>JAUJYZ010000128.1:0-310445 GCA_033675265.1 Actinostola sp. cb2023
AGATGTTCTCAAAAAAGGCCGAGTCGATGGATACCACTGATTCCTCGATTAGGCTATAGACCTTATGCATAATGACGTAATGTGACTACAACTCCCAGAATGCTTTGCGAATTTTCTTTTTTTTCTAGATTTTTATTTGCTCGTGAGGTAATTCATTCAATGGTAAATTACGTAATTCAGTTTTAGCTGCCAAGTAATGTTTAATAAACAGCTCACAATTCACTAAGACAAAGGGTACTAATTATCTCACCAAAGGAGATTTTGGTAGTTATAGTCATATTACATCATTGTGCATAATATCTATTGCTGGGGACAGTCGTTACAGCTACAACCCTCCCTACAAACCCTTCCTATTTGAATGGTGATGGACAAAATCTGATGTAAATGATGAATGGAAGCCACTGTAGACAGCCAAGCAGGAGATTAATAAGGTGTGTAGAGCAACCTGATTAAGTGTGGATTTCAGCAAGATAAGGGATGCAAGGGTCGTTGCAAATGCATCCAAATGCAGCTTCAGTGCACAGCGAAGTGTAAGTGTGGAGGTTATTGTGAAGAGGATTGATTAACTTGATAAATTATTAAAAAGAGTAAGGATTTATTGATTCTTACGAATAAACTGCAACGAACGTCTCTTTTTTCAAGGATTTTCTTCATCGAGAGTCAGATCATACATACTCCAAACCTTATTTAATATAAATTTAATAAAATTATCTTTTCAGTAAGAAAATTGACTCCACCGTATAGTTAACAAATTGAAGGTGGTTTTGAGTTGTCTGTACTCGTATTGACACACACTTGACGTCATAAAATGTTCAATTCAAGTTTTGAATTTTGCCAAGTTTTGGACATTTTATGACGTCAAGTGTGTGTCAATAAGAGTACAGACAACCATAAAACCATCTTCAATTTGTTTTTTACAATAACAAAGCCAAAAAACATCCAAAAACAAGGAAAACGTTTGAAAGAAAAATTGTTTCAAGCACGCGCTAGCTCCGTGCGCGAGCGATTCCGTCGTCATACAGTGTGTCTGTACTCTTATTGACAACGGCTGAGAGCCAATCAGATTGCGAGATTTCGCTCTGTTATTGTAAAATATTACTTGGTATTTTATCATTTCGGTCCGATTCTACCTCATCAGCTTAAAAACAAGGTTAAAAATCTTGTTAAAAATCAAGTTTTTGGGTGTGGCGCTACATGTGAAATGAAAGAGCATATAACAGTTGATCAGACAGTTGACCAGCATTAATTGATGGTGGAAGTGTGAAAGGAAACAATTGTTTTTATTAACTTTTATTGTGATTAATTCCATTCACATAAAACTGGAAGTAAGGATAATAGGGCGTGGTACTATAGCTGGTCATGTAAAGAGGGCGGCGATCATAAAATATATTGCATTTTATGGAATATCCTTGTTAATGCAACACTCTTATCTAATTTTAAGAGAAAATTAATTCCACTGCTGTAAAACTGGAAGTAATCATTTTTGGGCGTGGCGCTACATCAGAAATTAGTCAGCATGTGGTCTTCTATCGTTGTGCCAATTTTCATGCTTGTAACCAAAAACTGAACAATTCCGTACAATTTGTGCACCATATTCTTGCACTAAAGGGTTTAATAGCAGCCCGAAATCAGTTTACGACTTCTTCTCGCCCTTGTTTCAGAAACACTAGCTTCAACAGGTTATATTTCATTTCTAAACGTAAGTCGCCGAAGCAGATGTCGATCACTATCCAGGCTGCTTTGGACCAGTTAAGGTACCAGGGGACCTTCGTGACCACTGTTCACTGAAAGCCGCGTAGCGCGCTAACCACTCGTCCAACATGTATAAAAGTATACATTTTCTTAAAGCTGAATAAATGCAGATTCTAAATTTGCTGGAGATTATTTCCTATTTGGTAAATATTTTTTTGTTATTGCACATTTTAGAAAATTCGACCGGCTTTGTTCAAAGAGAATTATGCACGCGGGAATTCAATCGATTTCTAAACGAAAACTGCCATTGTAATGAGCACACTTTGTTCTAAAAAACCGTGTCTCCGATTTTTGATATGTTGCCTCGTTTAAAAGTTATTTGATGATTTATGTGTAAATCGCTTAAAAACACATTATTGAACTTTGACAGCAAATATCTCCTCAACAAAAGCGTCGGAGACACGGTTTTTTAGAACAAAGTGTGCTCATGACAATGGTACTTTCCGTTAAAAAATCGATTGAATTCCCGCGTGCACAATTCTCTTTGAACAAGGCCGGTCGAATTTTCTAAAATGTGCAATAACAAAACATATTTACAAAATAGGAAATAATCTCCAGCATATTTAGAATCTGCATTTATTCAGCTTTAAGAAAATGTATACTTTTGTACATGTTGGACGAGTGGTTAGCGTGCTACGCGGCTTTCAGTGAACAGTGGTCACGAAGGTCCCCTGGTACCTTAAGAGGCCAACAAATACCTCAGCAGCAACAAGGTGCACCAGCACAAGCATCACCGCAACACCAAGCAGTTCAGCCAATTCAAGCAGCGGCTCAACTAGTTTAGTTATTTGGTCGTAGTAGCGACCGAGTTGGGGCATTAGCTGTGTGTTCAATTCTAAATTATTTGGTCGTAATAGCGACTGTGTTTTGGTGTTGGCCGTGTGTTCGGCTCTATCTAAATTATTTGGTGCACCAGCACAAGCAGCACCGCATCACCAAGCAGTTCAGCCAATTCAAGCAGCGACTCAACCAGTTTAGTTATTTGGTCGCAGTAGTGACCGAGTTGGAGCATTATCTGTGTGTTCAACTCTAAATTATTTGGTCATAATAGCGACTGTGTTTCGGTGTTGGCCATGCGTTCTGAAATTCTTGGTTTGCAATCCCTTGAGAATCAAGAGATAAAGACACGGCGGCCATGTTGGGTGAACAAACAATAGACACTAATGAGCAATCTTTTGTTGAAGTTCAACCAAGATGGCCGCCGTGATGTGTATTGCAAACCATAAATATCTAAATCATTTGGTCGTAGTAGCGACTGTATTTCGGTGTTGGCCGTGTGCTCGGCTATATCTAAATTATTTGGTCGTAGTAGCGACTGTATTTCGGTGTTGGCCGTGTGCTCAGCTATATCTAAATTATTGTTTCTGGGTTTGGCAGTACGTCCGGCCCTTGCTGAATTATTTGGTCGTAGGAGCAACCGCGTTTGGGTATCTGTTCGGTATACCTGCTAAGTTATTTGGTCGTAGGAGCGACCGTGTATTGGTGTAGGCTATCAGTTCGGATTTTGCTAACTTTTCTGTGTTTGTTCAAGCCACACGTTTCAGGTCTTGCATAAGAGCATGTCAATTTGTTTATTTGTTTGTTTGTGTTATAAATCTATTAGTGATGTTATCTTCTGTTCAAAGGCATGTAATGGAAACCCTAATAAGTCAGTATAATGGAGTTATTTACTTCTCCCCCTTGAGAAATGAAGTTGTTTTGTACAAATAAGCTTCTTTTATTTTCTATAACTACATGTAGTGTACTCACCTCGTGCCCAGTAAGGAGGCATTTATTTCAAATCTAATTCGGCATTCCCATCCTCCATTGGGTACATTAGCCATTTTACATACCGTTGTA
The DNA here is from genome assembly GCA_033675265.1 of Actinostola sp. cb2023. NCBI lineage: Eukaryota > Metazoa > Cnidaria > Anthozoa > Actiniaria > Actinostolidae > Actinostola > Actinostola sp. cb2023. Next base: position 3,592 of record JAUJYZ010000128.1, read on the forward strand.
AGTTGCCACTTACACATGCACAACTAACCTTGTTTAGTAGAAAGTGAACTGTTACCCTGCCCACTAGCGTATTACGGGAACATTTAGGAATGTTGGACTCTATACAAGATGACTTTATACATGCGTGTACATCCTAGCTATTGTAATTTCATATAGTATAATTTTCGTAGAACACCAAAAGTTGTTTTCAACATACGTTTATGTGCAATTAGCCATTACCAAAACAAGCAGGGGACTGGTACCAAGTCAGTAAAACTAATTCAATTTGAAACTAGTAAAATTAGGAATCATTTGCCGAGAGAGCAGATCAAACTTAGCTAGTCTGCAAAGATAGGTGAACTTCGGCTTAATATTGACGATGCTAGAGGGCATCAAACTCTGTACATTCACGTTCCACTCGAGCAGCAGAAACTTGTGTCATGAACGTAGTTTCAGGACGTACGTTTCAACTTCACTGAAATATTCTCAAAGACCCATACAATCACTGGTTAATTTTTTTCTCAAAAATTCCAATGGAAAGTAATACATTTTTATGAATATTTAGAAGTGCCAGTGACATCACTGACTCAACCCAAACAATCATCACGGCCTCGCTCCATACATTTCTTCATGTTTAATGTCTTGAATTATTTTATTTCTAGGAAGCTAAACGTTTGTGTGAAGGAGTTTCTTACCTTGTATGTGCTAAGGATTGATTGTTTGACTAGTTTTCTTCAGTGCAGAGCTGTTATCTGAACAAACCGTTCAGATATTTTGATCACAAAATACAAAGAAATGTATGGAGCTGAGTGGAATGATCTTCCAAGTGACATTAGAGCTTGCTCTACACTCTTATCTTTTAAAAAGAAGTTAAAAACATTTTTGTTTAAAAGGACATTCAGCTTATAAGACATTACATCAATAGTTTATAGGATATTCTTTTTGAATTGTTGATATTGCGCTATCATTATCATTATCATTATTATTGTTAAGTGGCAAAACGTTTCCTCTCGGGGATTTCATGAACATAACCATGCACAGTATAAATAGACTATAACTGATGATGACTTTACAGTCGAAAACGTTTTTAAACAAATTATTTATCTAAATCCTTAGCCTTTTACATATATATTGTAAGAAGTTGTCAAAAGAAGAAGCCATCACTCGCAAAGAGGGGAAAAAAATTGAACAAAGGTCTTCCCACCTGGTAACGTTTTGTAATTAATTTTCTCCAATAGTTGTTTGTAGGTCGTGTTGTAATTCATAATAAGTGAATGCTTGTTTCATCGACCTGGAATTCATTTTGAAAATTAAGCAAGCTTTCGAGCTACGTGCACATCTTCAGGCTACAATGTGTGTGTAGGCGTCATTAAAACGTTGAAAAAACTAACGGGATGCGTCTTCATACTAATGAAGAACTTGTGTCATTTGATGTAATGTCTCGTTTCACCTCCATCCCATTCCTAGCGGTGTCAGCTGCCCAGACAAGACTCCAACAAGACCTCTGTCTTCATGAACGTACCAGTTTCACATCAGCTAACGTTACATCATTACTGTCCCTTGCCTTGAATTCAACTGAATTCAGTTTCAAGGGTAAATACTACAAGCTGATACACGGCACTGCTATGGGATCACCAATATCTGTAGTTGTGGCAAATTTAATAATGGAGATAGCATCCAAAGCACTTTCTACATTTCTTGTCTCTCCAAGAATCAAGATATGTGGATGATACCATCTGCATCATTAAGCAGGACAATATCAATGCTTTCCACGACCATCTTAACCAACATGATGTTAACATCGAGTTCACATTGAAGACATATTCTGATGCTGGTTTGCCATTCTTAGACACCCCTAACAAGAATAGCACCATAGATAGATATATTTATCGGAACAAAATAAATACTGACAAATGCCTAGATTTCTACAACCAGCCAATCTTCTTGAAGAAGAACGAAGAAATGGAACGAAGGAATTCAAATGCTGTAAACAAGAAACAGAAGTAATAATAATAATAATATTTATAAAATAATTTAGATATAACGCGCGCTCTCATTGGTCAAAACACCGTTTTAGATGAGAGTATATAAACACGCTACGTCATGACCTTGAACGACCTTGAAGCGATGCAGTGGATTTGATCAACACCAATATTTGTTTTTCTGCTGTTAAACATGTTTTATTTAATAAACATATTTTCAACGAAAGCCATATAATTAGTTTTTCTTGTTTTCTCAAGTTCAAGTTCTATCTAGATGTGATTTTGCTGTTTTGAAACTGAAAACTTGCAAGAATTGAGTTTTAAATACACCAAAAACTGGCGACGAATCGTCCACTTTTGTCGACAAATCACAATGTAAACGAAGAGAACTAAATAATCTAACTGCTCAGTTTTCTCAATCACATACTAACCGTTCTATGAGTTCTATATTTTGTCAAGTCAGTTAACGACTGAAAATACCAAGCAACGATAGCCGTATTTAAAGTGCCTATGCAGCGAAAATTAGTGTCGATTTTTTATTATATATACTAAAAATATAGCTTATGGGTGTTCCTTTGGAATAAAAATTATTTGTCAATTCGTAAAAAAACGTATATCTTTTAGCGCTCAAAGTTCGAAATTTTACAATAAAATTTAAGACAGGAGCCTGGTGTCTAGTGATGTCATCAGTTGTGTATGATTGCTCGAGTGAACCGAAGTGTACTTGTTTTGACCGGGGTTTTGACGTTAATATCTCTTGTTTTATAACCTTTTTGTTTAAAAAAAAGCAACAGTGTCTGAAAGTGATTAACAGATTCATCAGAGGAAGATAGAGAGTCTGGATTTTCCGAAGAAAATCAGGTAGAAAGCGGTTTTCTACCGTAAGTTATAAGCTTATAGATGACCCACTCGCAGACGACGAGTAGTGGAGTGATGAAAAGTGAGGATGAAGATGGCCAGTCGCCTTTGAAAAGGAGATACAATGGAACAGATCCTAGTTCAGATATGGTAAGTATAATATTTATCGTTATCCGTGCTTTTTACTTATAGAGCATGCATAGTGGAGTAAGATTTGCTGTTTAGAAGTAGTTTCGTAGTCCTCCTTCGTGAATCTGAATAAATGCCAGCACTTGACAAAGTCTAATAATATATTCAAAACCAGTATAAATGGCTATATAATATCTAACATAACATCTAGTATAACATTTATATAACCTCTAAAATATAATAAATATGGCATCTGATACAATTTATGTATCACAAAACACCCAGACTTTGCAGCCATGACAATTAACACCACTGTATATAGTACTCTTGAAAGCACATTACCCCGAATTAATACATTAATATCGCCATACACATGGTACACCAGGTCGATCAGAAAATCAGTAAGTTTATTTTATTGTTCTCCCATAGACTACTCGCCACAGTGGAACATTCAACTGATATAATTATTACATTGATTACAGACTACTATTATTACAGACTACTATATTATATATTGTATAGTATAGTATATATTTTATTGGGGTGTAACTTTGATATGGGGATTAGGTTCCTCTTTGTTGTAACCCTTTTGAAAAATATTACGTATTGTATTTATTCAATAAAGTTGTTATATATATTATATATTCTCAGAGCAATTGCAAAGAGGTGGCTAATCAGGTGGATATGTGGCCATTTGGGATGGGACAATGCAAGACCAGCTAGCTTGTCCAGCCTGTATATTAGGACAAAAATAACACACCCACCACAGAAAGAGATAACTAGGGTTATATATTATTTTTATTTCTGAAGCTAATTATTTTGCAACGATTGGCAAGATGATTTAGAATGGCCCTTCGTTGACTTCTGACAGACTTCTGACAGGTTTTACAGCAAGGTGCCTTTTTCTTTGCAACAGGAGGAGTTTCCTTCTCTTATCTTGCATATGAACTGAAATGATAATTAAATTATTGTTATACATGGTACATGTATCATTTAGAGTATTTTTATAACATGTCATTGAATAACAATGTTATGTACTTGTAGACATATGACATCAGAATTTTGTAAACTATGCTAGTTATAATTGTGTAATTATAGCCCAAACATATTGACATGTATTCACCTTATTTTAATAAAAAAACATTAACAAATGTACATAATTCAATTTTAAATGTTGTAATAACCTATTTCAATCAATCAATAATTTATTAAACACAATACGTCAAAGAGAAGGAGCTTGTTACTTATTATTATTAAAGGTATTTTGGTTCTTAATAAATGTAGTATTATCAATTATTACTTTATGTTTTGATAAAATGGGTGGGATTCATATATTTTAAAATAGTGATTATTACTAGTGGGCATTACTAACTAGAGTGATTGCAATAAACCTGTCAAATAGTAAAGTAGACTAATTAATAGACACTAGTAGACTTTATTTCCATTGTTTTCTTTTATGACTATTTGACTATTACACACTAATATCGAATTTTTATTTCACAGGTTTATTACAATCACTAATTATAAATATAATAATAATAATAAATAACATTCTTAATTAAACTGCTAATTAAAGTTAGCATTGTTTCACGGTTTTAGTGTTTGCTCTCTACTGTGTAGTATTAGCATGCTATATTAGTGGTATATTAATTCTTGTTTCATGTACCTTGTGGAAATAAATGTGCGCTTGATTGATTTTGTTGTTGTTTGCGGCTCAGCATGTTCAATGGCTTGGGTACCATGGCAACATACTTCTTTTAAAAGTTTTTCATTGCATCTACAAATAAGCTGAACTGTATCAGTTCCTGATGTCACCAAGTACATAATCTAGAGAAAAGATACCTCAATGTCATTCGTAGCAAAAACTAATTGGAGTACATACAACAAACCCATGAAAATATCAGACATAGCAACTAAATAATGCTTAGAAATAGTCTATCACTGAAGATAGAATATATATATACATGGTATGTATTACCCATTTAGTGCTAGTCAAATATTCCATGGTTCTACTATTGTCTCAACTCTATCACTGTTAGTTAATAACTTAGTTCAACAATATATCATAAATATCATTAACACATGAAGGCCAGTCTTCTGCATGTTGAAGTTACAGAACACGAATTATTCTTGTATTTGTGCATGGTTCATATCAATATTTTAATATTGATTGAAAATTCACTGGATACCTTGGATTGTCGTGGTGTTCGCAGTCTATGTCATCGATAAAGTATAGTACTAATAGCTTACAAAAGTCAGTGAGTAGGGACTGCAGTGCGCAGTAAAGGTCCGTTCCAGCTAGAACAACATTGATGGATTGATAATAAATAAACATGTGAAAACTTGTTAATTCGTTTATAATACTTACATTACTTCACCTCTTTAAGTTGGCGTACTTTTCTTCTCAAATAGCTGTTGTTATTTTGGAGTCTTCGCATGATTTTAGTTTTCTTTACACAATGCTTACATGCAATCATTCGACTGGTGTGATGAGTAAATTATTCACTTTTCTCTTGTCACGACGAGAGAAGTCAGGTCGAAATCGTCAGGTCAGTAGCCGATAACTGCAGTGTCGATTGTTGGAATAGAAACCTTATATAAACGCCTACTCAACGAGACATCCAACGATTCAGCTGACTATCGATTCCAAGTAGACCCAAGCGGCGGATAAAACACTGTTGGCTGAAGACCGATGTGTACCAAACACAACACCGAAGTTCTTGAAGGCCTTGAACGATGGCCGATGTTTTTGAATAAATTTTGTCTATTTTCGGCGTACAATTTCATCCGAAGGGAACGTATATGCATGGATATACCTGGTACTAAACTATTGTTAGTACAGTTAGCATTTGCCGGGCCTCCAGCAACACAAAACTCTCCATTTCGATCTCGAACTCCACTGGTCGCCATATTGTTCAGTACTCGCTACACAACTGATGACGTCACGAGGCATGTTTTGGCCGAGCGGAAATGTCCGACGATTTTAGCTCTACCAGATGTTATTCAAGTGACGAAAAAGTATACTTCCCGTGACTCAAAATTGCTGAAATTTTCACAATCAATAACAAAACTCAAAAGCTTTCAAGTAGTGAGTTTATTTTGTATCCGAAAATTTGGCTGCATAGGTACTTTAATATAAACCTACTCACAAAACAGAGAGATTCTTGTAGCTACAATTACAAATTGACAAGCTGTTCGCCGGACAATATCTCTAGTAAAATATGTCAAAGAGAAAAAATATTGTCAAATGTCTCAAAAACGTCCATCGTGTATACATTCTTGCGAGAAAAACGCTGAAAAGATTTTAAAATACGACAAAAACTGTGGATATTTGGCTACCTGACTGCGTGCTCATTCATCTAGTTGTCAAATATTTCGGCAAAAAGTTGGCGATCCGTCTTCATTAGCTCAGCTTTTCTTCGTTTTTCGTATTTACAGGATACACAAACTGATAAAGGAAGCCGTAAGAAGCATTCTTCTTTAATTTTCTGACAGAAAATAGCATTCTTCAAAACGTTTTTCGCTTGCCATTTTGATTTCTTTCGCGAGATTTGATTGGACGATGGGCGATTTCTGATGCTTTTCAGGAGAATTGCAAATTTGATCAGTAGAATCTCGCGTAAATAAACGTTTTTTTCAAAAAGAAATCATTGTAGTTATTTTATAAAAGAAATATAAAACAGTTTTCCGTTTTATATACTCTGATCTAAACACGCAACATCCCGCGTGTTTAGATCAGAGTATATAAAACGGAAAACTGTTTTATATTTCTTAATTAATCATAAGTCGCGTAATTCGTATTTAAAAATAGATCAAAGAAACATCAAATAAAGTGAAACTGATAAAAATGAAAGCTTGAAATATATACTTTATCTCTAATTAGAGATTGGAATTACACATGAAAAAGCATAAATAAGTCAGTGAAACTTGTTACGGCGTCATTGACATCAGGGGCACATTTTATGAACTAAAAAACTATTTTTTTGAACCACGGTCCTACTACCCGTATTTACGTAGCAAAGTAATTAAAGAAACAGCAATAAATATGGTGCGATCGTAGCGTAGTCGCGTAGTAACGAGGTGGTCTGGTAACTAACAGAAATAAAAGATGGCGTCCAAATCGAAAAGGCTTCGATGTTGTCATGTGGACCATGCTTTCCATCAAGCACGTTCCCAAAGTGTTCGACCGCCATAAGAAGACCTGATGCAGCGTCATTGTTTGTGCTGTGGAGTCTCTTTGCCCTAAAAAAAAAACTCAAAGTTGAGCTCATAGAGCAAATTGTAAGCTTCCTAGAAGAATTTGGCCCAGTCATAGGGTGGACTAACATATTTCGTTACTATGCAACCGCGTTGCTATGGGGTTTTACATGTCTTCAATTCTTTAGCTTTGTTGAGGATTTTTTTCTGAAATTTTGATATTTTATAGCCTTGTTAAACATCCTACTTCTCTATAGGGGTTTTAAATTTCGTTTTAGCAGAAATGAGCAAGCATACAATTTATGAATTGAAAGTCATAAAATTCGCGCATCTCCTGCTTGGGTACAACAGGAAAATCAAAACGTCTTTGCTGCATAAAAATTTTTATGCCAAATGACAGAATAGAGAACTGTCTAAACATTTTCGTAGGATTCTTTTCCGAAATCCATCAATTCAATGCTGAAAAAGAACGGTAAATTTAACAAGACTTCACTGCGCATGCGCAGATTCTCGTTTTCAAAAACCTTCAAAATTTTCGAGCACGTTCACTGAGGGTTATTTTTTTCTAACCTAGAATATCAACAACGACCTAGTCAACATTGCTGAGCATGCTTTTTAAAAACGGAAGACAACATGACAAGTTATGGAATTTAATCCTTAAAAATAGCTCGAAAAACATCCATAAAAAAAATCATTTTTCATTTAAATACCAAATCCATGCTCAGTTGTCTGCTCCTTGTGTTGTAGAACAAGTGTATAATCATAGATTTACAGTATCTTATAAATCCTTGGAAAAAAAGAGCGTTTTCTGTTTTGATGACGTCATTGTGACGTAATTTGGTGACGTCATGCTCTGACAAAGCTTTCTCCCTTACAATCACTTCCTATATAAGTCCCTTCTCTTCTCTTTGAATTTTACGATTTTTTTGAGGTTTCAAATTTTCCTTAGCAACAGTCGAAATAAATATGTTAGTCCACCCTTAACAGGAAAGGTAACCTGAATTTCAGAACTTTTCTTGTACCTCCTGTTATGGAATGGTGCCACCAGTCAAAACTAACTACGAATATTTGACGAATTTTGACATCTAGATTACTTCTAAAATAAGCCAAAACTTAGGAATTTGCTCTCATATGCAATTGTTGTCTGTGGACATTCATTATAAACAAATGTTGTGGGGATCATTTTTACTGAGGTTTCAGTACTCCGGCTAGTGAAGCCATGAACTTCGGGCAAACAGCTGTCTTCAAAGTGCTCGAAATAGAGTCTTGAGTAAGGTAAGGTAAGGTAAGGTAAGGTAAGGTAAGGTAAGGTAAGGTAAGGTAAGGTAAGGTAAGGTAAGGTAAGGTAAGGTAAGGTAAGGTAAGGTAAGGTAAGGTAAGGTAAGGTAAGGTAAGGTAAGGTAAGGTAAGGTAAGGTAAGGTAAGGTAAGGTAAGGTAAGGTAAGGTAAGGTAAGGTAAGGTAAGGTAAGGTAAGGTAAGGTAAGGTAAGGTAAGGTAAGGTAAGGTAAGGTAAGGTAAGGTAAGGTAAGGTAAGGTAAGGTAAGGTAAGGTAAGGTAAGGTAAGGTAAGGTAAGGTAAGGTAAGGTAAGGTAAGGTAAGGTAAGGTAAGGTAAGGTAAGGTAAGGTAAGGTAAGGTAAGTAAGGTAAGGTAAGGTAAGGTAAGGTAAGGTAAGGTAAGGTAAGGTAAGGTAAGGTAAGGTAAGGTAAGGTAAGGTAAGGTAAGGTAAGGTAAGGTAAGGTAAGGTAAGGTAAGGTAAGGTAAGGTAAGGTAAGGTAAGGTAAGGTAAGGTAAGGTAAGGTAAGGTAAGGTAAGGTAAGGTAAGGTAAGGTAAGGTAAGGTAAGGTAAGGTAAGGTAAGGTAAGGTAAGGTAAGGTAAGGTAAGGTAAGGTAAGGTAAGGTAAGGTAAGGTAAGGTAAGGTAAGGTAAGGTAAGGTAAGGTAAGGTAAGGTAAGGTAAGGTAAGGTAAGGTAAGGTAAGGTAAGGTAAGGTAAGGTAGGGTAAAGACTTTATTTAATGAGTAAAAGTATAAATACACTTATAAACTTGTAGCTAATAAAAGGAGTGTTTTGATGGTGTCCATTCTTTTCTTTAAACTATGTTTATCGATATCTTTCAGTTTATTCTCATTTGGGAATTGGAAAAAGCTTACTTTTGCTCCTTTTGAGCTATTATTGGAGGCACCGCAATACACCATATTGGCTTTTTCGGTGTGGAGTTGTCATGAGTGACGTCACACGAAAATTATTCGGCGGAGCTACAAAAGTACACCATTTTGAATTTAGTCACTTCCGTTGTTAAAAAAGTTTAATATCTCAAAAACTATGACGAATTTTTCAAAAAGATTTTCAATTATCTTTATTGGGCTTGATTCTCCGTCAAATGAGCCAAAGTTATTTTGGGCTTTGCATTTCACCTTTAACTCTGTTAACTCTGCAGATCTATTACGCCTGGCCTTCATTTTTGATATTATACTTGCCTCCTCTCTGTGTCAAACCCTTCAGCTGTCTCACCTAGTCATCATGCTACCCTCCCTTCCCTTCTATATCTTTCTTTCCTTTTAGGCTTTATAAACGAGGCGATACTGTTGGCGCCCAATCTCAACAATAGGAGTGAGAGAGAATGCTGAGAATAGATTAATATCTGATATTTAAGTGAGGTCCTCAAAAGTGTTGCATGTGAAATGGAAAGTGAAGAGGTCATTTCAGAAAATGTTCTCAATGTACCGTGTATATACAACAATACCATTGTTTCGTTATTCCAGTTTATTTCAACTCTCAAAATTGTGTATGAGCTTGCAGATGAGGCTACTAATGTCTAATGCAAAAATATCTAATGAGATGCACAATTGCACATTAATAAAGAAAATCACTCTATGAGTTACAGAACCATAAGGTTACATTCAATTCAATGTGCCAATAATTTATTTTTCTATGATGGATTGTCCCAAATTCAAAAGAAAGAAAGTGTGACCTTGAACATTGCATGTGTTTTATTTGTATCACAACTTCAAAATAGTCCCTAATCTTATGAATTGACAGATGAACTTGATCATCTTCAAGCTGAAGTTCCAAAACTCCAATCCATGCTTGATAATTCTACAAGAGTTGTTTATAAGCAAAATTAAATAATCATCCTCTAAAGAGAATGTTGTGTACATTCATTTTCTGAAATAATTTTCAGTTGTTTTTATTTTAATGGAGAAGAAACTTGAGTTTCAATTAGACATAGATTACCGCTGAAATGATCGTGACTCACTTCAGTAATTATTCCCCATAATAGAAGTCACCTATCGCAAGGGAAAGTGCAGTCACAATATAGAGTAATTATAAGTGCATTGTATTTTCTTGTACCCGAGAGAATGTTGTGAATGGATTTTAATATACACAATAAACGACGTCACAAACACAAATATTTGAGCCGACGGTAAAACGGAAAAATGGTGGATGATATTCCATATTGAGCGTACATTATGTTGATATCCAAGAAATATTTACAAAAAATAATACTCAAGTAATGCTAGTACAAGAGATATCTAACTTTCTTGCAAAAATAAATTTTGTCACCAGTTCCCCTTCAAGTCTACTGTCCATCTGCTGGCTTCTCTAATGGAATACAGACCAAAATCCAAGACATGTCCCTTTTCTATTTCGTCTCCAATCTTTCAATTGGGGCAAGTACCAAAATGATTGAGGCATTTTGGCATAACTATTTTCAAAAATGTTGTCTGAATAGAAAATATAAAAAGCTGTTAAAGAAGTAGAGGTATTTAATGTTTCCTGTTTCAACTTGAATGATTTTCTTTGAAGGATATTAATTCCTATTTCACAAGGATTTATTTTCAAAGAGTGGCTAAAAATGTACCGATGAGATCATCTCTAGGACATCTTCGTTAGTTTATCCAAACTCCAGAAAGAAAGGTTAAAGCAAGGAAAGATATAATAATAATAGATATTGGGAGAATCCCACAAGGTCTCGATGCTCTTACAAATATGTACTAACTAAATAAACCTAAAACTCCTATTTACAATCAATACAGTCTAAAAACAAGCAACTAAGCGGACGACTATTAAAGAAAATGTTCTCTAAAAAGATGAGTCTTTACTAAAGCCTTAAAGCTACTTAATGAGTCCGATTAACGAATATAATCCGGTATGGAGTTCCACAATCTTGGAGCGATAACTTGAAATGACCTATCGCCATAGCTCTTAGTGTTAGACGATGGTACGACAAGTAGGCTCCGTGATGCTGATCTTAAATAACGACTAGGCTTAGATACAGTTAGAAGTTCTTTTATGTAGTCAGGTGCCAAGTTATGAAGGGCCTTGTATGTTATTAAAATAATATTGAAGACAATCCTAGCTTTAACTGGCAACCAGTGAAGGCGTTGTAGTGTAGGAGTGATGTGGTCGGTTTTCTTTGCTCTGGTGACGAGCCTCGCGGCAGCATTCTGAACGCGTTGAAGTTTGTCAAGTTCGGTGTTAGGTAGACCAAACAGGATGTTGTTGCATGAGTCCAGCTTTGAGGTGATGAAAGCGTGAATCAACCGATCGCAGTCATCTTGTTCCAAATGTTGAAGGTATCGGTGACATTTTTGAAGACCCACATACAGCTACTTCACCCCAGAAATTATTGAAGGATGTGGAGATGGTTCAGCATGTGGAATGGTTCAGCATCTCCGATAAGTTGGAAGTTAAGGAAGATTACCGTAAGTGCATCCCTCAAATTGCACAAGGGGTAATGAGCTCAAATGAACGAAAATCAGCAGTGAAAGAAGTTTCCGCATTTGCCCAGAAGTATTGTCATACAAGCATTGTCGCAAATTTACATTTGCTAGCAACCACCTTGTGGTTGATAACAGCAGATCTGAAAAAGGTTAAACATGCCAAACAAACAAGCTATTGCCCTCCTAACAAAGTATTTATTTTTTTCAGAAGAACTTTATGGAATTCTTGAGAAGGTCAATGCGACAACAATTGTTATCACGAAGAACACAACACCGGCCTATCAAATCCCAAGTGCTCCACTTGTCATGAAACGCATTGCAGGAGGGATTCGAAAGTGCAGTGGATGTCAAAATCGCATCGCCACCTCTGTTGGGGGTTTTAGTTCAAGTGATGACAAGCAGTACTGATTTGGTAGATTTGTGGCATACAAATTCTGGTAGAAAAACACCAGCAGTTGCCAGGCAACCATTTCTACCAGGCAATTCCACCTTAATTCAGTCTGTGAAAGACTGTGTTTGTAATCAAACTGAGCATGTGTCACAACGCCTTAAGAAACTAATCAGAATGGTCTTACTTTGCAGTAGACCATTCAAACATATCCAAGTACCAGTAGTTATTCTGTCGCCATGCCCAACAACAAGACAAAGTCCAAGGCAGAAAAGCAAAAAAAGGATTAAAGCTCGATGAGAAGTTCAGAGTATACTATGAAAACCTTGTGGCCCTAGCTTCAAAAAAAGCCATAGACAAAGTTAGGATATTCACAGAGGTCAATGGAGAAAGCAAGGTTTGTATTAACGGCTTTCAAGTTATTATAACTTCAAAGCATTAAAAATAGCTTCTTGACTTTATTTTGTATAGAAAGTAAAGTCACGAACCACTACCAACAGCGCCACAGATGAGCTCCAAAACATGTACACCAGCTGAACAAGAATAGGCGACTTGCACTAAAAGGTCACGTGACCCTAACTTCCATAAATCTAACAGCAGTGTGAAAATGAACTCCAGAAATGAAAAGAGCAGCTCGAAATCAGTAAAAGGGCAAAGTTTCAGCGCATAATGTCACAGGAGAAATGACATTAAAAATAAAATTAAACGTTTTCTAAGATTTTGTTTGGAAAATGCATTAGATGGCAAGAGCAGTGAAAGTGAGGATGAAAGCTCTGACAACACTTGGGAAGCTAAGGAGATGGAAGATGATACTTGGTACTCAGACATCCAATCTTCTCAATCTCGTGAAGCATTAATGGCCAATTTAAATAGGCATACACAAAGTCTTCATGTGGGAAAAGACCATGACGAGAAAAAGAAAGTTCGGCAAAAACATCCTTGTTTAATTTGAGTTACACTCTGGTGGAGGCTAAAAGTGATGCCTCAAAAGGACCTCATTAAATATTCAATTCCACGACGTCACGGATAATGTACGACAATCCCCCGAGCTCATTTCCCGAATAATCAAATTCAATATGGCGGAACACATGGTGAACTCAAAATGCACAATCGCTGGCTCTGAGTGTACTGAAAGTACAATCAGAAGTAAGTAGAAGTTGTTGTTGACTATGCTGCGAATGTAGGTCTAAATTTAAATATATTTTGAGCTGGCCCCCACTACACCAATATTTTATAAAAATGTGTCTATTTGTCTAAAAAGTGAAAAGTCTGCAAAATTTGAATCACTTCTTTTCACCCAAGAAATGGCACATGGCCTAGAAATAAATACAAGAGATGAAGATGAAAATGCAGTATGACATTCACTGCATCGTAAGCGAATAGCAGCGAGGAGCAAATTTGGAATAGTAGCAAGGAGAGTTGCTAATTTTGATACTCTTAACTATGCAGCTTCGATCTTCCAGACATGTCCAAACTGCAGCCAGCTATGAAGCGTGGCATAGCGATGGAGCCACTAGCAGCATATGTGTGCCAGTAAAGCTAAGAACAGTATGGTCAACCACTATTCTTGTGGTCTTGTCATCAACCCTAAATGTCCTTGGTTAGGGTGCTCACCAGACAAAAAAGGTATTTCATTCACAGGAGGCCGATAATGGAATGTGTCCATTTGGCCTATTAGAGGTCAAAGTTGTTTGCAAAGATAGATTTACAAAGCGCATTTCAACTACTAATGAGTTCAAATTAAATGAGAAACACTATTACTAATACTATTACCAAGTGCACTGTCAGTTGGGGATCACTGGAATTGAATGGTGTGCTTTTTCAGTTATGTTAATAATGAACTTTATTTCTGTCAGTGAATAAGATTTGATCCCCTTTTTTTTCAGGAAAGCAAAGATAAACTTGATAATTTATATTTCAACTACTTTTTGTAAATTAAAAATAAATTACATGACGAGCACTATCCTATGTTTAAAGTTGAACCTCCACAAATATATATACATACATATGTACATCAGAGAAATATGCATTGCGTGCAATTTACAACTGATTTATATATACAGTCATTTGCAAATAATCGAAAATTCCCCTTAAAGCGGGTGAACGCCAGCAAAGTTGGTGGAAATATTTAGTATGATGTTTATTTTAGTTTTACGTTTGTTATTTGTAAATTTTGCTTCATTTAATAAGTTAGGAAACTCAAAATAGTATTATTTAATTACCCATAATGCACCCTATATATTGATATATTGATATATCGTGGTGGCCAGATTTTTTGGAAATGACTGTATGTACCAGTATAAAATCAAATATTAATTAACCCATTCGCTCCTGAGCTATTTTGAGTTTTTTAGCGATTTTCTGGACCTAATCACGTCATGGGAAATTTCGATTCCATATAAGGGGTTTCCATGGAAATCTTGACAGTTCTGAATGCCTGTGGGCTCGCGTCTTCACGTGTGCTGTCTTTCTTCTTGGGGGCTCGTAGGGGCTAGTAGTGTTCACTACTCGAAGAGGACAATTTTGCATTTTGCCTCAGGTTCTGACGTAATCTTTCTCTTGTCATGGATCTCCACGAGGGCCAGCAGATCGTAGCTGCTAGGAGCAGCCAATTGTGCATTTTTAGAGTGTTTATAGCCATTATTCACCACAGAAGCCCCCAGGACAGCATCATTAAGCTTGACTGGTGTGGTAGAGACCGTTCTGCTGATAAACCCAGCAGCGAGAAACGATTTTCTCGAAGACAATGTCGGCTCTGCCATTACGAAATTCAAAATGGCGGACTCAACTGTGAAATCGTCTCTCTGGTTGTTCTGTGGTGGATTGCAGGACCTACAAAGGCATTTTTGGCGACTTTGGACTTGTAAAGAATGCAACCGGTGCAATATTTTGCCTGTAGAACCTAGTGGCTCGGCACTCTATAAGTCTAAAAAACGGATAGGGCGGGATGCTTTCTGTCGAAAATTCCCGGCTGTTCCCGGCATCCTTTTCGGGCGTGCAGAACGTGTTAGCGAAAGTGGTCCTAACCAAATGGCTATTGTTCGGAGAGTTAAGGAAGAGAAAGTTTGCTGAGAAAGTGGCGTTTTGTTTCGCAAGGATGTATTTTGGAAGAAAACCCAAGTCAAATGTCGTTCATTTTCGAGGTGTAAAATTTCGTCAAAAACACGCATTTTTTATTTTTATGGAAAACAAATTGAACTAATGCCCAGAAATCGGAACTGTTAGTCAGTTTACTTGAAGTTAAAATTTGAAAAGTTATCTAGTTGTCACTAAAAACTGGTCATGAGATCGATGTTACGAAAATTCAGAAAGTTAGAATTTTTCAAAGCAGTATCGATGTTTACGGCCGGTTTCGGACGGTGTAGGAGTCGATGGGTTAATAAAGTATAACTATTTATCGATCAGGTGAATTTATAATGATAATTATATTTATCAGTTGTGCCTGCATGCATTACAGCAATTTGCAAAAATTCTGTCACTTGTGACTATATAGAAATATGTATCAAACTTATATAAGAAATTATGGGATAGCTTCCAATACAAATTTTTCTTATTCCATAGCATCAGGGCTTCGTGAAAAAAATATATTGGAAGCTATCCCACAATTTCTTATATAAGTTTGATATATATTTCTATATAGTCAAAAGTGACAGAATTTTTGCAAAACGCTGTAATTTATATATATATATTATATATACGTGAATGAATGGGATCGATACTCCCAGAGAAAGTGCTCAATACTGTGTGCAGAGCGAATATACTTGTGGGGACAGATAATTAAAACATGACTACGTATATATACTTTTGCTGGACCCTACAGCACTGTTTCGTGAGGGAGTACCTCACTCGTCAGGTTTTTTTTTTTTATTACACTGTTCTGTAGCGAACGCTCTGATGACTGCGGTTTTACATAGGTATGTTGAAATTATAGCCAATTGTTACGCTGTAACGCCTTGCTTCTGTGTCTACAGGATGAGACAAGTTTGTTTCTTTTGCTAAAGTGCAGCAGTGCGGTTGGCAAATAATAATGAACTTTTCCCTTAGGCATAAGTTACATTTCTTGCTAGAGCTATTGTAGGGCTGAGCGTATGATATAATTTGCCACGCGACATCATGTTCAATGTTATTGTCTTTGAGGGACCAAACATATTTGCTAGCTCTGTTGAGTTTCTGGATGACTGATTGACTGGTTGCTGGTCCGCAACCAGTCAAGTAGCATTAATTAATTAATTAATTGATTCCTGCCGAATTAAAGGAATTGCACACAGTACAAGGACTAATGCAATAGCAACAGTATTTATACCGAAATCAACTTAGTCAACAACGAACAACAACACTGTCGTTGTCACGCAACTATACACCCCTGACTTTCCATAGTAGACATTACCAGCCAGCTTGGCCTTCGCCAAATCTATATTTCCAGCCTCCTCGCCCTTCGTCGACAACCCTTTATCTTACTGCAGGGGATTACCAGCCCCCATGCTCGAAAAGCCCTGATGAAACCAGTCCAAGCAATAGTGAAGAAATCACAACTGGGAAATGGGGGGATGCAGAAACAAGATTCCTAATTTCCATTTGGCAAGAACGTTATACTTCCATTGGGAAGAAAAATAATACCACTGTGAATACTTCGAGGAAATAAATGAGGTCCTTGGTTGCCGTGATTCTATTGAGCCCAAACATTTGGCTGAAGTTGGGTCCCTCGAGGATAAAGTGTATTCTGTAGATTCTTCTAACGAAGACGAAGAGCAAAAATACGAAACTGAAAGCGGTTCCCCTAATTCTGAACCAAGTAAAGCTTGAAATCAAAGGGAAAGGACAAAAAGAAGCCCCCTGCAAAGCGGTCCAAACAAAGGAATGAGTCTGATGATGAGTCTAATGACATAAAACATTTAACAAAGTACATGGAAGAAAGTGAAGAGGGAAAGGGAGTTCCTCTTCCGCCTAGCTGAAATGGACAGAGAACGCAAAGAGCATGCACAAGAACGAAACATGAAAAATTAGAAATGAAAAATTAGATGGCAAAGGGCCTGACATTTTAATTGCCATTTTCGTGTTCCTGTGAATAGTATTGAGTTCTAAAATTTTCAACTTTTGTCATAATTATTGAACAATGTTTATCAATAATTATTAAACAATACAATAGATGATTATTTACAATTACTTGATTATAAGAAGGCATTCAAGATACGTCGAGTCATGTTCATACTGAATCATTATAATATATAAACAGTTGATCAATTCTCAAACAATTAATTAATCACATATTCACATATTAAAAGACAACGTTTCGACGTACTAACGTCATTATCAAGTCAAAAATTCGAAAAAGTGATGAGGTTTATATAAGCTAGTGTTCAATATAAGCTGTTGAAATGTATCAACAAGAATCTTCTTAATTAATTAAATCCAATAAATTTAATTCAGTAAACGTTCATTCACAAATTGTCTAAATAAATGCTAATCACCTCTCTCAGTGCCTTTCCGTCTTGATTCACATCATGACCAGGAACAGCTTGGTTGTTGCATGCAATGGGTGTGTTGTCCCCCACCTCCTTGCGAATGTTGTGTAGGATACAACATGCACTAATTGTTGTGGGTATACGACTGACATCTTCACTCAGAATATATTGCAAGCAGCGCCATCTCCCTTTCAGCATTCCAAAAGCATGCTCAACATTAATTCGAAGAGAACTTAGTTTTTTATTGTCGTTAATTTGGGAAGCAGACAATACACATGTTTGCGTGTATGGTTTCATAAGCCAGGTTTTAAGTTTATAGGCAGGGTCACCAAGTAACATTCCATTTTTTTTGGAGAATGTACAACACGTTCATTAGCAATGTCCTTATATAAGGAACTCATTCGAAGCATTCTCGAATCATGTATGCTTCCTGGATAGCCGGTATTAACATGCAAAAACGACCGTCACTATCAACCACTCCTTGCAAAATAACACAGTGAAATCCTTTTCGACAGTAGTAGTCCTTAGCATTTACTATGGGGGCTTTTATACGTATATGACTACCATCAATCGCACCGGCCACTTGAGGGAAAGATCCTTTATCGCTAAAACCATCAATAACTTTTTCAGTTTCCTCTTCAGTTTCTGGGAACTTGACAAACTCGGGTGCTTTTCTTCTCAAAATGTCACAAAACTCGTTATTTATCATGTTCGCTGTAGACTTTGGCAACCCCAAGTAAAGCCCCGTCAAAATGTAGGAGTTTCCTGTCGATAATCTGTGCAGTGCTACAGCAACACGCTTTTATGGGATGGCTTGGCGAAGCATCATGTCCCTTTTTGACAGATCAGGGCCAACAATCTGACAGACCCTCTGAAACGTTGTTCGATTTACCCTGAAGTGTTCTCTCCACATATGCTCAGGAAGACTACCAACCAATAGATCGCTAAAAAAACAATTGATGCCAAGACTACGTTCTTCTGATCACGTCTCTGCGGTTCAGTTCTCTCCTTCGACGTCTTCGCAATCGAATCACATGCGCTACTAAAAGCAGCTGTTTCCTTTCACAATGAGCCATGCGTAGCCTAACCAAACGGCGAAAAAGACAATGTTTTAGGGACATTAGGGCATATTTGAGCATGGAACCAGCACATGTCTTTGCAGTTATCTTTTGTGATCAATGCTGTATGTTTTATATTTCCCTCTTTGAACATTAATTAAGTAAAATGTATTATTAGTAAAGTTCAATGATTGATTAGCATTTGTGTGGGATCTGTGGGACATGTGAGTGAGGATTTCCGGGGGCCGTGTCTCGGTTCGTTTCTAGACTACCTTGTTCTTCAAATACTTGCTACAAATATAGATTGATAGTTATTTGAGGGTTGAGGCGTATTTTGTGGGTTTCCGGGATCGGCTGGATTTCGAGTTGTTTTCGCCTGAATTCAAAGAGACGTGCGTAGCACAGCAACAACACACAACGGTAAACTTGTTTAAAAATAATAAAAACCAATAAATAATGAAAATCAATACACAAATGCAATAACGCAAATTCAAGTCCAATTCATCTTCAAGTCAGCATGTACATGTATGTAATCTTGATTGTGCTTGAGTCTCTAGTTTTTGGCCGATTTGAGTAAACTTCGTAGTCATTGCTTTCAACTGAAAATCCAGGTTATTTTGTAATGATTTCTTTACAATGCAACAGTTTAACTTCAAGTTTGTATACATGTAACTGATAAAAGCTTTCAAGGCTTCCATGTGTCTGAGTTCAGTTAGCGCGAAATATCAGTCTTAGGCATGTTGACATTGAGCGAAACCAGTAGAGTCAGTACTAGTCATAGTGACGTAGCCATTTCTTTGTTCTTCTAACAGCTTCCTCACGAATGGAAGGGGTGACGATATCAAGTTTGAATATCTTCTCGTCTTTGACCACACACTGAACACTCTGACGAGTAAAGAGTGCAAGGTTTCCTTAGAAAGATTCCACATGAAGCGCCTTCCATCATGTCTGGAAATCTGAAGCCTCATGTCTAGTTCCCAGTCCCATGTGGCTCAAAAGTTTACAATTTGCCCCCGAGTGAGTGAGTGGCACTTCCGGTTCAAAAGTCCCATCCCAATAACTCGTGGATGCTTCGCAATCCACGAGTTAAAAATGACCCAAGCCTCTTGAAAAATACCTACAATCGTTGCCATAATTACTTGGCACGCTGCACATTTGCCGTAGCTAGTGCTCTTTATTGAGAACAAGTTGTCTTGTTGGACTCCCCCCTACCCCCTCACTCAAAGTTGCGATAGTGTAATGGTGTGTGGTGATTTCCCTGTGGCCCTAGATGAGCAATTTCCTCTCAACAACATTGTACGGGGGATGGGAGGGGTGGAGAGGGGTAGAAACAAAACGTTTTTAACCAAACTTTAATGACGCACGTTCTCAATTATCCAATCGTGCCAATCATTTTGGCAACGATTGTAGTTGTGAACACAGCCAAAGTGTGTCCAATTTTATCAGTTGGGTGCAGGATAACTGCAACGTTTGCTCTGGACACCAGCTACCTTGGACACAATGATGACATTAACGCTGACGACAATGGTTCCTTTCATGATCATGGAAAAAGATCTAGGGCATATTGGATGCATATTGGGCATATTGAGGGCATTGAAAAACGATTATACTGGGTGCAACATCCACTACCTAATTCAAACGAAGGTCTGTTTAGCTGGAAGACCTTCATGGCGAAAAATGGCCAGTCATAATAATACAATAACTCAAGAGTAGTAAATAAGAAGACGTTAGCAGATGTTAAAGTCAAACCTCACCAGATTGCCAAGAAAAGTGGTCAGCCTTTTTATTACACTTCTACAAGCACAAGGAATTGCTGCAAAAGCAGGATCATCCTTGGGACCTTTATGAAGAAGGTGGTGTAATGGACAAACCTTCAATTTCGTCAGTGCCACGAAATGCTCAACAAGTTACGCATGAGAGGATGAAAATGAGACAGCAGCACTCTGAAGACACTTTGGCAGAGTTCATTAAGTATAAACAGCCAAAAGGAGAATTTGTGCATGCTTTACAAGTAAGCCCTTCCATAAGCTTTGTCCTAGCTACGAAGGCGCAGTTAACTGATTTAGTAAGATTCCAGAGACGTTTTCAATAT
This sequence comes from Actinostola sp. cb2023, assembly GCA_033675265.1. NCBI lineage: Eukaryota > Metazoa > Cnidaria > Anthozoa > Actiniaria > Actinostolidae > Actinostola > Actinostola sp. cb2023. The sequence continues at coordinate 24,462 of JAUJYZ010000128.1, forward strand.
TTGCCATAGATGTAACATACGACATTCGCGAATTCTATGTTACTACGACTACTTATAGACACCTTATGACGATTGACAACGCAACAGGGAATCACCCAACGTTTCCTGGACCATTTATGATTCACAGATGAAGACACCTCAACATTTCATTACTTTACAAGCACTCTCAAGCAAAAGAAAAGAGAGATAGATAACATTATCTTTGTAGGAAGTAATCGCCAAAAAGCCATCAACAATGTCTCTCTGCTGAGTTTCTATTGCTCGTTTCTTAGCTTGCACAAAGCATGTTGAAGATAATGTGAAACGTAAGATGTCACTGCTATTAATCAATGACAACCCAAATAATCGACAATAAAAGCCTGTCCAACACACGAATCACGAATGTCAGATGCACAATGCATTGTGGGTAGGGTACAAAGTCCATTCGGGTATCATTTCAACTAGAAACCGGCCGGCATGTTTAATGTAGTACATTACTATGAGTTTATTAGCAGAGCGTTTGTAGTCTTCTCTTTTCTTTGCTTTGTTTGTCAGATATCACTAAAAGGCTTCTGAAGTTGTTAATAGAAGAACAATAACGCTTTGTAGCTAAAGATATTCCCTCGAAACGAACTGGTGAGTTATTCAAGATGACCGATCGGTCATGCTTTTGCTTTCAAAACACTTCCGTCGTTCATAGATACTGCAACGCTTTAAAATGTATTTTATTTTCTAGGATTATATATTATGGTTGGTCATCGAAATTGTTCAGTTATTGGTTGTTCTAACAGCGGCGCTAAACTAAAGAAATGGATCGACAAAATATGCCCAATTCATGGTTGTAATCAAGGAAGAGGTCATTGTATTTGTGCTCCCCTATTTGTCTTGTACCCATTCCTAACATTGCAGAATATCGAACGGAGACTAACCTGGATTAAAACTATTAAAAGAAAAGACTATAAAGGTAAAAATTGGGAACCAAATAACGATTCGAGTGTGTTCTGATCATTTTGTTGATGGTCAACCATCTGATGATCATCCTGATCCTACCTTAAATCTTGGGTATACATCGATGCTCAAGCATGGACAAAGTAGAAAGCGTCAACCTACAGTCAAAATACTGGCAGATCCCCCTGCTCCTAAAGTCGCTAAACTTGATACAGTACCAGGAAAGCCTCAATTCAGTACTACAGATACAATAATTAATGAAAATGACATATGCAACTCTGATACAGGAGTAGAGGCCAGTAATAATGATTTGCCCATTATCCAGAAATGCCAGAATGAAGGGTGTCAACAATATAACGTTGAAATTGACGAAAAGATAAAAAAGGTGGAAAGTTTAGTGGCAAAACATGAAAGAGAATCAGAGCTATGGAAGCAAACGTTTATTAAAAAACAGAAAAATCCATTCAGATATAAGTCTTTAAATTCTGACAAGAAACTTTTACTGGTCTTTGAGTGAATTATTTGACAAAAAGGTACCCAAAATTAAGTAGTGGCATGGCCCTAGTAAATTGTCTCAAGCAAGACGAAGAAAGTTCAAGTCTACACCTAAGAAGCCTGGATCTAAAAGACTATTGTCTTCAAAGGATGAACTCACTTTAACACTAATGAAACTGAGACTTGGGTCAACAAATACCGACTTGGCAGAACGTTTTCAGATATCAGAAACAACAGTCAGCAAGATTATCAATACATGGGTTAGATTTCTGTCACAAGAAATGAGAAGTTTGATATATAATCCACCCAAAGAAATAGCGCTACAACACTTGCCAAAGAAATTTAAGAATAAATACAGAAATGTAAGGCACATACTTGATTGTACTGAAGTTTTCATAGAAACTCCAAAAGACCCAATGGTTAAAGCTGCTACATGGTCAGAATACAAACATCACCAAACTTTGAAAATTCTGATTTCTATAATGCCATGCGGGTCAATCAATTTTGTATCCAGTGGTTGGGGTGGTTGGGGTGGAAGGACCTCAGACATTGTTATAACAAGAGAATCTGGATTTTATGATCTTTTAGAACGTGGAGACGAAGTAATGGCAGACAAAGGCTTCACCATTGCAGAAGATATTCTTGTTAGACACTGCCGTCTTCATATTCCACCTGGTAAGCGAGGACACGAGCAGATGAGAAAGGAAGAAATCAAAAAGACAAAGGAAATTTCCAACTTAAGGATCTTTGTGGAACAGGCTATTCGCAGATTGAAAACATTTAGATTATTAAAACATGAAATGCCTATAACATTATTGGATAAATTTGATGATATAGTCATTATCTGTGCAGCTACAAGAAGTATACCTTGAAGCACCAGTTACATGTAGTTTCTGGATATAAATTTCAAATAGCTGCACTGATGATTACTCCATTACATGCATTGTATAAATTAGTATAATTTTTGTACATGGGTTCATTAATTATGTTTTATTAGGCATTTTATATGTTAACTGACAATTTATTTATTTTTTCCCCAAACACAAGTTCATCAGAAAGATAATTCTTGAAAAAGTATTCCAAGTTTATTTCTAGTTTGTTCCAATAACTATCATCAAATGGAATGCGTTGCAAGAAATAGCCACCATTTGTATAGATAAAAAAGTCACAGTACTTTCTGTTACACACTCCCATTTGGCCCTGTACTTGTGCATAGTAAGGATGGGCTTCTTTCAATTTTGTAATGTTGCTGTCTGGTTCTACATGTAAGTAACTTAGATTTTGTGCTGAAGGACATTCTTGAGCAATAGAAAAGGGACACTTAAATTCTGATACTCCTAATGCACAACAGTCACATTCAATAACCAAATCAGGAGTAGCACCCAAATATGGCTTTTCTTTATCAACAAATAACCCACATTCACAATGTTTAAAGTTTGAGTGAGCATCCTTTACTATGGACAGGTACTTTTCTCTTGCAAGTGGCTCAAATGTATGGCCATTGTTGAATTGAAGGTAAATGCTGAATGCTTGAACCATAGCCCATTATCTTCTTAACCAATGATTCAGTGTTGTGTACTTTTTCTGATGAATATTTTTTTATGGAATTCATTTTAGTGAATACATAATAAAAATTGGATGCTGTGATGCGCCCTTTCCTTTGCATAATCCATTTGTCATTGCTTGCTTGACCTGTTGTGGAATGTTCAATAGACTGTACATCTAACTCTGTGAGAACAGGTACTTTTGAAATAAATTCCTCAACAGTTTTGCAGACTTCTGCTAACTTAATAATTTCATTTTCTAAAGGTGGAGTTTCAGGTACATTTACATTGACTCCTTCAAGTTTAGATTTTGTTGTTTCTTTTTCAAAAAATGAAGTGAAACATCCATTAGGAATCACTTCTTTTAATTCATAAAATATTCTCAAACGGATTGTTTGGCCATCATCTACTTGCTGTGCAACAGGACTGAATAACTTGCGGGCAGTGTGAGCTGTAGGTCTTGAAGTATCTGTGTTATGCAAATAAAAAAACTATTGAAATAATAATTTAAGCAAATGATAAACTATTTTAATTTCTTGAATATTTTTTTGTTAGGTTATGTACATATTTGTTTATGTAAATGTACCTTTGTTGAACTTAGCTGCTTTAAAAGTCATATCTTTCAGCTGCATTGGCTTTACTTTCGTCTTTGGATAAGGTACATCCCACTCGCATAGTTTAGATGTACATGCAGGGTTAGTATAGCTTTAACTGCTGCCTCAATTCTAAAAAACATAGCTGTGATGTGTGCACACGAACCACCTAGTCTGTAAGGGAACAATTTTGAGTGCATTATTATTCACAAACATAGGCACCCAATGGTGAACTCGTGGATATAAGTTAGTTAGGTGTAAATGTAGAATGTTTAAGCCATGTTCATTTGATTAATGATAATATTTATACTCACCTATATATGCTGTACGGGTATGTGCCGCGGAATAGGGTATGGTTTTTGAGCTCCCAGGTCTGGGGTAGGGTATCATTTTTTGCCTTTTTAGTCTGGGATAGGGTACGTTTTGGTCTTTAGCCATCCCCCTTCGTAGAGACGGTATGCCTTGCTCTCTTTGTATTCGTTGAGTAAACGCTTTTGTAACGAAATATCGTAGGTTGCGTCGGCCATGTTACGGTATTCACTGATCTATCTCACTTTGTCGCGTCTTTTTTTCTTAATAAAACTTTCTTTTCGTTGTAAAATGAATTAAAACAATTTCCCAAGGCACTTACTGACATAAATCCACTATTGTTTAATCCAGTTAAGCAGCTTTGGAACGGATAAATTAGAGAATCACAGTGTCAAATTAGCCTTGCACTTGATTGAAACACTTGTCAATTACATTGTTCCCATTTCATATCATGCCCGAATGGACTTTGTACCCTACCCATAATGCATTGTGCATCTGACATTCGCGATTTGTGTATAAAACGCTAGTTGTGTTGCCTAGCAGCTTTTATCCAGGACTTTTCCTCTAGGAAGTTGTTGGTGATGAAGAAAGACCGTCTGTCAGCCATCTTTCCTGCTGTAGATTTCGAAACCCTACGTTCTGCGCGGACGCCATCTTGGCATGCTGCCAGTGGTAAGTACTGATTTAAGAAGAATATTCTAAAATTTGACAATTTCTTTAAAGAGGTCTATTCTTAACATTCTTAAAATTTCGAGTAATGTGTAGCTGATGGTGGTCCAGTCTAGAGCTTCAACCAAAAATAATTTTTATTCAACCAAGTTTATTTTTATAGCATAAAGCTTCTATATTTAAATTAAAAAGCTTATTTCTACATTTTAACTGCCTTTTAGCTTTGCTGGACTTGAGTTTTCGTGATTCGCAATACGACTTTTTTACTTGCAGTCGAGGTACTAAACCTGACCCATGATTCTTTGTTGTTGTTTTTTGTCTGACTTTACTGTAGTGCTTTAAAATACTATGGACACGTTCATTATTACACGAGTTGAGTTGTTAATTTCACAATACACATATAGTGCGTAGCTTGGTTGGGTTTATATTGAATTATGTATTCTTCTTTTATTATATGGTAAAGAAACTATGATGAGCATAGTACACAGAACAAATGTTCGGAAAAAATCGGACGCCTCAAGCGGGATTCGAACCCACGACACCCCGATTTCATAACAGGTGCTCTACCTACTGAGCTACCAAGGCAACTATAGAAGGCGTGGAGTTCACATTAGCTCAAAGACGCTGATTGTAACCGAACATTTGCTCCCAGGCCTCACGGAATTGGGAATTGCTTCTTTATTATAGAAATGCCAAATGGAATGTCACCTGAATGTTTTGAAGAAATCATGCGGTAATTTGTGTCAAAACAGGTGGACAAAGTCAACAGCTGTTCTGGCTACCAGCAGCAAATTTTACAAGTGTGGATTCAGAATGTATCGCTAGATACTGATACTTTTTTTTGTGCCCAACACATTGCCAGCCTGGCTGAGAGAGGTAAGGTTTCAAAGTTTACCAACAAGTCGTACTTAATGAAAGATGTTGTGGGCAAACCTGTCGGCTGGGTCCAATACTTTTTAAATAAGGCCCTCGTGGATCTTATTGAAGAGGGAAAGGCTCTTGAAATCAAAGCTTTGATATAATCTACAAAACCTAAATTCCATGGGGCACTACATAGCTAGATTTCCATTACAATGTGACCTGTATATGTATCTTTCTGTAGTCTTGTAACACGACCCCCAACCGTGAAACTTCTGCCACCGGCCGAGTAATAAAAGCACTTGAAATGGTCTTGAAACCCAGGTGGGGTTGGTACTCCAATAAGTATACAGCTGTGTGTGCCCTGCAGGGATCAATCTTTTTTAGGCCGTTTAAGTCTTGGTTAGGGTTATAAATTAAATCACTTGCAATATGTTATGATTGTCTCAACATCAGTTTATGCCAAGAAAAGAGTTTTACATCATCTGGGTGGCAATTTATCAGAGTACAGTCAAACATACCCATTCTTGATAGCTGAGATAAAATCCAGCATGTGTTTTTGTATAGTTCTCACAGACATGTTTATTATAAAATACTCCAAGTTCCATGTACCGAATTCTCGTCGTGAGCGTGTAGTCGTATACATACACATACATATGGATGTGTACAAGAACTTTTGAGGACAATGCCTTGTATTTTAACGCTTAATACTGAATACTACTACAGTAACTGAAAATGCAGCAATCAACTTATTAAGCAGTTTTAAGTGACAACAGATGGTTTTTCAGATGATTTGAAAAGGAAAAAATACTTTGTTTGCATATCTTGTATCACAGTTATGCACTATTGGCATATTTATACATATGCTGTCAAAACGCTTGGCTTAAGTAGCCACAAGTGCATGGATTTTAGACACTTACAGTTTTCCTTGCCTCGATGATCTAATTCGCGCAAAATATTTTTTGTATTACATATATCCTAGATATCTTGTAGTCTCATTCTAAAACGTCTCAAGTCTCGCTTCTGTCATATTTGACTTTTTGGTCCTTCGTTCCAAATTATTTCAGCTCATTGGTGTAGTTGTAATGGAAACCCAAAAATTTAAAAATGCATTTTGACTATGTTACTTGTTTTGCAATCAGAATGAAGAAATGCATATCTTGCATCTAATTAACATATTTCCCATAAGCTCTTTCGATCTCAGCTTCTATGTTCTATGATTTTGAACCGACAATGATTCCTCAATTCATGACAAGCTTAGGACCTTCGAAAAAAATATTCACGGGTGCTCTCTCATTGGTGATAATTGGATAGGTTCTCCATTTCACTCTTCAATCAACAAGGCAACGCTTGTACGACTTATCGGAAACGGAGTAACTTCCATGCCGTCTAGTATTATTGCGGTGACAAGAAAATATTATCCTAACCCCAATCGATCAGGAAATGTATTTAATTGCATTTCAATTCTTAATTAGCCAGGGACGGAAATATTCAGTCAAATTCCGCTGAATTGCTTTATATGACTCAGTAATGCTTCACACACTGAAAATAAATTATTTCATTCATTGAGAAAACTGTAATAAATAAAAAATTAAGCAAAGGAGTACCACTTTTACTTAAACCCAGTATTTTTTTAAATACTGAGTTTAACTAGTTAGCAAACTATTATAAACAGCTAGTTTCGACTAGTTCACAGGAGCACTAGTAACTGTGGAATCAGTTGATAAACTACCGGACAGTTTATAGGCCATACATATCATTATAATTTATACTATTAAACAGTGAGAATGAATTAAAGTCCGCATAAAACGGAAAACATTAGATCCCAATGACCAAAACCAGGTCAAAATTTGAATAACAATAGATGCCTCGTTCTACAAAGACGTCCTTTGTAGAACGAGGCATATCTAACAATAGTTCCTATTGTTGTACAATAGTTCCTATTGTTATTCAAATCTTGAACTGGTTTTGGTCATTGGGATCTAGTGTTTTCCGCATAAAACCACATGCCGTCGACAAATGAAACTTCAAGAAAACGTGACGGCCGGAATCATACGCTTACAAAGATCAAACTTTAATTTACGTCGACCGTTGACTTTTTCAGTTAAAATTTTAGCTGTCAATTCCATTTGCTTTCACGAGAGTTCACTGAACAAGAAAAACAACTGGAACAATCACAGCCCAAATTAAAGTGAAGTAAAAAATTATGTGCGTGATGTATGCACGTAGCCTTGCACGTAGTTGTGTTATAGTTCTCAGTCGACCCCAGTCTATTTTTGTTTAATCTGGAATACCTGGTTGTTTCTATGCACAATCGACATCAGTGCTTGTACAAATATGTAAGTTCAAAGGTGATCAAGTAAAGTAATACTTCACCAGAGCGGCGAATTCAAAATCAAAAGCATCATGCATTGCATCGAGGGTTCATTCGAGAAGACAATACAATACAATACAATAAGTTTATTTAAGGAGGGAGACGTAATAGCCATTTACAGTTTTCTAACTTACGACCCTTACGGCCCAAGACATTGCGATAGAAGGAGGTAAAGTGGCAGACATTTCGCTATGTCGAGTCACCAGTGATTCTTTGGATAAGGAAAAGAACTGGTATGTTCTAACAAAGGAGCTGTGTGGTTCGAGACCCACAGATTTTGTTAAAAGCAAAATATTTCGATGCTTTCCGTCCAGAATTCAAAATGTTTCAGCGCGGGAACTTCGAATGTCTTCGGGTACGTGGCCATATACAAAGATCCAAGTCATCGATTCCATGTCGCCTCGACTTTTGGTCTTGGCATTCTGAGACAGAGGGAGTTTCCAATCAATGGTTTGGTCCTTTCTCCCGTATTTTCTCGTGTTATAGATACATTAAATTACAGTTACACTGGACACAGAAGAGGCACCCAATTTTGGCGCGAAAGACGACTTTGAACCCAAAACACCTGAACGCGAATGTGATATCGATAGCACAAACAGCGGTTCTTTGCCTTCGGCAACCAGCTCAACCAATTCCGGATATCTCAGCAGCGAAACCACTGTTTTGGGTCTTTCAGAGGCAAATAGCCAACTAGAGAAAACGAAGGCCAGTTCATTGGGTCCAACCATAAAAAAGAAACATACCTAGTCAGTGCAAACGAATACCAGCTGACCTGACAGATATTACTGAAAAATACCATGAATCAATGTCATGAATGTTGGGAAACAGCTTCCTTTATGACAGTGAAATGGAAAGGGATGCAGTGAGTACTACCATCTCTGAAGTCATAGATAGTCATGGAATCAAAAGGCTCTAAAAAGGCACTTTGTGGTCTTCTGGAACAGGACACAAGTGACTATTTTGAGGATTTTTAAATTGTTTTGCACTTACTTCAAAAATAGAACTACTGGCTTCTGCACATGCTCGAGAATCCAGCGGTGCTTTGGTGCTCTTCAGCATTATTTCATTTCAGTTATTACCTAGGAGGACCAGATTGAAAAAAAAACATAGTTTTATCTCTTACATCCTCATTAAATAAAGTGGCTGGCTTCTGATTGACCCTATTTTTTGCCACAACAAATAGGACCAATCAGAGCTCAGCCATATTTTCAATCATTAAAACGGACGCCGTTGGCAAAAATCAGTGTTGACAGCTGTTGAAAGATGGATCCAAGAGATCTTTAAAAATATCTATGCACTTCAGTCATTCTCTGCATAGCTCAGTCAGACAGAAGTTCATAGAAAATCGAAGCGATGTTTTTTCGATTAAAGTTTGAATATCGACTGACATTGCCGGAATAGACGGCAGAGAAATCCTGAACGGCAAAAGACGTGTACGGATTTTGTTTGGAAGTCTAGAAGTTTTCGTTGTAGACGACAAGTATGTTACGTTGTGCGAGCAGAGTCTTCTTTTGACCTCCTCCCAGAGAGAGGGAAAACGAGGTCAAAAGAAGACTTACCTTACAAGTTGTCAAACTGTAATGAGATTATGTCTCCATCCATGTTGATCCGCTTGAGTGCGTCTCACGCCCCAGAAGTCGTTCTAGCAGGCAAGTTCTCCAGCGGTTCTCTGGCGGGACGACGTTTCATCCGCACCCGCGCCGTACAGCAACGCTGGATTCTCGAGCATGGCTTCTACATACCTATACAAACATGATTTCATATTTTTAGATCGAATACACTCGAATTGCCGCCACTAGTGTTCAAACACATTGAATATTCATGGACCTTCCGGATGACATCTTTAGCAATATTTAAGGAAACATTAATTATGCATAAGTGTCAGTTGGCGCGAAGTTGCCTGGTAGACAGAGTCTTGTTGAAAATGGCTGATCGTCCTCCCAGCAGATCTGCAGAGACAGTTTCATTGGCTTTGGAGTCGGCTCGTATTATCGCTCCCCTCCAGCAAGAATCTCCAGCTTTTGTCGATTGATGATGTTGCAAATCCGGTTGACCTTCCTCCTGGGCTGTCCACTTCGCCACCAGGATCGTCAGTCACTTTCGCCGTTCCAGCAGAGGTTGTTCCAGGACTTCCAGTTTCTGAACAACTCCGTTCAGGTAGTTCAGGTTGAAGGAAAACTCGAGGTGATTACTACTCGATGTGTTGTCAGTTTAGTTTTCACTTTCATGTTTGTGAGGATGGTTGTTCAGTACTTTCAGCCAAGTTTGATCTGCATGGGATTTTACGGCTGTCGATCTTGGTGTTTTCACCATGTTAGATTTTTATGTGAGTTTTCAATCTCGTTTTATCTCGATTTATTTCAATGGGGGTTAGTATGTTTTAGAAGTGTGTTAGTTTGCCGCCATTTTGAATAATTTACTTCGCTTCGTTTACCCCGTGCTCTGTTAAGAATGTAATTAGTAATTCAGTGTGTTTGTTATTTTCGTTGTGTCAGGCCTTTTATGTGCCAACTCGGGATTGGGTTAGCAGTCGTGAATATTACGTTTTGTTTTAGATGTAATTCACTTTATACCGCATTAGTGTTAAGGGCTAGGCCGAGTCAAGGGTCTAAGCCACAATCCTGGACAAAACCTGTTGGGAATGTTTCATATTTGTTTTCTTTTTTTTTTAACGACAATACATTTGTACTTCTTCCCCCTCCCCCCTCGTCAATGTTGGTCACCGAGGTGTGTCTGGGTGCACGAAAGACATGAGCAACATTGCTAAGGGGGGAAGGGGTGTTACGGGGGGGTTGGAGATGTAAGGGGGTTTCCCACGGTCTTGAACGTGTCTGTTAATATAGAAATACATACATGCATATGCATTTTCCCAACAGTTTTGTCCAGGATTGCAAGTTAAGGGTCTTTATGCTGAGTCAAGGGCTATGCAGAGTTAAGGGCTAGACTAAGTCAATGGTCTACGCCGAGTTAAGGTTCCATATGCCGAGTCAAGGGCTAGGCCGAGTTAAGGGCTAGACCGAGTCAAGGGTCTACGCCGAGTTAAGGGTCTATATGCCGAGTCAAAGACTAGGCCGAGTTAAGAGGCTGTCCGTGTAAGAACGGATAAGGTAAATTCCGGCCCCTACCCGATTTCCCTAATTTTTTTGGTGAAAGACAACCATTATATGTAATGAACAAAAATCATATTTATTTGGATCAATTGGTTTTTTTAAATATTTTGTGAGACGGTTTTCGAAGTTACCTCAAAACCGGAAATGGTATCATCCGAATCCGAGACATTTAACTATAAATGTCGAGCGCTCCCAAAACCTAACGCCATATTCAAACAATTTAAGTATTTTACCTGTCAAAGTTCAATCCTTTTACTTTAAAGTAAGGCTATAACAACTGAATTCTATAAAATTTTGACTGAGTTATACATTTTCTTGTATGCCTTCTGAAAGACGCCGATGAACGTAGAAAGTGACATACCCGTAATAAAAAAATGTTTTCTTAAAAGTGGGGCCTGATCTGGAATCAAGTCTATTGTAAACCAAAAGTCCTAAGACCAGTTTACTAAAATAGCGAATAAAATATGTGGGCACTCTAACTTCCGCGCCGCAGACAGCTCCCAAACATTCGTGATTTTGATCAAAATCGAAGATAATGCGCTCCGACTGATAGACCAATTCTTTACTCAGAAAATACTGCAAAATGTTCTAAAACCTACTACATGTTCGGTTTTGAAGTACAAAGAACAAAGAAATACTATGTCGTGTTTTGAACCTTTGGTTTGGCAAAAATCTACCCATTTCATGGTGATTTATTAGCATCATTGATTATTCATTTTGATGTCAAATATGCAAATTAGCTGGGCAAGCATTATTTAACGTCCTCTAGCTCAAAATGTTTTCTCCTTCAAAAAGTAAAACCTAAAAGAGAAAATAATATATTTCTAAATAGTCATAAATCAATATTTATCTCAGACTTTCTCAAAACTCTTATTTTGTGAGTCATTCTGATTTTCCACGATGTGCTAATTAATGCACGTGTTGATTTTGCAAACCTCAGTTGTTCATTTCAAGTTTTGTCAAAATTTCATGAACTAATTTCGAGAACACTACTGATTGTGGAAGTCTGCCGAATGTCCACTATTCTATCCTCGTGTTCTTTGCATGAAGTCGTAAGGACTGAATGTGGAACTAGTCGGGGTCTTGAGGGCCTCGTGTTGCTTACAGAATGCGACTTGAATATCTCCTCGCATTTAGCGAGCTGCCACTTGTCCAAATGCGATGTCACTGAAGTCGAGCTGATAACAATAATAATAATAATAATAATAATAATAATAAATGTATTTCTTATATTGCGCAAAAAACATGTGAATGATCTATTGCGCATTACATTATATATATATACTAAAAATACTACGAATGCAAAACTAATGATTATAATAAAAGAGTTTTAAAAAGGCTAAGAGTTTATGTATAATATTTGTAAGAATTCCAAATAAAAATTTTAATATTTAAAACTGTTCATATATAACTATGTAGCTTTAGTATACGATTTATCGATCGCAACGTTCACGTATATGTCAATTTAAATAAATAAGTTTTCAGTTGTCGCTTAAAACTGTCAATGTTATCAATGTTGCGAAGTTCATTTGGAATGCTGTTCCATATCGTAGGGGCGGCTGCTTCGAAAGCCCTGTCCCCTAGGGTCTTTTTTGTCCTACATCTGGGTGGATCCAAGAGTAGCTCATCAGATGATCTTAGGTTATAATGATTGGATTTTATAGACAATAAGTCACTGAGATACTTGGGAGCCATGCCATGTAGAGCCTTTGTAAGTAAACAGGATTACTTTAAATGATCTTAGCGAGAGCAGGAATACGCGGTTTGTCGGCGACCCAGCTCACTGGTATGACCATCTGCCCAAGGCATAGACACCTGCTGGGGAGATTCTGGCGACCACCAAAGTCATGCCAATACCCTGACCATACTGGGAAAAGTGCGAGTGTGGCGGGAAGACACGTGGTGAGCTTTCAAATGGCTGAGGAAATAAGCTTGTTGTTTGGAGAAACTGTTGCTGTTGGATCACGTAAGTACCATTTTATTTATGCATACTGTGATTAGTTAGATGCAATACTCAATTTTCACATACTCTGTCTTGCATGTACTACAGTTATCGACCCGATAGAAAGGAAATATTTACTGCGGTGTAAATTTGTCATCTATTGTTTCGTGTTCTTCTCAGTGAATGCCGTCAAAATGGCACTAATAATTTTCAGTTATATATTTTGCTTGTTAAATCACTTTTATATTAAATATATTAATATTATTATTAAAGCGCATCTGACGTATGTGGGTATAAAGCGCTAGGTGTCTGAGATAAAAATACACACCAGTATTTTTCTCTTGTGTTTACATAGCTGTCTGCTCCACTTGCCGCAAGGTACATGCTGAGCGAGTTGCCGCATTAGGCTGGCAATCCTCCGAAAACAAAAACAAGAAATACCAGGCAGCAAGTGTCCCTCCTACTGATTTGAAAAGGTTGGTGGGATGAGTTGATTGCTTTGTTTTTGTATACTTCTGTGTTCTCGAAATCGTCCTTCTTTCTTGTTGTAATTTCTTGTTCAAGAACATTACTTCCTTGTTGGAACACACGCCCGCTCAAATACCGATATGATCGATTTCTAGCCAATCATACACAGCTATTTCAATTGACGTTGTCGCCAATAGCACTCAAGCCTACGCAATAAGATCGATAGGTAGCATGGGTAATTTTAATTGTTCGTTTGTTTTCTGCAAGGTATATTGATGCTATACCTAAAACATTATGCCAATGAACGTTAGTAGTGTTAGCGGAGAGGCATTACAAGTCACCATCATTGTGACAAAAGGTAATTCATGAAGCTTTGCGATAACGTTACCCATGATACCATTAGATCTTCTCCGTAGGCTTCAGTGAGTGTTTTTAGCAACAACGTTATTAGACTTGCTACAAGTCTTCCACTCTCTTTTTCTCCCTGCCCATAGAAAGAGAACTTGGCGAGCGCGAAGCGCGAGAATTTACGAGAGACGGAGTCGCGAGTGGGCGACTTGTTTCCCTTGTAGGGATTCGATTTCCGTTTCGCGCCAAAAATGTCGACAATTTTGACGTAATCACTTTTGGGGGCGGAGACAAATCAAAATATGAATAATTATATAGGGCGGCTTTTCATTATTTTTATTCTGTTCTAAGCTATTTACATACTTGATTGACATCTCTTCACCAAGGCGTTCTGATTGGCTGTTTGATATAATGTTTTCACCGACTGAAAAACCCGTCGGTAAAAATGGCGCGAAGCAGAGATGAAAAGTCCTCAGTCCCGCCAGTAAAAAAAGGGCTGAGGACTTTTAGAAAGTCTACAACGTTATTTGAACCTATCGAACTAGCGACCCCTTCTCGCGCTGTTCCAACAATAATGAAACAAGCCGCTCAATGAGCGTACACTCGGGCAATATGACAATAACAGTTGCGTGACGAGGGAGACTATGTGTCGGTGAGCATAGATAAAGATCTCCGAATCGTACGTCTGCAGTACGCACTTGGGTTCTGATAACGTCTTTCGTTTGTTTAATTTTCTCGAAGATATTAGCATGTATTTGCTACCTTAAATTCGAGTTAAGATAAAGTTTATTGTATTGTATTGTATCGTATCGTATCGTATCGTACAACGGAAGAAAAAAAAATAAGAAAGCGTATTTTATAACTCGGGCTTCCTCTGGATGTGCCCAAGTAATAAGCGTAGAAATTACTTACACTTGAAGATACTAATGAAATATCTGAATGATCTTTAGAAATATATTCCGCAGTCATGTTAGGGTGTGTTCCTTTCAAAGAATCCGGATCTGGATTAGTGATAGGATTTAGGATTTGTCGTTTCATTGAACAAATCTGGATCTGGATCATGAATCTTTCGAATCCACAGTAGGAGAGGATTCAACAGATCATGAAATCTACAAATCGCAATCCGGATTGCAAAGTTCGTGATCTTCGTCGTTCCTTTGGACGGATCCGTAATGAAAACAGTATGGTCAGCGGAGGATAAAAATAAATTGACCAGCGGTTTTTACACAATTCCCGCCTTTTCGACATTTTCGAGAGGAAAAAGGTATGTTGATGCTAGATTTCGATTTTTATTGGATATATCAGTTGAAATATACAATATTTATATGCTTTACTTGCTGATTTTTCAAGTTTCGAAGTTTAGCTGTATTTCTATGTATTTGCAATCAATCAATGTGGGGTGAGTCTCGTTGTATTCCGACTGTACGTTTGCCGCCAAATATGTGTGACTATCAAAATGCTGTAGTTCGCATAAATGATGAACCACAGATCTCATTTCTTCAAAGTCACCAGCTATTTTGTACAATGAAGGCTGCAGGGTGAAGAGTTGTGTGAATTCGGAGAAGTGAACTAATGCTCGGTCTATGTTAACTCAGTTTAAACTTATCTTAAGACTTATAACCTGACCATTTTGTATTACTGGCTCTAGATTTCAGGATGTTTCCTAATTATCCTAATCAGTACCAGGGCAACAGTACTTTGTACTTCCCTGCAAGTTCTTCATTTCCATGCAGTCCAGCTACACCTCAAAGTCATACACAGAATTCACCTTCACTCCTAAATCCTGATTTCTACAACAGTCGCAACAACACCACATTGTACTTCCCTACTTCAACCAGTTCAACTTCCTCCCTTCTACAAAGTCAAGCCAGTCAACAACCAAACCCTACAGGGATTTCATGTGAAGATCAGAGTACTCCTGAAAGTGGAAATGATGACAGAAAAAAGATGTGGCAAAAAGATGAGGTTCTTTGCTTGCTTGATGCATATAATGAAAAGAGAAGGGATTTTAAAGACCCTAAAAAAAACGAAATAAAGATACTTGGTGCTCGGTGGCTGGGATAATGAAGCAACAGGGATTCAAATGTGATGCAAAAGCTTGTGAAACGAAATTAAAAAATTTAAAGAGGGCTTACACAACATGTATTGACCATAACAACAAAACTGGAAATAATCCTAAGAAGTGTGCTTATTTTGATGAGTTACATGACATTTTTCACAGTTATGATAATGTTACACCATTAGCTGTGTTCAGCAATAGGAAAGGTTTACAGAAAAAGGATGATGCAGATGGTTCGACAGCTACGTCAGAAGATACTGATGCTACAGAAGAAGATAAAGATGAGAATTATGAAACCCAGCCAAAGAGGAAAAAGAGAGCCACAGCTACCAGAGAAAGTGGAGAGTTAGTCACATTGTTTAAAGATTTTGTTACCAACAAAGAAAAAAATGAAGAAAAGAAGTTGGAAAAGTTGAAAGAAATGCATGATAAAAAAATGAATTTCCTTGGACAATTTCTTAAAGTCTTGGAAAAGTCATGTGATAAGAAATAAACTGTTCCAAGACAGGCATTCAATGCATTCTACATGTTGAGTTAATTTATTAGAAAGTTGAATATCAATAACAATGTCAGATTGGTCTTAACCATATATTCATCTGACTGTACAGTTTGGTTAAAACATTTGCCTCAAACAAATATATATTGTATGTAAATTCATTGATTTTGACTTAAAGGTTAATAGTTAATTGTGGTTTTATTGTTACTGGTCTTGAGTAAGATATATATTTTCAAATAAAAGTGACTGAAATATCAAATTATTTTTCTTGTATTAAGCTTTTATTACAGTTTTTAAACTAAAAATAACAAATAAGTGGTGTGCTAAAGGCATCTACGGTAAGAATTGCAAACCTGACAATATGACTAGAGTGTTATGAGGTATCAATACACAACATAATGCTGGTGCTTGCTGTTATGAGACATAAATCAATATCAAGCCCCCCCCCCCCCCCCCCCAAACCAACCAACCAAAAATTAATATTATACTATATTTATGTTCAAATATTGTGTTGTGGAACTACTGTATTAATATTTTGTCCTGATTCACACTATATACTATATATGTAACATTGACATACATCTACTACAGTTCAAGCTGACTCAGAGAGCTCTGATACTGGAACTAGACTCACTGACTGTCACATGTGCTACTGTAGGAGCTTCATCTTGTTCTTGCAAGCCTTCTTTGTCTGGTTTAGTTTGTAATTTTAAACATGTAAACAATACTGTAACTCAACTTGATTTTGATTTTGATTTTACTGCCCGAGTGCCCAAATGACCCTCCCCCTTACAGTGTATCTTTTTTGGTGTTGACCTCCAATTTTGTGAGGCTCAAAAAATTATGATCCCTTCCCCTCGCCTGCTAATTTATGATCAGTCCCTAATGTACATGCATGTACTTTTGTTTTGTGAATGCATGGTTGTTCAGTATTGCACAGTACCAACTTGACCAGACTATTGACATGTGGTTATGGGAGATTCCTCATTATTTCATTTCTTTTGTCTTGTGCACCAGCTGGAAATAAGTCATCAATATCATCATCACCATCATCTTCATCATCATCATCGCTGTCGTCTAAAAAGTCTTCTATACTGTCTTCATCCAATAAACAAATGTTGTGTAAAACACAAGCAGCAACTATTATTTCTGGAGCATCCTGTACATTGGTTATTTCCATTTGAGTTTTCAGTTTTCTGAATCTACCCTTCAAGAGACCAAGAGATCTTTCTACTACCATCCTTGTAGAGCTATGAACATAATTATATCTAGATTGCCTTCTAGTTAAATGCCCAGTATTTCTAAATGGGGTCAGTAACCATGGCTTTAAAGGGTATGCTGAATCAGCTATTAGATGAGTATTTCCTGGAAATAATTGATCTGGATTTGCTTCTGCATCATGACATATTGGTGAGTTTCTATAGACTCTTGCATCATGCACTGAACCTGCATATCCGCAAAATACATCTGTGAACTGCATGTCTACATCACAAACTACTTGAAGCTGTAGTGAATGTACCCCCTTGCGATTTTTATATATTGTTCATGATTTTTTAGTGGGGCCTTTATGGGAATATGGCAGCCATCAAGTGCCCCTAACACACCAGGGAATCCCTTCTTTTCTTCAAAACGCTGCATTAATTCAACTGCACGTTGACCAGAGGGAAATTTGATAAAACGCTCTGCCAGATTATTGGAAATAGCTTTGCAAATTCTACGGTATGTGCGAAATGTACTCGATCTCGTGACATCAAATCGATCTGCAATGGATCGCAGACACTCTGGATTACCAAGCACCCACAACGTAATGAGTATCTGCTTCCGTAAATCGATAGGAGGCCGTCCACCATGAGTTTGTTCACATGGAACGTTTGGACAGGTTGCTAGTAATTCTTCCAGCAAGCTTACTGCTGTTCTTGACATTCGAAAATGACTTCGAAAATCGGATGGGCAGTACAAATGCACAATGTTTTCGTAGTAATTCCTTACGCGAATTCTCCTATTTCTGCTTTTACTTTGGCAAAGTAGTGCTAGAATTAGCCCTTCATCGTCACTGCTTATTAGTTCAATATCTATAGTCTGCTCAAGTATTTCATCCACTATTAAACAGATAAGAAAACCCGCCACATTGGCAGCCATCTTGGATAAACACACGTGAAGAATGACTGTTGTCATGGTAAATAATCTCATTCGACATTGATCGTTCCTTTGGTCACTGGTGATCCGAATGATCACGGTTTGTAATCCAGATCCGGATTCTTTGAAAGGAACACACCCTTAGTTATCGTTCCGATAGTGAAGACCTTAGAATAATTAATCGCATAGTTTTCAGCAACAAACATATTTTGGAGCAATGTTCTATACGAACCCGCGCTCCAAATTCGGACGGTCACGGCTCATTAAAAAAAAAACTGTTGAATAAGTTACATAAAGTCATAAAATATGGTGGTCTCTGTCAATGAAGTTATTGATTCTGCTTGACATTCATCGCAATATTGTTCTAAAAAGTAACCATCAACTTCAGTGTTACCGACGATTATTGTAACAATAACAATAACCGTAAACGTATTTTATCTTTTACAGATCCGCTAAACATGATGCACTGACCGCTATCAGGCAGCTTTCGACGGTTTTGCGGGACTCCCCATGTTGGACACCAGGGATATCTCACGCCATACCCTACCAGAGTACTGAAAGCAGAGAAGTTCTGGGCGTGTACAACTCGGTATTAGACGAGATCGCAAGAACGACAGCGAAAGAGCGCGACCATCTCATTTCACAACTGAATTCTTGGGAGAAAAGCGGTTCGCGGAAGAACGACAGTATTTTATCCAGAAAGCAACTGAGGACTGCATGATTGTGTGCAATGCGATAGCCCCAAATGATGGAAAAGAGCTCTTTCAGGCAATAGCGTCTGTTGAACAAGAACAACCGGATGAGACCGTTGTGGATGACGTAATGAAAGCTCTGATGACTGCATACAAGAATGCCAGCAACAATAACACCAAGACGCAAATCCTCAGCCTGTACGCTTTTAAGTATTCAGTTAGTATTTTGAAGAAACTTCACATGCCATATGGAAAGCTATCAACTCGTCAAATACAAAGAGCAAGATGTCATGCAAGAACCCTTGGCCCCGGTTGTGCTCCTGAACAAAAGAAGCATCATCGTGTGCGTATTGACATGACAAAGGTGGATCACTTCATCGAATTTGTAGATCGTCCGTACTTCTATCAAGATGTCTCATTTGGAAGTAAATTACTGAAGCTGGACAGTGGCGAAACCATTGAAATGCCCAATGTCATACGTACAGTTACAAGGTCAACAATGATCAGCCAGTATGTGCAGTTCTGTCAGGAAGAACACTTGGAGCCTCTCAGTCGTTCTACTCTTTTCAAGATTTTAGAAGTCAGAAAGGCCTCCCAGAGAAAATCACTGCAAGGTCTTGACAATACTGCTGCAGATGGATCAGCTGGCTTCAACACAGTTGAATCAATAGTGGATGATCTTGAGAAAGGAGGGCTGAATATACAATGGTGCGCAGAAGTTAAGGGGAGGCTAAAGGACGCTAAGCGTTACTTGAAGACTGACTATCGCGTCCATTGCAAGCCCGAGGTGGCTGCATGTCCCGATCACTGCCGTAAATTCGCCTTGAGTGACGAGCGAGATCCTGATTTCCTGGAAAGCTGCTCCCACCAGCACTCAGAAACATGCGATGAATGTCAGAATCTGCGGGATGTCCTAGAGGAAGTGGAAGACAGGATTCGAGGCTCATCTTGGCACCCGTACAGTAACGAGCAGCAAGAAGATATTCTCTATGACCTCAAACAGGCGCACTCAGACATCTTGCAGTGGAAGGCCCACATCATCCGATCCGTCAACCAAGAGGCAGCGCGCAAAGCAAGATCAGTTGAAAATGTTAGCCCACCATTCAAATTCTACACTAATTATAATGGATTGGGCGATGAAGTTCCTCCAACTCAAATATCGCGAGAAACAGTCTGAATGGTATGGGAAGAGAGGACTCAGTTGGCACATATCGACAGTCATCTCGAGTGATCCTGACAAGACAGGCAACCTAGAACTGCAGTCCTACGCCCACCTCTTCAATTTGTGCCAGCAAGATTGGTTTGCTGTTTGTTCAGTTATTGAGAAAATCCTAGAAGTCATCAAGTCACAGAAGCCGCATGTCAAACAGGTGTTTCTGAGGTCCGATGAGGCAGGATGCTACCACAACAGCTCGCTCATCGCTGCCATTCAAGACGTCTCCAAAAGAGTCGGTATTAACGTATTACGGTACGACTACTCTGAGCCACAGTATGGCAATGATGTATGCGATCGAATCCTCTGCCCCATGAAGTCGTGCATCAGAAGATACTGCAACGAAGGGTACGACGTAAACACGGCCGAAGATATGCAAACTGCGTTATCAGAACGACCAGTTAAAGGCACGTCAGCTTGCGTCTGCATTGTCGACGAAGCTAAGAAGACATTGGATATTAATACAATCGAAGGATTCAGCAAGTTGAACAATATCCAATTCCAAAATAATGGCGTACGAGTCTGGAGAGCATATGGAGTAGGTACTGGCAAAGAAATATCTTATGACCAACTTGTTACTAAAAGCCAAGAAAGTACAGATATCGTCGTTAGTAATGAGTTTTTCCCTTTTAAAGATACTCGCGTTTATAAAAGCAAAGAGCCGGAAGAAAACTCTGATGATGACGCCGAAACTGATTCTCAGCTCGATAATTTTGAATGCTCTGAGCCCGGGTGTTCCAGAAGTTTCCAAACATTTTCGGAGCTCGAATCACATTTGGACATAGGCGATCATACTATAAAGGAGCAAATGAAAGACACGCTGTATGATAAGCTTCGGAGAGACTGGGTGGATAAGTTTACGACGGCAGTCGTAATATCATTGAGGATAAGCCATGCACTGAGACACCAGACGACGATAAGAAAATAAGCAATCCAACCCCGGCAGATGCAGAAGTTGTCACCATGATTGGCTGGGCCTTGCCCAAACCACGAGCTGGCTCATCAAGATTCTCCGAAAATGTCCGAAAGTACTTGACAGCGCGATTTGATATAGGCGAACAAACGGGGAACAAGGCGGACCCGCTACAAGTCTCAAGTGATATGCGCAAAGCCAGAGATGAGCAGAATAATCGGTTGTTTTCTAGAGAAGAATGGTTGTCAAAGAGCCAGGTTCAGGGTTTCTTTTCCCGCCTTGCAGCCACAAGAAGAAGGAAACAAGGCTCTCCGGAACTTGATCTAGAGTTGTTCTCAAGAGAAGAAGAATACGAGAGGCAGAAACTGATGGAAGAGGTTGAAGCAGAAATGAGCCCCCAGCATCCTATATCCTACGATGCGTTCAACCTGTGCGAATGCGCTAGGGACAACAATCTCAACCAATTCAACGTTGCTATGCTGAAATAAATCTTGCTGCATTTTGAGATAACATTCAGATCGAAAGACAGAAAAAAGGACCTTGTTGGACTGCTTATGTGCTTTTTAGAGGATTGTAGGTGCTTTTCTTCATCAGTTTAGTACGCTGCAAGTAATCTATAATAGTGGACAATAATAGTAATCTATAATAGTTTTGGTACATTTTTTACGAACCGAGTAGTATAGTAAATAATTCAGTCCTCTCCCTCTCGGCCCCGTCTCATTGTTAGGCCCGGTTGTTACATTCTGTGTTCGGCAACCAGTACCAGGGAGGTGTGGGGCCAGGGTATAGTCCATTCGGCAACCCGGATAGTATACAGAGGGGCCCTGCATGCATAAAAATTGAAATATAAACTCAGATATACAAAAACGTCAGCCCAATTCTGGGTTTCAATTGATATTTAACCGTGATGGCATTTATAGTTTTTTAATATATATTTCTTTCAAGAATACAAACATTTTAAATATCGCCATGCTAACGGCGATTTCGTATACACCTATTTCAAAAATCGTTGTCGCAGCCGAAGCAACAGTCTACACTCCAAGACTGCAAAGGATTTCGGTAATTTTTCTTGTATTTAATTTATTCAGTTGTGGTCATTGTAAATAGTTATCATGAATGTAGTTTTCAGCTCATTAACTGTTTGAAAGCGTGTTTTTTTTTATGCCTGCTCTTGTTCAACGGGGTTAGTACCCGCACCAACACGTTTGTAGTACTAATACTTTCCAAAATGTTCGGTTTAACACCTGAGCTACCACTTCAGTTTGCCATAATAACATGTCACAAACGCATGCAACCAAAATATTCTCTGAATGAATAAATTACAAGAAAAATTACCGAAATCCTTTGCAGTCTTGGAGTGTTGACTGTTGCTTCGGCTGCGACAACGATTTTTGAAATAGGTGTATATGTCGGTTCGAGGAGGATGAGGGTTTGTGGTCGTTACTGCGATATTCTAATAAATTCACGCATTTTGTATCAGCTATGATTGTGTTTGGACAAAATGTACAACTTTACACCCATTTCTCTTCGCTTAGTTGAATTAGAGTGAATTGAACAACTAAGGTTTGCAAAATCAACATGTGCATTAATTAGCACATCGTGGAAAATCAGAATGACTCACAAAATAAGAGTTTTAAGAAAGTCTGAAATAAATATTGATTTATGACTATTTAGAAATATATTATTTTCTCTTTTAGGTTTTATTTTTTGAAGGAGAAAACATTTTGAGCTAGAGGACGTTAAATAATGCTTGCCCAGCTAATTTGCATATTTGACATCAAAATGAATATTTAATGATGCTAATAAATCACCAAGAAATGGGTAGATTTTTGCCAAACCAAAGGTTCAAAACACGACAAAGTATTTCTTTGTTATTTGTACTTCAAAACCGAACATGTAGTAGGTTTTAGAACATTTTGCAGTATTTTCTGAGTAAAGAATTGGTCTATCGGTCGGAGCGCATTATCTTCGATTTTGATCAAAATCACGAATGTTTGGGAGCTGTCTGCGGCGCGGAAGTTAGAGTGCCCACAGATTTTATTCGCTATTTTAGTAAACTGGTCTTAGGACTTTTGGTTTACAATAGACTTGATTCCAGATCAGGCCCCACTTTTAAGAAAACATGTTTTTATTACGGGTATGTCACTTGCTACGTTCATCGGCGTCTTTCAGAAGGCATTCAAGAAAATGTATAACTCAGTCAAAATTTTATAGAATTCAGTTGTTATAGCTTTACATTAAAGTAAAAGGATTGAACTTTGACAGGTACAATACTCAAATTGTTTGGATATGGCGTTAGGTTTTGGGAGCGCTCGACATTTATAGTTAAATGTCTCGGATTCGGATGATATCATTTCCGGTTTTGAGGTAACTTCGAAAACCGTCTAAAAAAATATTGAAAAAAAAACAATTGATCCAAATAAATATGATTTTTGTTCATTACATATAATGGTTGTCTTTCACCAAAAAAATCAGGGAAATCGGGTAGGGGCCGGATTGTACCTTATCCATTCTTACACGGACAGCCTCTTAAGGGCTAGGCCAAGTCAAGGGTCTACGCTGAATTAAGGGCTAGGCCGAGTCAAGGGTCTATAGCAGGTTAAGGAGCTACAATCGTTTGCAAATTGTTTTGACACCCCAACCGAAAAAATGAGAACATTGAAAGTGTCGTATTTTTCCACTTTAAACCCCCCATTCCCCCTCTCAATGTTGACGAAAATGGCACCACGGCATATCATTTTAAAGAGCACATCAAAGAGAGAAGGATGATTGATACTTTTGGGTCACCAAAATAAACGTTGAAACATTTTCAACACCGTTTTTTGAGAGGGGTGTCAATAATTTTGCAAACGATTGTAGGTCGAATCAAGGGATTAGCGGGTCGAGTTAGGGTTTCGCCGCGCGAGTTTTTGGCATAGGCCGTGGGTTCAGGGTCTAAGCCGAGTCAGGGGCTAGGCGGTGCATGTTAAGGGTTTAGGCCGAGTCAAAGGTCTTGACCGAGTTTAGTGTTAGTAATGTAGTTAGTAAGGTTTTCTCAAGTGTAAAAAGACTCAGAAAAAATACTGAGCCCAGACGGGATTTGAACCCGTGACCTCCTGGATACTAGTCAGGCGCTCTAACCACTGAGCCATTGGGAACTCATGTGATTAAGCAGGTCTTGGTTCGTATTAATACCCAGGTCACTTAGGACGTACTATCCAGTACGATCAGCTAAGCGGAAGAAATCTGTCAGATCTAAGTTGTTTGTAAGTTATATGGTAATTTGTTATATGGTAATTTGGAGTTTAGTGTTGTTTGTTTGTTTTGTTTTTGTTTTAAATTTTCTGATTTTGTGTGCTCAGATTGAGAAACTACGAAAAAAAGTGCGAGTACGCACTCAGTTGATAGTGCCATAGCCACTCCCCAATTGGTCACCACTCCGCCTTGTTTGATGCGTATGTAGTGATAGCTGCTCTAAAAGAGGTAGTCTATACAGCTCAGAAAGTTAATGACGTAAGAGGGATGAGGTATTCGGTTATTTTGCGTCAGTGCCGCACCATGTACTCCAAAGTGTTTTGATCAAGTTGGTGGCGTCGAAAGAGGAGACAGAAGTAGCGAAGGCGATTGGTAAGATTTTGAAGGGTAATCCTTTTTTTCTGGGCTTGGGTTAGTTCTGTCATTTAGACTTTCGATTTTCTAGTTCTAGTTCTCCGGTGGTGGTATAAAAAAATGTGGGATTTTTACTCCCCTGGAAGCGGAGAGGAAAGTCAATGAGGAAAATGAACTGGTTGTCAGGAGACGGAAACCCGAGCTTTGGGAAAATGACCAGTCCAAAGGATGTACTAGCGGAATTGACAAGAGTAATTTGGGGGGAGAAGGGGAATCTTCATCAAGTTGCTTTTAGAGACCCTGCTTCTTTCAAAGCCGGTGGGATTCACCACAATATCTCAATTTGGGAAACTGTCTTGGAAAATAGCCCTCGTAAAGGTTGTGGTTCTCAAGGAATGGTTCTCAAATGGTGTAGACATTCGGTCCTTTATGAAGCCATTTAAATGGGTGTTCAAGGGTATAAAGTATGATTCTTCTTCTCCTCCCCGTAGGACATTTAACCCTTTCACCAAAATATTTACGCGCCATTTTACCCCACAGAACAAGAGAAAACCAGCAGGTTTTAAAGAAAAATAGTCACTTTCAAAAATGTCCAAATTTTAAGCATGAAGGAGTCATTTTCATAAATATAAACCCCATATTAGAATGAAAGAAGAAGAAATATATAATACTCATAGTCTTGTATGTTAAATGAAAGTCTCCATAAATGCTGTAATATATATTAATAGCTATAGTCCTTTGAGTTATATAAAGTGATAAAAGTGCCATGTCAAACTCCATCTTTGTCTTTGACGAACTCGATGTTTTCAGCCGTATATGGTAAACAAAGCCTTCAAAATCCTCGTTTTCTTCATCATTGTCTATAAATTAGGTTTAATCCGCACCCTTGGCAGAACATTTAAAATCTATAACACTAACAACGGTTTTCAAACTGATTAAAAAAATTGACTCACACTCGTAAACGTAATGCTTTGATCCTGACACTAATAATGATAGCTTCGTTATATTGAAATTACCATATATCAGTAACATCTCTAAACATCTCTAAAGGCCCAGCTCAGACCGTGATGCTTCTATTTTTGTTTTGAATCGGTTTGATAGTTGAGTAAAAAATACAAGATGAACTATGATAGATCTATATAAAAATGCAAAGTACTCCTAGAGGCGAAAAAACGGCAATCAGTTTTAATTTTTATGATTCCGGGTTTCTGAGAGAAGAAAGTGTGGTGAACACACTCGACTCGAGAGTGATTTTAGTCACGCCGAGGTCCCAGGGGAGGTACTGAGGGGTATCAGTTACGCAAAAAGAGTCCAATTTTTGCTCCGCATGAAATCGAGAACGGTAGGATATCATTTTTATCAACCCCCAAAAAAGTCCTTCCCAAAATGTTTATATCAAAAAAAGAAAATTGGCAACCCCAAATAAGTCCCAAGCCGCGAATTTCAAACCCAAAAAAGGTCTTCGCACCTCTCCATCACTGCTACACCTCTCCATCACTGCTACATATTTTCATATCCAAGTGCAACATTTAAAAACTTATTTTAGTTTTGTTATTTTAATTAGTTTCTAGTCTGTTTAGTTTTCAGATTATTGAATTACTGTCAGTCATATTGTTATTCTTATTCATTCTACTGAAGATGGCAAGGGTTTAATATGCCGAAACGTCTATAATTACGAAAGGTTTCCGTATACATCAAGAGTATTAGATGCTAAATTAAGTTACTGTATATAGAGTGATTATGAAAATAAATTAGAAATGCTAAGTAAGATAATTATGATTATGTATTCAGTAATTTACCGTTATCTGAACGTTCTTCAATATGTTTACTTTAAGTCTTACTTTGATATTTGTTATTGTTAGTCCACTCGATAGTCATTTCGTTACTTTAACCAATAAGAATCTTAGCTTAGTCATTTGCTGACGCAAATGTAAACACTATAACTAAGCTTAACACATAAATTGTAGTTAGTTGAGTTGGATACACTGAATAAAGATCTTCGTACCAGCCTACTCAAGAGCGGTCAACCCCTTTTAACACACTCACTCTTTTGTTTTCATTTGTTCCTTTGCATCTAATAAACACTGACAACTAATTAGTAGAGCCCAGATTTATTGGAATCACTCTATAGCGTGTTGTAAAGGAGACAAAAGGCTTTTCGCCTGGAACAGGATATACGTAAGTAACAATACATAGATAAAAGTAGAGGAATGTTTGTTGTTGGTGATCGATGGAATCGGTCCTTAGGGGGTGGAGTCTACACAGCCTCTGGCCAATCACAATATGTTAAATCATCCTGAGAACGTCTTTCCCGATCTGTCACAGCCGCTTGTGGCATTGCATTGCAGTATTGTCAAGTGTTTAGAGGTTTCAAAGTGTTTTCAAAGTGTTTTCAAAAGTGTTTTCAAGGTGTTCCAAAATGACTTCAGTGGGAGAAATTCATTCCGTAGAAGAACTTGAGGCCAAGCTATCAGCGATCGTGATCCCTTGGGAGGAAATTGCACCGGAACATATTCACGAGTTGGCTAAACATCTACGCTAAAAGTCCTGACACGTGTCCCGAATTACTTCTCGCTGGAATGCTGCCCTGCTCAAGTGCCTTGATTGGCAATGCCACAGTCAAGCGGGAAAGAGAAGGGGAACCTCTTATTTGTAGGATTACGTCACACTGCTGATTTCGCACCTCAAGCCACGGATCGACCAAAATCTCCTCGTCGATGAAACTTAATTCTTCGAGTGGCCTGTTGAACCATTTCGTGAACTGCCAAAAAGGGAGTATTCAAGTTCATGTTCCCGTACTGTGCATTGATGAGCGATACACGTTTCTGAACAAACTAATCTCTACATCAAAATCCGCATCACAAATGTCTCTGACCATGGAGCGGATGTGCCAGCTCTACGATGGAGATTACTGATACACCGTCAAAGGCAATAAAGGCAAGCGCGTTGGTGTCCAGAGTGCTCGCATGAGTATGACAACATTTACAACGCCACAACGATCTCTGACAGAGATTTGGCCAAAGGTGGTGGCATCAAGAAACGGTCTGGCGAACATAATTCTTATCCTATGTAAGAACAATGCCAGAGTGGACATAGAGGAAATGGAGAGTTGCTCTACGGCTGTGCAAGAAAGCGCAGTGAAGGGCCTTGGGACAGTTTACGAACAGATATATGCGGAGCACCATCAAGAAACTGATGTTGAGTATACATTAAACGCTTCTGCCCGCAAACTGTACATTAAGTATTGCAAAGGTCAAAACAGTGTGCAAGAGTTTGCATCAGTCAGTAGCAGTTTCACTCCAGAGTGCAATGCTAAAACTGGCAAAAACGCTCTTCGACTCGCCCTAAATTTGCACATCCTATGGCATCGATTGTGAAAGCTTTGAACCATTTGTTAGGACCAACACCAAAAGTCATCAATGAAAGTACCATGAATATGACATTGACTCTTCATGACATCTTGCTTACCTACGGAGGAGTTGCAGAAGCGGTAAGCTCAAATTATGTACACTCTAAAATACCGTAAATGCTCTAATTACCCCTCTGAATATTTCTATTGTACCGACAATGACAACACTAAAATATGAGGGAAGCAATATATAGAAAGCCATTTAGACTTCAAGTACTCATGAAACTCATGGGTTTGATTGGGCCCCTAGGAAAGAAAAGAACGAGTTGCCTGCCAAATCCAGACAAGGTTATGTCTTTCTGCGCAAGTGGCCACGCGCATGTAAATTCAATTCGTGTAGGGGACAGTGGGGGAATTTTCTGCGACAAAAGTGATTATTACCGGAACCTAGTTCGTGAGTGTTTGTCGACGTCTAGTGACAGCATATTGATTCAAGCACTCGAACTCACCAAAAACTCATCCAGATTTCTTCCTCTGATATAGAAAACTCCAATAATTTCGGAGCTTCTAGTTTCGAAACTGACCTATTTTTTTTTGAGATCTTTAACTGGTCTACTTTCCGCCGAGCAAGAGTTCAATGGTCGAAGTTTGTGTAGTGACAACACATTGTACGGATGTCCGGCAGCCGATCAGGGTTTTGAAAGTAGATGTTCGGCAGTCGATCTTTATGTATTTAATTTGAAGCTTAAGCGTAAGTAAATTTAACCGATTCAAACTACGGTATCGTAGCTTTAGCTTTGTTTGGGCTTCGAAAATATACATTGTGACGGATCCTAGCCTCGTCACAGTTCAAATCAGCACAACACGGCACACATCGCGAACTGCCGGAATGGTTTTGAAAATACTACAGTGTTTGGCAGTCGATTTTGAAGGGTAAGCAATTAATTAAACCGATTCAAACTATCCTAGCTTTGTTTGGGCTACGATAATACCGCCGTATACATTTAGTACATCGCGAATTGCCGGACAAATACCGTACATGATCGGCAGTCGATTCAATTTATGTATACTTTGAAGCGTAAGCAATTTAATAATTTAACCGATTCAAACTATTCTAGCTTTGTTTGGTCTTCGAAATACCTTGTGACAAGCGCCATCGAGTTTGAATTTCGAAAATATCAAATCAACACAACACATAATTTGCCATAATTTGCCTATACTAGTTATATCCAATGTGACAAACACCCCCCAGGGGACCCGGGGTGACGGACAAAGTCCATCAGGTGAAGGACGCGGTCCTTGTATGTCTGGATTTGGCAGGCAACTCCTTCTTTTCTTTCCTATACGGGCCCAGTCCCTCTCGGCCTTCGGCCTCGCACAGGGATCCCATTCTCGGCCTTCGGCCTCGCTTTCCGGCGTTGCCTGCGGAGGAGGCTACCTCACGAGGCAGAACTCCGTAACTCTTTAATAGATAAAATTGCAGAATAGCTTTGATAACCAAATGAAATTGTATGTGCAGTGTGCAATATTGACATACCGTTATTACACGTTCATGCATTTCTATTTACAAATAAGCCACAGAGAAATAGAGAGCATTTTATTTACATACAAGCACTTTATTAGTGCTATAGCTATTTGTTAATGTTAACATTGGTCCCATAAAATTTGAAAATGAAGCATTCAAAATTTGCGGCATTATTGGGCCATTGCAAATAGTTATTTAAAATTTGCAATGGATATATAATTAAAAGAAGTTTTGTATTTTAAATCTTATTAAAATATAATTTATAGAATCTATCCACCAATTGAGGTAACTGACCAGGCTTGGGATAGAGTCATGTGCTTGTCAAAACTACATTTAGTCCTTTTCAGTCAAGTTTCTTATCTGAATCTAAAGCGCAGAAATACAAAGGCCTATACATACTTGACCCATGTTTGGGTATTGGGGTGCCGCTGAGGGTTTGAAACCCTGACCCTGTTTAGGACAAAAAAATATAAAATACCTACCCTGTCTAGGACAACACCCTATATTTTAAGACCCTGTTTAGGACAAAGGACAAAGCACACACAGTCTTCTTTTACACAATTTTAACGCATTCTATGTCGACTGATAATCCCGGGCTGATGACCAGCTAAAGACCAGCAACGTCTCGGATCTCGGATGGCTAAATACCGGATGAAACCATATTTAACGATGACAATCGTGCATTACCATACCCTGTTTGAGACAGACTCACATAAAATTATATACCCTGTTCAGGGCAGAGAGGCCAAAAACCATACCCTGTCCAGTCCCCGTATAGCACATATATGGAAGTATCCCTCCCCCCCCCCCCCCCCTTATACGTTCTCCACGTGGAACCGCTCAAAATGGTCCAATTGAAATGAAAGCAGCTTCGGATTCCCTGTTATGGTTCTCGAGCACGATCTGAATGAATTGTTTCGTTGCTTCATCTAGATTTACTGCAAAGCAACTCAAGGAAGTACTGCAAACTATTAAACGGAGAAATAAACTGAAGAAATTCACAATGGAAGCCGCCATGTTTTGCATACTGACCGCGTCAGCCTCGGAAATGAGTTTTCACCCGATTGTTTAGGGGGAGGGGTCCAGAGACAAAAGCGCCCATCGATCCATCGATCCAAATGATCTAGCGATCCATGAACTAGCGATCTAAACAATCCATCGATCTAAACAATCCATCAATCTAAACGATCCATCGATCCATCGATCTAGCGATCCATCAATCCATCGATCTAGCGATCCATCGATCTAGCGATCCATCGATCCAGCGATCTAAACGATCCATCGATCTCGCGATATAAATGATCCATCGATCTAGACGGTTATACATGCCAAATTTTATTTGAAACTGAGCTTGATTTAGGAGGATTTAGGGAGGAGAGGGTGTATGTCATAGACCTCAAAAGCCCAATTTTACACATAGGTCAAAAAGTCAAAGTTGGGGGAGTGGTCATTGTGAAAGTTAGACAGTTGTCGTGGATGTTAGTCAGACCAATGGTGACATTCACCCTATGGTGATCCAGGGGGGCAGTGATGCTTGCCACGTGACTAACCCTAGCACCAAAGCCACCCTTCAGTCAAATCTAACCCTAGCTTCCAAACAAGCCTGAATTGTTACCCTAACCCTAGTTTTGAGTTAACCCCAACCATAACTTCTTCCCGGGGTGTCTAAAGTCTTTGTCACGTGACCTAATATTTTTCCTCCTTAACCCTTTGACACCCAGCGATTGTTGAGTTTTTTAGCGATTTTCTGGACCTAATCACGCCATAGGAACTTTCGATTCCATATAAAGGGTTTCCATGGAAATCTTGACAGTTCTGAATGCCCGTGGGCTTGCGTCTTCATGTGTGCTGTCTTTCTTCTTGGGAGATCGTTGGGGCTAATAGTGTTTACTACTCGAAGAGGCCAATTTTGCATTTTAGAGTGTTTCATAGCCATTATTCACCACAGAAGCCTCCAGAACAGCATCATTAAACTTGACTGGCATGGTAGAGAACTCAGCAGCGAGGAGCGATTTTCACGAAGACATCTCGACACTGCCATTACGAAATTCAAAATGGTGGACTCAACTGTGAAATCGTCTTTCCGGTTGTTCTGTGGTGAATTGCAGGACCTACAAAGGCATTTTTGGCGACTTTGGACTTGTAAAGAATGCAACCGGTGCAATATTTTGCCTGTAGGACCGAGTGGCTCGACACTCAAAAAAAGTATAAAAAAACACAAAGGGCGGGATGCTTGCTGTCCAAAATTCCCGTATGTTCCCGGCATCCTTTTCGGGCGTGCAGAAGGAAAACACGTGTTTGCGAAAGTGGTCCTAAGGAAACGGCTATTGTTCGGCGAGTTAAGGAAGAGAGAGGGAAAAATTAATGACTATATCAAGAAGAGAGATGGAAGTTTGCAGAGAGTGGCGTTTTGTTTCGCAAGGATGTATTTTGGAAGAAAATCCAAGTCAAATGTCGTTCATTTTACAATTGCGTCAAAAACGCACATTTTTGATTTCTATGAAAAATAAATTGAAGCACAGGGAGCCCAAACATACAAGTGAACTTTTATCACATTTCATTATAATTAGCTGAAATGTAGAATGAATGCATGTGCACAGTTACATTATCCTGCAAATAATTCAACTAGCAGCGTACTTCACTTTCTATTAGAAACGACTAGTAATATTTATAAGCTTACCCCCCTCCCCCCTCCCCCCCTATCATGCCAAATATGGCCATCATGCCAAATATGTGGAGATTTGCGGTTGTGAGAGCACTGCTGTTACCCTTGTGCGCCTCAACT
The DNA here is from genome assembly GCA_033675265.1 of Actinostola sp. cb2023. Taxonomy (NCBI): domain Eukaryota; kingdom Metazoa; phylum Cnidaria; class Anthozoa; order Actiniaria; family Actinostolidae; genus Actinostola; species Actinostola sp. cb2023. Next base: position 56,855 of record JAUJYZ010000128.1, read on the forward strand.
TCTGGTCAGGTTCACCAGAAAAACCAACTGTGGCGTTTCATTTTAGTCTGATGAGGCTTTGTGAAAAGCTCTTCCTCCAATGCCAGGTTTCCCTATTTAACTTTGTTGAGGTTCTGAAGGCATTACACCCTCCACTCCATCCAACTTTTGTAAGTTAATTCAGAAATTTAATTAAGCTAAATAGTTTTAAAATATTAAGATTAATTAATTAATTAAATGACCAGAATGCAATGCCAATGCAAACCATATGTCCGTGAAATAGTACTAAATAGTGTTATCTCCATTGTTTTCTATTGTTTCATCATGGCGGCATGATAATTTCAGTGCTTAATACATGGTGGCCTCCATGCGGCCGTGCTTTAGCTCCATCGATTTTGCTAAAACTTGGTCAGGTTATGAATTGTCAATCTAAAGTGATTCTAAAACTTTCATCCAAACAAAAAGGAAAGATTTTTCGCAAGATCCAATTTTATCCAAAACATTGACATTACTTAAGTTATAATATTATTATTTTTTAATGTTCTGCAGTGCAATCGATTTATATTTTATTATAGGTGAATGATAGAGCTCTAATATTTGCCAATGTTTAATGGCAAATGCATAAAGGCAGAGGAAGTTATGACCCAAAGTTTGTCATGGACGAGTGCGCCGAGAATTATAACGGAGTCACCTTAAAACAGCAAGGCTCCACATTCTTCAACATGGGCGTGGCATCCCAGTACCAGTTAACAAAAGTCCTCGAATCAAGATTGATGAAAACCAGTTGGATCATTTTCTCTTGTTCATTACCAGTCCTCATGTGGTACAGGATCTCCCATTCGGGCAAAGATACCTTCGTTTGTCGAAATGCCATGTCTTAGAAACACCTAATGTAATCTGCTCCATGATACCTCAGAGAATCATTGACCAGTACAGCCAATATTGCAAAGAAAGTAATATCAAGCCCCTTAGTCCCTCAACACTTTCTCGTATACTCTCCGTTTGTTCAGCATTGGTGCGAAAGTTCTTGCAGGGCCTCGACTGTATCGCTTGTGATGGAGCAAAAGCATTTGATGATCTTGCTGCAATACTTGTCAGTCTAGAAAATTATGGCCAAAGCAGAGAGTGGGAAACGCACTGTGAAGGAGCGTAAAAGAATGGCAAACAATATATTAAGACCGATTACAAGGTGGGCTTTCATGTAATTATATAAATGAATATTAGATGTACTACTCGACGTACTTACCCTGATCTGCTTTGTATGTAAGTGCATATCGTAGAAGGTAGTAATGTAGCCGACCACTGCAATCTCCATGCACTCAGTGACTCCGTGATTTCTCTTTGAAATGTAATCACGAACATGACCACACCTGTTCATCCTGCGAATAACTAAAAGGTGTGTTATCCAGCATTGAGTCAGCGGTGATGGACACAGTCAACCAGGTAGATGGAGAAGAACGTGATGATATGGTATTCACTTATAAGCAAGCAATCTTGGCAATCAATGCTTGGAAAGCTCATCAGGTACGTTGCATACAACAAGACAAGCCTTGAATCCAAATGTTACAAAGGCTTAAACCTAATGAAGTATTGATCACCCAAGACTGGGCAATTAAGTTTTTGCCCCAAAAGTACCGCGAAATCCAAGCTGATTGGATTGGAAAGAGGGGCATCAGCTGGCACATTAGAGTTGCAGTTAGGAGGCTGACCGACGGAAAACTGCAGCATCAAGGCTTTGTACATATTGTAGAGAACTGTAACCAAGACAGTAGTGTTGTCTGCGCTATTATGCATACTCTCAGTGTCATAAAAATGGATCATCCAGAGGTCACCCAGGCATCATTCCGCCAAGACAACGCTGGGTGTTATCATAGTACAAACACACTGGTAGCATGTCACGTTATGGAACACGCCACTGGCATCAAGGTGAATCAAGTAGACTTCAGTGACCCACTGGGAGGTAAGGGATCATGTGATCGTAAAGCAGCAACAATAAAGGCCCACATCTGACGCTACATAAACGAAGGACATGTTCTCGCTGCTGCAGATCTCAAGGATGCCATCATTTTGTGGTGTAAATGGTGTCAACTCCAGAGTTGCGCTTGTCGATGCTTCTTCTGTAAAGCCATTCCAACAGCTGAAATGGGAGGGAATAAACAATTTAAACAACTTCCTCTATGAAGATAATGGGTTACATCCTGGAAGTTATATAACATCGGTCTGGGAAAGACTGTCTCTTGGTCTAATTTTCAAGGTAAATAAGAACAGTATAATCTTGTTTTCACAGAAAACCCCTGAGACAACGAACAGTATGGGTACCTGTATTTGAGGTTTATATATTGAGATAGCTTATACATTGCGCGGCAGTTTATCTCATTGCCGGTAAAGATAAAACACAGCAATGTGTAACGGTTCCTGTTGAGCCCACCAGCACTGTTTCTCAACAGTTCGATCAGAGCGACGAAGAAGAGGAGGGGTCGAAGCTGTTCTCTTGTCCCATAGAAAGTTGTTTTTAAAGTATACCAACGTCATTCTTCACTTGAGTTCCATCTACATCATGGCATGTGCAGACTCATGTCAGAAAGACAAAGTGTGATGGATAAGACAAAGATAATGTACACAGAAAAACTCCTACACGGTGCTAGTGCGCAACCTACACTGGAAAGTACAGACTTCCCAGCAATTTCTCAGGAGATTCTACCATAGGGATGGGCTCTCAAATCCACCAATAACAAGCAAAAGGCCTATCTTGACGAGAAGTTTGCCATTGTCAACAAACCGCACATAAGGTTGACCCAGCAACTGTGGCACCAGACATGCTGTATGCCAAAAATATTGCTGGTGATCGAAGATTCACTGCAGACGAGTTCATGACAGCACAACAGGTGCAATCCTACTTTTCCAGAACAGCTGCCAAGATAAAGAGCAGGCAAGACGAAGCCACTGATGAAGATGTTGAGACAGCAGAAGATATAATACTGCCCATAATGTGGCTCTTGAAGAACTACAGCTAGCCCACCCACTTAAACACGATATTACTTAAAGTTAAAGCTTGTGGGGTCGTGTGGAACAAAAATTCTAAAAATATACATAACATACTATATTAAACTGCGCTGTCTAGACAAAGCAGTCACCACAGGTACCCCAAAGTCTTTTTTGCTCGATATTGAAAGACAATACACAAATGTTTTAAATGTAGCCAGCAAGCAAGTTTATATTTTGTATTTATAGAAATATTCGGGATTCCTATGTACGATCAACATTATTCTCGGTAATAATACTGTATTTAATTTTACAATCATCAAATACCGTTCAGAAGCCACAAGCTAGTGACAGGAGTCGCTGTTGTTCGCTCTGATTTGGGTCATGAGCCCCTGTCCAGATTCAAAGGTGCCATTGCTATAAAAAAGCGTACTCTGCTCATCTACTAATCTATTATAAAACTAAAAGGAATACGTACTGGGGCTGCCTGTGCAATCTGTGAAAATTATTGCCATAAAATTATATAAAAGTTGAAATCACTTTAAAAACTAGCAGATGTCAGTCATATAAGAAATTTCACATCAGTCCATTCAAATAAACAGAAACCCTTCCCGATCGGACCAAGTGTCAGGTTGCCCATTACTGGAGGTTCGACTGTAACGTGATTATCAATAATAGTACCATGACAATAATACATTTTAATAATAAGTGTTTAGGATAGTAGGAGTTTGAACATGTTATATTCAACATTAAAATGCGTTCAAAGTAATGGAATTAATTAATTAAATGCACCTGGCTTGCTATGTGATTTTGACTTGTCGATATAAGTTATTTGTAACCTGTCAAATGTTGTGTAGCATGTTGAGGTCGCCAGCTCTCTCCATCAAATGTATTATTTTGGTTTTGTAAATACAATAGGAACTAAACAGGGTAGTTTTGTCATTAACGCTTTGACACCCAGAGATTTTTGAGTTTTTTCGCGATTTTCTGGACCTAATCACGCCATAGGAAATTTCGATTCCATATAAGGGGTTTCCATGGAAATCTTGACAGTTCTGAAAGTCCACGGGCTCAGGGTCTGACGTAATCTTTCTCTTGTCATGGATCTCCACGATCTTTGCATTTTTAGAGTGTTTATAGCCATTATTCACCACAGAAGCCCACAGGACAGCATCATTAAGCTTGACTGGTGTGGTAGAGACCGTTATGCTGAAAGAACTCAGCAGCGAGAAACGATTTTCACGAAGATATGTCAGCTCTGCCATTACGAAATTCAAAATGGCGGACTCAACTGTGAAATCGTCTCTCTGGTTGTTCTGTGGTGAATTCCAGGACCTACAAAGGCATTTTTGGCGACTTTGGACTTGTAAAGAATGCAACCGGTGCAATATTTTGCCTGTAGGACCGAGTGGCTCGACACTCTATATATTCTAAAATACGGATAGGGCGGGATGCTTTCTGTCGAAAAGTACCGGATGTTCCCGGCATCCTTTTCGGGCGTGCAGAAGGAAAACACGTGTTAGCGAAAGTGGTCCTAAGGAAATGCCTATTGTTCGGCTAGTTAAGGAAGAGAGAGGGAAAAATTCACGAATATATCAAGAAGAGAGAGGGAAGTTTGCTGAGAAAGTGGCGTTTTCTTTTGCAAGGATGTATTTTGGAAGAAAATCCAAGTCAAATGTCGTTCATTTTCGAGGTGTAAAATTGCGTCAAAAACGCGCATTTTTGATTTCTATGAAAAATAAATTGAAATAGTGCCCAGAAATCGGACCTGTAAGTCAGTTTACTTGAAGTTAAAATTTGAAGAGTTATCTAGTTGTCACTAAAAACTGGTCATGAGATCGATGTTACGAAAATTCAGAAAGTTAGAATTTTTAAAATCAGTATCGATTTTTACGGGCGGTTTCGGGCGCCGTGGGTGTCAAAAGGTTAAATAAAAAATAATGTGTTCACTGACTTGCCATTATCCTACCAAAAACTATTTAAAACAATAAGTCTACCTAAGACGGTTATACATGGCAAATTTTATTTGAAACTGAGCTTGATTGAAAGATCTAGAGGGGGAGGGTAGGGTGTATGTTATAGACCTCAAAAGACCAATTTCACACATAGTTCAAAAAGTGAAAGTTGAGGGAGTGGTCATTGTGAAATTTAGACAGCAGAGAAGAATAGTTGTCGTGGATGTTAGTCAGACCAATGGTCACATTCATCCTATGGTGATCCAGGGGGCAGTGATGCTTGTCACGTGACTAACCCTAGCCCCAAAGCCAACCTTCAGTCAAATCTAACCCTAGCTTCCAGAACTTAACCCAAGGGCAAAAAAGCCAGAATTGTTACCCTAAGCCTAGTTTTGAGTTAACCCCAACCCTAACTTCTTCCCGGGGTGAAAAAAGTCATTGTCACGTGACCTCATATTTTTTCTCCTTAAGGTATCAGGGTACCCTAATCAATTTCGATATCTTTTTGAGTTATCACATTTTGATATTTTTCAATTTTCGGATAAATTATGATTCAAACTTTGATTTCCTGAAAAAATTATTGAAAAATGTATTTTTATTTGCGAGATATAGAGGAAAAACGATTTTAGGCAATTATCACTCTTGATGAAGTGATGACATTTACTTGTCATTGACCTGTCAACTGAATTGGGCGCATCCGAGCATAACAACGTCGACGTGATCGAACTCACTTGGACGCGAATCACGTATGTGTTTGCGTTGATCAAGCATGTCTAGTCACAAAAAAAGAAGAAATCTATTTGTTTCAATTGCAAATAAACGTAAATCAAAGAAAAACAAGTTAGAATTTCCAGAAAACAAGAAGCAGTCGTTAGCCCAAAGTGATCTAGGCTCTTACTATAGCCGGGGAAATTTACTGACCAACATCGTCGACACAGAAACAACACATATCAGTGCCAGCCATTTTAAGTTGCCTGATCAAGATCATCCTAAAACCAAAGATACAGAACAAGAAACAGAAACTTGGAAGAGAGTCACAGGTAGAACGATAGTGAACGGTGAAGAATTACAACGTCAGTTGGAACAATCAGTTTGTTGCCGTCATTGCAATGGGACAGTAGAATTGTTAGAGAATGCTATCACAAAGCAAGGTCTTGGGTCAACCTGGATGCTGAAATGCCTAAACAGCGAGTGTCCATCTCAAGTTTTAAGCGTTGCCTTTAATATTTCAGAGAGAGCAAGGGGGTTTGAAATCAACAAAGCTCTTGTGTTGGGCATGCGATCGATCGGCAAAGGACATGCTGCCGCCTCGAAAGTTTGCAGTTTTCTTGGTTTGAAGCCAATCAACAAACAATACTGGTCTGATACCTCGAAGAAGATTTACGAAGAAACCAAAGAGGTGCTTGAGAAAAATCTCAACGAAGTAGCATTGAAGTTGAAAAGATTGAAACGGCAAAGCGGAGAAATTAATTGTGCAGAAAATGACTTGAAAGACGTTGTTGTTGATGCAGGAGTGTCGTTGGATGGCTCCTGGAATTCACGCGGATGGTCGGCTACAGATTGTGTTGTTGCTGCCATCTCTATTGACACAGGAGAAGTTGTTGATGTTGTACACATGAACAGCCACTGTCCAGAGTGCAAAACAATAGCACAAAAAAAGGCAGAAGGAAAACTTAGTAGGATGGAGTATCTTAGCTGGTTTGTCAACCACGAGTCAAGTTGTTGTCTCAACCACGAAGGAAGCTCAGCGGTGGGTATATAAGCCTTTATTACAAGTAATTGTCATATTAGAATATCCACAGAAACGATCATTTTGTCTTTGACGCATTATCTCTAATTCTTTGTCTGCAATTTTAATGTTAGGGTTCATACACGTTTGCTCACTGGAAATGTGCATGCAAAGTTACGCCAAGAAATGTATTGTTAATTTTGATATCAATGTGGTTTGGTTTATTTTGTTTTTAGTCAATGGAAGCTGCTGGAGCAAAAATCCTGTTCTTGCGCTCAGTGCGAACAAGAGGGCTACGATACATCCCTTTCATAGGAGATGATGAGAGCAAGGCATACTCTGCTGTATGTGCAGCCAACCCCTATGGGCCTAGTGTCTAGTCTCCCCAAGGAAGAGTGTGTTGCGCACACATCACTAAGCGTATGGGTACTGGTTTACGATCACTGTTAAAAGACTATAAGGGTATTACTAAGCTTAGTTATTATATTGTAGCATCAGTGTTATTATTATGCACCTGAGTCAAGTGAAAAAACCGGTTCACCCCGCCTACCTGGGAATGAAAAGGTAGTGAATTTGAAGTGAAAGTCCCTGCTTTCCCCCACTAATGCCTGAGGGGGGAGGACCGGGGGTTTCAATTGACTGGTGCATTATTATTAGTACAGGTAATCATATGGTTTCAAGTTCAATAACGAGAAATCGTATGGTTACCAATTCTTTTGCAATATTGTGTTCCATTATTTAATTCCAACAACAAATTGTAAAGCGCCATAGAGTCATAGCTATGACGCTTATTATTAATTATTATTATTATTATTATTTTGAAGGACGGAAGTTGTCAGATGGAAAAGGTTTGAGTGGAGTTGGAAGGCTAACCCTTGCAAGACACAATGACACAATGACAATGACACAATGCAAAACTTCTATGGAAGGGCATTACGGGATTATGGTGATGCTAAAGCCATGTCCAAAGCTACAAAAGCTATCTTAAAACACTACAGTAGCACTGTTGACAAGCCACAGCATGATGATTGTCCTGAGGGTTCAACGTCTTGGTGCAGCTATCAACGGGATTTCGCCAATGGGACATCATTGCACCTGCCAATCAAGAATCCCCTACCAGAAGCAGTCGTGAAAGTCATCCAGCCTCTATTTGATAGGTTAGGAGATGAATCATTCCTGGTTAGCTGTGAAAAAGGCTACACGCAAAATCCTAATGAATCCCTCCATCATGTAATCTGGGCTATGTCTCCTAAAGATACCTACACCTCCCCTCAAGAAGTTGGTACTGCTATCAATCTTGGAGTATTACAATTCAATTCAAGGGTTTCACAAAACCTACAATGAATTGTCTGAAACACTGGACATCACCGTGTATCCAGAAAACATATACTGCATGGGAAAAAATTGATTCAGACAGGCTTGATCAAGCAGCATATCGAAGTTCTGAAGTGGTTAAAAACCCAAAAGAAAGAAGAAGAGAAAGCACAAGCTTAAGAAACAAGATGCATTTGTCCACCAGGAAGGCATCACCTACAAGTCCCATGCATTTCATGAGGAAAAGAAAAGTAAAAAAAAGAAAACCAATAAATAAACTGTGTACTATTTAGTAATAGCTAGTGGCTTATATACTGAACAAAAAGACTAAAACTGTGCAACACAGATAGCACTATTTGGTTCTAAATAGTGTCATATCTATTGCGCCTGTTCTCATGTAGAACTGAATAATACGCAATTATTGGAAGAGGTTGAATGATATATACATAGTGTTTTTCAACTTGATGATTTGTACTACATTTGTACATATTTTAATTCCGTAAAATGTTAAATCAATATGTTTTGGTATTTTCACATTATTTGATTTATTTCAAGAATGTTTATTTTACTGTATAGTGAGTGTAAATACATTTATAAAATTCATTAAGAATTCATGAGGTTTCTGACCTATGAAATGTTTGCATTCCAGTCACGTGGATAAAGCTGCATACAACACGAGTAACTTAAAGTACGGGGAGGGTTTGAATAGGCAGCAGGGAAAGGCTGGGGTTGATGAATGAATTAAACAATTGTCATGTAAATTCATACAATCACTAGTGGTCTGTATCAAAAATATACAATCAATAGTGTTGTATCAGTTTTGAAATACAACAATTATGCATTAATTATACGTTATAACGCTATTCATAGTACTACAGTAATTCAATTCAATTGCGTTTATTTCATAGTATATTTCATTACGCATCTATTTCAACCAAAAGTTAACAGTACAATTATTAAATACTGGATTTACAACATTGCTGCTTGCACTATCACACTCTGGTACATAGAGAGTAGCCAGCAATTCGTCAGAAATTTCAGAATCAAATAAGTTATATTGCAAAGCATCTGTACTTATTTCAGGAAATTTTTACATCTGCCAATATTTCATCCGGAATCTCAGGGTGCATTGAAAGATGTTTCTTCATGTAGCGAACTAATTTCTGCTTTACTTTTCTCTAAAGTTGTTGAGAGAGTAGCATTGGGAGGGCGCCAAAGCATTGCTAACTTGTTTCACCTGTTCCGCACTCGGCCTTTGATACCTAAATAAAGAATCAGATCGGTGGCCTGTTTCTTTCCCTAGTTTGTTTTTCGTTAATGTTGTTTTGAAAAAGCCTACTGGCACACGTTATACGCATACAATGTGCGGTTTTTCGCTAATTCCTGCAGCTTTACATAATTTCTCAGGCAGTATCTTGCTTAGTGTATTGATACCAATAGGAATCTTTTCATACTTAAACGCACCATCTCTAGCAGGTCTAAAATAGAAAGCTTCGATACTTTTGCGTAATCTTTGATTTTTTCTAAGTATAAACTATAACAATCTAGCAAACAGGGGAGAGTGGATCTGTCCAGTCTCGTGACACAAATGCTTAATAAACTTAGATGTGCGTTTTCAAATCCGAAAGCCCCCCGTGAAAAGGTTTTTGAAACACTTTCATCAAATATAATAAAGTTATCTCGAATAGTAATATTAGATATCCTAAGAAGCCTTTGTTCATTAGCCCTTATTCCAAATAACTTTCCGCAATAAAAAATAGACAGTATCAATAACGAGCTGAATTATTGCCAAGAAGTCCCTTGGTCCAAAACATTGTTTCTTCCTCCACTGTAATGGCTTCTCTTTCGTCTTTCTTGGTTTTCAGGTCAATACCACTCTTGTTGCATCTCGCATCTCCCCGTCAATCACTTTTCGGAAAAAAAAAAACCTCAAATATTAAGTAAATATATAAATAAAATAAAAATGTGATTAAGGCAAATATCAATACGTATATGAATTTGTATTTATTCATGCTTACGTTGTAGACATTAATTTGTACCAACCTCGTGTCTCCTTTATCAAACGGATCCAATCCATTCTTCTCGCCAATATATCTTTTAATACCACATGCTAAAAGATACAACGTCCTTGGTGGATATCTTTCGCCTTTTTGGTTACACACTTCCTCGATAAATCGACTTAACCACCAATTAAGTGTTTTCGGCACTCATATCTCCCAATGGAGTATTTAAATCATCAACTTTCTTCACATCCACAGGAACTATCGATGAGGATAAATCTTCTGGGACCTTCTTAGCCCTGCTTATTTGCCACTCCTTCCAAAGTTCCAGAGCCCATTTTGTACTATTTTGAGTATTTTTAGGCACCGTTGTTTTTCCAATAATCGTCTCTTCTTTCTTCCTCCGCAGATTTAGGCGTACGAAATTTCCGAGCTCCCTCCATTGCAAATGTTGAATGCTCAAAACCCAAATCTAATGCAATGCAGCGAATATTCAACTCACGCACAATTGACATTAAAACAATGACATGGAATTAGTTTCTGTGTACCATTTGTAATGTGTACACCACTGCATGTAAAAAATGCGGACACTTGGGATTTCACTGTTATAAAAAAGAAATAGTTGGAGACAATGCGCTAAATTAATTTTCTACGCTTTCATGAATTCTTAATGAATTTCATAAGCTGTTTACAACATTCGCGTCCGTGTGTATCGGCCATACAATCACTCGCCTTCGGCTCGTGATTGTTATAGGCCGATACAACACGGGCCGCTCATGTTGTAAACATTACGATAAACTCACAAGAAACTTGAACTATATATACATATATTTCAATATACTTTCAATGACTAATGATGCAGTTCTGGTAGCTCCATTGCCTTGCAAAACTCAGTCAGGGATATTATAAATGCATGCTGAAAATATATAAACGAATTTAATATTATTGTTTCACTCAATTTTTGCCAGTAAATCTTTAATAACTCATTATATTATTGTAGATGTCAATACAAATAAAATATTTTGTAATAAACAGAACTGAACACGTTTTACTAAGTAAACCTCTCTAATTTTCCCTTTCACATCTCCTGGCACTAAGTGGCGTATGAATTGTAACACTAATGGGGGAAAGGAGTACTCAGCTTCTGCTGGCCCAATTTCGTTTTCTCTAAATAAAATTGATTCATAAAAATTATGATTGCATTGACAAATAGACTTTTTATTATTTTTATTGATTACCATCAATATAATACATGGAATACATATGTGCTCATTTTGTTTCAGTCTAGTTTATTCAGGTAAAAAAAATGTCCATAGCTAGATATTTAGTAGCTTCAGCTATAAATATTCCTGGTAAATTATACATACCAGTAATGCATGTGCCCAGTTACAATAATGGATATATCGGTTCCTTCGTGTAGGCCTTCCTCTTCTTATTTGATTGACAACACTGATCTCTAAATGGTCAGCAAAAACGTGTACCGTCGTATCTACCACAAAATCCAAATATTGTGTTGATAAAGAGGTTGATTTTGTCCTTATTTATGCTCTGCTTACAACGTTGTTATCTCATCAAGACTATATGGTCAATACATCACTTTAGTCTTACCCAGCTGCTCTCATTTCATTGAGCATCTGTTCACGAGGATCGAGATGCCTTGAATGTTCTTCCCCTTGAACGTCGCGATGGTACTATTAGTTCAGTTCGTTCTCTAATTGTCCGCCTTCCGACTCTTGCATGCTCTTGGCATGATATATCTAACATATAATCATAAACAAGTCATTCTCTGTAAATTCTAACTCAAATACGATGATATTTCTAAGTTTAAAGCCGCAAATGGCTTTCGTAACTGATTTTGCTAAAACATTGCTTCACGAAATCTTTAACTTATTTGAAATATAAAGCAACAGATCAGAACACTGAACCAAGATTTGCTGGAGCGATGTGACCTCTAACTCTGAAAGCAAATTACTCCCGCCAAATTTCCCGCCTATTATGATGAGTAATCCGTAATCATGATATTCGAGAGCCTTTTCACGATCTGTCATCGGAGCCATTGCTATGGTTGGCTAATCTCCATGTGTCAACAAAGCCAGTACTTCACTCGAAAACTGTGTTTCGCGCGTTATCTCGTAATCGAAAAACTTGCGCATAATTGCCTGTACATTTTCAGTTCCAAGTTTATAGGGGTTTTATCGGATTTTTCCAAAAATTCGTATAGATATCATCTCAGATATATGGTTTCCAAAAGGGTGTCTCCGGGGTTTTGTGATTAGTGTTTCCTTTGAAAAGTTATTGCCTGTTTTGTAAGGACATATATATGTGATTTTAATATTGCTCAAACCCAGTAAATCTTTAATAACTCATTATATATTGTAGATGTCAATACAAATAAAATATTTGTATAAACAGAACTGAACACGTTTTACTAAGTAAACCTCTCTAATTTCCCCTTTCACATCTCCTGGCACTAAGTGGCGTATGAATTGTAACACTAATGGGGGAAAGGAGTACTCAGCTTCTGCTGGCCCAATTTCGTTTCTCTAAATAAAATTGATTCATAAAATTATGATTGCATTGACAAATAGACTTTCTTATTTTTATTGATTACCATCAATATAATACATGGAATACATATGTGCTCATTTTGTTTCAGTCTAGTTTATTCCAGGTAAAAAAATGTCATAGCTAGATATTTAGTAGCTTCAGCTATAAATATTCCTGGTAAATTATACATACCAGTAATGCATGTGCCCAGTTACAATAATGGATATATCGGTTCCTTCGTGTAGGCCTTCCTCTTCTTATTTGATTGACAACACTGATCTCTAAATGGTCAGCAAAACGTGTACCGTCGTATCTACACAAAATCCAAATATTGTGTTGATAAAGAGGTTGATTTGTCCTTATTTATGCTCTGCTTACAACGTTGTTATCTCATCAAGACTATATGGTCAATACATCAACTTTAGTCTTACCCAGCTGCTCTCATTTCATTGAGCATCTGTTCACGAGGATCGAGATGCCCTTGAATGTCTTCCCCTTGAACGTCCGATGGTACTATTAGTTCAGTTCGTTCTCTAATTGTCCGCCTTCCGACTCTTGCTGCTCTTGGCATGATATATCTAACATATAATCATAAACAAGTCATTCTCTGTAAATTCTAACTAAATACGATGATATTTCTAAGTTTAAAGCCGCAAATGGCTTCGTAACTGATTTGCTAAAACATTGCTTCACGAAATCTTACCTTATTTGAAATATAAAGCAACAGATCAGAACACTGAACCAAGATTTGCTGGAGCGATGACCTCTAACTCTGAAACAAATTACCCGCCAATTTCCCGCCTATTATGATGAGTAATCCGTAACATGATATTCGAGAGCCTTTTCACGATCTGTCATCGGAGCCATTGCTATGGTTGGCTAATCTCCATGTGTCAACAAAGCCAGTACTTCACTCGAAAACTGTGTTCGCGTTTATCTCGTAATCGAAACTTGCGCATAATTGCCTGTACATTTTCAGTTCCAAGTTATAGGGGTTTTATCGGATTTTTCCAAAAATTCGTAGATATCATCTCAGATATATGGTTTCCAAAAGGGTGTCTCCGTTTTGTGATTAGTGTTTCCTTTGAAAAGTTATTGCCTGTTTTGTAAGACATATAGGTGATTTTATATTGCTCAAACTTTGAGAACGTATAACAAAATAACGGAAACAGTGATGAATAATCGGAGACACCCTTTTGATAAATGATATCTTGTAACCATATCAACATATTTATCACGGATTTTCGACAAATTCCTCATGACTTGGAACTTTGAATAGACGGCTGTGTGTAAATACTATTCAGTATATTGTCAATATAACATTTTTTTAAATAAAACAATATACAGTACTGGATAGTAGGTTTATTGAGCTTTCAGAAAATGTATACTTTATTGGGGTTTAAATGGACGGATTCTGTGTTAAGGCGACTTGAATGAATACCGGTCGGTTAGGGTACCCTGATACCTTAAGGTACCAGGGGACCTTCGTGACCACTGTTCACTGAAAGCCGCGTAGCGCACTAACCACTCGTCCAACATGTATAAAAGTATACATTTTCTTAAAGCTGAATAAATGCAGATTCTAAATATGCTGGAGATGATTTCCTATTTTGTAAATATGTTTTGTTATTGCACATTTTAGAAAATTCGACCAGCCTTGTTTGACACCGAGATTTTTGAGTTTTTTAGCGATTTTCTGGACCTAATCACGCCATAGGAAATTTCGATTCCATATAAGAGGTTTCCATGGAAATCTTGACAGTTCTGAAAGCCCACGGGCTCAGGTTCTGACGTAATCTTCCTCTTGTCATGGATCTCCACGAGGGCCAGCAGATCGTAGCTGCTAGGAGCGGCCAATTTTGCATTTTTAGAGTGTTTATAGCCATTATTCACCACAGAAGCCCACAGGACAGCATCATTAAGCTTGACTGGTGTGGTAGAGACCGTTCTGCTGAAAGAACCCAGCAGCGAGAAACGATTTTCACGAAGACATGTCGGCTCTGCCATTACGAAATTCAAAATGGCGGACTCAACTGTGAAATCGTCTCTCTGGTTGTTCTGTGGTGAATTCCAGGAACTACAAAGGCATTTTTGGCGACTTTGGACTTGTAAAGAATGCAACCGGTGCAATATTTTGCCTGTAGGACCGAGTGGCTCGACACTCTATATATTCTAAAATACGGATAGGGCGGCATGCTTTCTGTCGAAAATTCCCGGATGTTCCCGGCATCCTTTTCAGGCGAGCAGAAGGAAAATACGTGTCAGCGAAAAATTCACGAAAATATCAAGAAGAGAGATGGAAGTTTGCTGAGAAAGTGGCGTTTTGTTTCGCAAGGATGTATTTTGGAAGAAAATCCAAGTCAAATGTCGTTCATTTTCGAGGTGTAAAATTGCGTCAAAAACGGGCATTTTTGATTTCTATAAAAAAATAAATTGAACTAGTGCCCAGAAATCGGAACTGTTAGTCAGTTTACTTGAAGTTAAAATTTGAAGAGTTATCTAGTTGTCACTAAAAACTGGTCATGAGATCGATGTTACGAAAATTCAGAAAGTTAGAAAAGCAGTATCGATTTTTACGGGCGGTTTCGGGCGCCGTGGGAGTCAAAGGGTTAAAGAAGTTTATATTTGAGACATGCCGAGAGTTTGAAAGTCCAGATAAATACATGGACTTTAAAATTTTGAAAGCCATGAAAGCGAATGCCAAAGTTATAAACAATGCCAAAGTTATAAATTACGATCAATATGTTATGAATGAAGGCCTTTATTATACAAACTTGAAGTTAAACTGTTGTATATTTATGAACTACAATCCTGAAAGTGAAAGCAACCCACGATGTTTACCGACTAAAGTTTCTAAACACAGGACTGTCAGAACTTATTATATATCTAACATCAAGGTGAAGTGGACTTTACCTTGCATTATTTGTGTCATGATTGTTAGTATTGTTTACATACAAGTTTATGCTTCTCCTATTGCTGTGCTACCTACCTACATTTAAGCTTAAACAGTTATGATTGTGATATATTTGAGAAAGCAAGTGAATTATCTGTAAATACTGATGAGAAAGTTTCAGAGTTTATAACAATAAAAACATGTAGATCACGATATGCAAAGTTTATTTATTATAACCGTATTAAATACAACTACTATGATGTTAGTATATGTAGATACAACTACCAAATACCATTAAATTACCATGCAGTTCGTGATAGAGAACCGAGCAGAATTCCAGTGAGGCGACTTACACATGCTTTATATAAAAGCAGAAAAATAAGGAGGCTTGAAAGAAAATACATTGCAAAAAATGTACCCAAATCGTCAATATATTCACACATTCAATCTTGGAAGTAAGTTATCCAGTGATGAAGACAAAAGGTGTCTATGTAAACCAAGAAAACATCCACATAATATGAAAGGGAAGACATCTACATGTAATACAGCACTCAATAAAACAAATACAAAGCCTGTGAGAAATAATCAAGCTTCCAATAATTATTGTAATTTACAACTACCTGTTTATAAGAGTCTCAATCACAAACTTAATTATTGCCATTTCTGCCTTTGTAACGATATAGAAAAAAAACCTGGTCCTACTCACATTAGTTCTAGTAAGACAATGCATGCACCTTATTGCCAAGGTAATGTGCCAGTATTTGGTCAAAATGCAGGACAGCAATGTACAGCGATGACTTTATGTGCTCTTATTTACAAGGATACAAAATCAATTGCATCATCAAGTGACTTGATTCAAATCATGAATATTGGTAATGACTTGTACTCTACCTTATCAAGATTATGTCATTAGTCTTATTAAATGAGTATTACAGGACCGTCCCGGCATGCTTTGCGCTCAAACCATATTATCAACCGTTTCGACCCCCGCGATGAGTCATTAGGGAGCTTACGAATCGAGACTTTTGACGACGACGACGACTTTTGAAGACCGGAAGTGACCATTACGCATGCGCAACCGGATATTGCACCATACGTCACGTCGTGCCGTGAACGGCGACGACTTCAAAAAGAGGAATTTGAAGTCGTCTTCGGAGAAACGCGACGAAGGTTTGTTTTTACTTATTTCAATGTCTTTTACGTCTTTTTCTTAGGTGTAGTTTCGAATTATAATGTAAGAGGTAATTTAGTTCGGATTTATGCCTTTCTTTTCAAGTTTACGTATATTCTACCCGATCGAGTGAAGTCAACAAGACTGCAAGATGGCAGACATGGCAGACCATTCAGCTTCGGTTTCTGCAACAACTTCAAGGTAATGATAAATTTCGGCTTTATTTCTAGAATATTTTATTTGTCCTCCAAAAAAGACAAAGTTAACTCATCATAGAGAGCCATATTTCCTCTAAAATTCCCTGATTATGCCAATAAAGTCCAATGACAGTACGAGCACGTGTCGACAGATCTTGTTGTGCATTCAGCATTCTACTCATATCAGAATCCACTCATCATTCTCTGATTATCTTCGGTACTTGTGCAGTGTTCTGTTATTTCTTACGGCTTCTCAACCGCTTTTATAAACATCCATTCAATGCAGTAAAAGACAGTCAGAAATTAATTAACTTATAAATATTTCTACAATTCACCGCTATAAGCTTAAGCTTAAATATGGTACATGTACATGTAGTCAAAATGTTAAATTTGTGTTAATTTGTGCTTGCTTATCTGATGTTTCTGATCTGCCAAACAGCGTACTAGCTAGTAGTGGGTCAATCATTGTATGCACTGTGCAAAGATTCTTGCAAACAAGAGAACCAATGTTTTCAGGACACATCATTTAAAAATACAATCTTGTTTCAAGGTTCAGGCTAAATAATCTGTTAATTAGGAGTTGTTTATGTTAATTCATTGTAGGACTTCACAGATGAAATGGAGTGCAGAACATGATATAATGCTTGGAAGAGAAATGTTGTTATTTGAATTGTGGAAATTCAAAGCTGGGAGTAGAGAGAGAGGAAATTGCCTTGATCGAATCTCTGAAAGTCTTAATCAGCTGACAACACCACAATTTAATGTATCCCAGAAGTCTATTAGAGATAGACTAAAAATATTGGAAAGAGAATTCAAGAAGAAGGAGAGGTTTGAAAAGAATGCATCAGGAATTTCACCAGAAAAAACAGAAATAGATGACATCATGGAAGACTACTTACAGAGAAGGGAGGAACAGGAAAAAGAAACAGAAAAAACATATTCTGACAGTCGTGAGAAGGCAGCTAAGGATAAGGTTGTGGCCGAAGATATGCGCAACAAAGCCATGGAACGTCTAGCCGAGACAAAAGTAAGAGCTGGTGATGACCCACCAAGAAAAAAGAGGAAGCAAAGTGCCAATGAAACTCTTGAGTTCCTAAGGGAGGCTTCAGATAAGGAATGTGAGCTGAAAAAAGAAGAACTAGAGTTAAAAAGGAAGCAAGACCAGAATGCAACTGTTCAACAGAACCAGATGTTCCAGCAACAACAGGATATGACCAGGCAATTCCAAACGATGTTCCAAATGTTTATGCAGCAGCAGCAGCAAACACAGGCCTCAATCCTTGAACTCTTGAAGAAGGGAAATTAGTGTTATTATTGGATGCTATAGGTCAAACAATATTGAACAAACATATAGATTGTTTATTGTTATATAGTACACATGTTTGTTGTTTGTGACTTTATTTAGTCATACTTGTCAATGAGATGGCAGTAACTTCCATTGTATCGTTGAGTTAGTTTTCCTAGGATAGCCTTAGATTGTTCTTGAATCACTGGCTAATATTTTTCTAAGAAAACACATGTTACAATACAGTTAGTATTTTATTCTCATTTTGGAACAGGAAGCCTTATTAGTACTGGCTTTAACACCCGGGGGGGGGGGGGAGCACCCAGGGGTGGGGGCAAGGGAAGACTCCCATATATAAAGTGGTGGGGATGCTTGTCGTACCTTTTAGAGGTCCAGATCTGCGATTTGGCACTGCTTATAGGGAGTCTCAAATTTAAAAGGACATAAGACACCAAGTTGGTACCTTTTAGAGTATCTGTTAGCAAATAGAATAATTTATGATAGTTGCAGATTGTAATTATATTTCAACTCCGTAACATAAATTAACTGCAAGGTGCAAAGGAATTTATACACTTATTGTTTTAGACTTGGTACCTCTTATGGGTGAATATTATTTCATGCCACACCCACTTGAAAGAGACTCGGGTACCTTTGAGGGGTCATTTTCATAATTTCCGACGAGCATCCCAACCACTTTATATATGTAATAATTATTCCCCCCTCTCCCCCCGGGATTTAGCATTGCCTGCTTTTTTAAGTGATAATCAGTTATTACTGAATAAGTTAGCTAAGTTGAGTGTAAACTGTACACTTGTGATTAAATGAAATAATCATCCAGAGCTGGTGGATTGATACCAAAATAATCTGAGCTAATTGAGCCGTACAAAATAGTATGAGCATTTTGCATTATGACACAATCTATGTACATTTTGCCTACTGCACTCAAACCAATTTTAAGGTTCTTTTTAAAATCCAAAAACTTGAAATAGTTAACAATGTCTCCGAAAACCCATTCAACAGAAACACGTGCTGAGCTCATGGAAGTATTGTAAGCCTGTTGATCTGGTGTCAGCACTGCACCTCTAAAAGGTGCTTGTAGGTGTGCACGGAGAGGGTAGGCGGGGTCTCCATATACACACATGGGCAAACCAGTAACAGGGGAATTTGAGAATCTTTGGAGATCTTGTAAAAGTCCAGAAGAAGCTAGCATTCCACTGTCATGGCGTTTCCCTTCTACTGGACCATACAAATTACCAACAAGCCCATTGGGCAGTGCAACTGATTGGAACTTGATTGAATGAACCCTCTTGTGCCCATTGTAGATAACTCTCTGATTTACACCTGGCCTACAAACTGGCCGGACAGTTCCATCAATGAAACCCCAGCAGTTTTCCAAAGCTGTGCCTGTTTGATGTACAGCATCAGCATACAACATTAGGTTTGCTGGAGAAAGCAGGTTATGATTATATCTCGTCAGTAAGTGATACCATGTAGTGTAGATCCAGTCAATCATGTGATTTGTTATGATGCAGAGCTGTGGCACAGGTCTAGCAAAGTAAGAAACCATATCACTATACCTGCAAGGATATGCAAAGCGCTTGAGGTAGATACACAGAGCAGGAATTGATTCGACTACCAAGCCATTATAGGTGACAATGTTATCTGGCAGTTGAAGTACATCGGCAAGTTTGTATATGTCATTCTTGTAGAATCGGAACTCGGCTTTACATTCAGCATTTGTCATCTCATCTAGGTCAAATCTTTCGTAATTCCAATATGGAAACTCAGGGTTTTTTGATGTGTTAGCATCGTACAGCAAAACAAATTCGTTTGCGTTGATAAATCCTTTCTTGTAAGCATATGCAATACACATTCTCGTATCTCTAAAGTTTGGCATTTCGCTTATATTTAGTTACTAAGTTATAATGCATACGCGACTAATAGTAATAGATTAGTTGTTGTTTTATGGTCCTTGTTTTAGTTAGCCGAACATCAACATCTCTTGGATTGTGGCGGGAACCGTCGCGACGCGCGTCGCGCCAACGTAAACAAAGTTTGGCGCCAAATGTGGGGACGACGCCGACCTACCATATGACGTCATCAAAAGTCGTCGTCGTCGTCAAAAGTCTCGATTCGTAAGCTCCCTATTTCAAAATGGACGCCATAGAATTAACGTCGGGAGAGAGTGATACTCTCCCCTCGAATACTCTCCTTTATCTATTTTGTGTTGATTCTGCCGCAAAATTTGTAATCACTCCGAAAGAGCTGCCATTTATTTCGGTAGAAATGCTCTTTGGACATGTTAGTTTGCCAGAGAAATTGAAAGAACGGCGTTTGATCGTGATACCAAAAAGTACATCGCTCAAGGAACGAGTTAGATGTAGAAGTCCTGCAGTTATAGAAGTAATATCCAGTGGCTATGTTCAGGTAAGAATACTAAAAAATTCGATCCAAATGTGATGTTTTGTGGTGGGAATCATTATGGATGTACTCGTTTGGATGGTTCGTTTAATTTAGCTTAAATATTCCAAGCCCAAGGTAATCAGAAAGATTTGAATTTACACTAATAGTAGTAATACCAATAAATATAAGCTTAAAACAAGTAAGCTTAAGTTATTTAGAATGAAAAGATACCAAACATAAAGCTCAGTCTATACTACTTTACACAGTTCATTCATGAACAGTCTTTATAATCATAACTTCGCAGTAGCTCGATTAATTTTTTACCTTAGATCTATTTGCTAATAACTTTTAAGTCAAAAGTCTAACCTTTCTATAGTTAAGCTTATATTAACTGATTATATACATGTATTTATTTTTTAGATGGACGAACACCAAATTTCAGCTTTGTTGGATTTGAGGCAGCAGGCATTGTAAAACCAACAGACCCTGTGAGTGAAGTAGATGATTTTCCAAGTATTCCCTGGGCAGACATTGGGAACTGCATTTGCAACTGTTCAAGTTTTCCTAACACTGGAAATGTAATAGTAAATGAAAATCAGCCAAACTGTTATCAACCAGACACATCAGATTGTGAAAGTGAAGTCGACAATAGGGATAACAATAGTATACATTGGCAACGCTGAAATGGATATTGAAAAGCAACCATCAATAATTATTGATAAAGAGGATGCAACTACAAGTGACCATAAAACCTGCTTTTCGGAGAAATACAAATTGAAAGGAAGCAGCTTTCATCCCAGCTTCCAAAAAGCTATTAAACTTTGTAACAAACTCAGGGCAAGAAAGGAAACATTTTCTTTGAGATTACACTATGAGCAAGCCAACCTTCGAGATGAAAATGCCTTGGTGGTGCAGTGTTGCATAGACAGAGAATGGAAAACATTGGGCTATATTCCAGGAAAAAAAGTTTGTAAAGTATCTGCTGCCTTTAACAAGAACTTAATTACTTCTATCATTCCGTACTTCTATGCCAGAGATTGGACAGTTCCGATTGTTTGCTATCATTATTATTGTCAAGAAAGGTACATGTAGATGGAACCCAGATGACAAGAATTATAACTATAACCAACTTTGAATAAATAAATTGATCAATGTAATAAATAAAATGGCTTTAAAAGTTTTAACAAATGTTCATAACGTTTTCGACCATTGGGGGTTCATCTTCATTAATGAAGATGACCCCAATGAAGATGACCCAATGGTCGAAAACGCTATGAACATGTTAAAACTTTTAAAGCCATTTTATTTATTACAAATGTACAGCAATCATATTATGTACACATTGATCAATATTGATACAGTTTTACAACATGTAGTGTGAGACATTGCGAGACATTGTGTGATCACGTGATCACTGAAGCACGTGAAATGCGAGCACGTTTGAGCGAAAGCACACTTGCGAGTGCGAGAGAGAGAGAACGTTGAATTGAGTAGAACCTGTAGAAAATCATTTGAGTCGAACCATTAAACAAGTTACACGGAGTACGAACCTAATAATCTAGAAGAGGAAAACCCTCACATGGTCCTTCGAGCCGGATATATTTAGAGATTCAAGTCATGTCGAGCAAGAAAGATAAACAGCGCCAAGGTCATCAACTCAGTGTTAGAAACATGAAAGACGCCGTGGATATGGCCATCGCCGAAACTGATCAAAAGATCAAGTTGAAACAACTCAAGAAGTCTCTAGAAGAGAAACATTTAACAATCAACAAACTAGACGAAGAAATATTGGACAAACTTGAAGACGAAAGTGAAATATTTGAAGAAATCGAGGAGGCGGGAAAATTCACACAAGCGATTCACGAGATGATAATCCAGATAGACACTGCACTTTCAGAAACCGAGGTCAGAAACACCGAACAACCAACGAATAGTATACCTTCAGCCCACAGTGGCAAGTCAGCCAAGCTTCCAAAGTTGATTCTAAAGCGGTTTAAAGGAGAAGCTATTGAATGGCAGTCCTTCTGGGATAGCTTCAAGAGAGCCGTACACGACAACGCCAGCTTGTCTGGAATCGATAAATTCAACTACTTGAAAAGCCTCGTCGAAGGAAGTGCCGAAACGACGATAGCTGGCCTCCAATTAACTGAAGCGAATTATCAAACCGCTATCGACCTGCTACAAAGAAGATATGGAGACAAACAAACTATTGTGAGTAGTCATATGGACAGTTTATTGAAAATTCCTGCACTCGGTTCATCTACCGACGTAAACAAACTCAGACATACATATGATCAAATAGAAACGCACGTGCGTGGTCTGAAAGCTTTAGATGTACCTACTTCATCTTATGGAGCCTTGCTAGTCCCAGTTATTGTGAGAAAACTACCTGAAGACGTTAAACTTAGTTTAAGTCGACAAATGAAAGGAACTTGGGACTTAGACCCATTGTTGAAATTATTGAATGAAGAAGTGGAAAATCGGGAACGGTGCGCTGGAGTCCAGGCTTCTGCACAACATGAGACGGACACATCAACGACCTTTAGTAACAGTAAGAAGCCCCCATTTAACTGGAAAAGATGTAATCCAACTACTACAGCAACCTTGTTTTCAAGTGGACCCTTTACTTCAAGGGAATCACCAAGAGCCATCACATGCACCTATTGTAAAAGACAACATAGCTCAGCAAGTTGCCCTGTTGTAACAGACAGAGCAGCAAGAAGACAGACATTACTTAAAGAAGGACGTTGCTTCAGATGTTTAAAGAAAAGCCATCTCTCCAGAGACTGTGAGTCAGCAAGAGTGTGTGCCAAATGTTCAGGCAGACATCACGTGAGTCTCTGTGAAGAAGGCACGTCTAGACAAGCAAATTCATCTACAAATACAGCATCACGAGTTAAAGATAATACTTCTACAGCATCACAACCAAAGACTCGAGATATGGGGACAAACGTCAACATGCTATATGTGAGTTCATATGACAGTATCCTACTTCAAACAGCACAAGCCATTGTAGAGTCACCGAATTCAAGTTCAAGAATGAGAATTAGAGCCATATTTGATTCCGGAAGTCAGCGGAGCTATATCACACGACATATTAGAGATCAATTGAATTTAGACACTGTGAAGAGAGAATCATTGATGATAAAAACATTTGGACGAAGTGAAACCGACGAACTTAAAACTTATGATAGAGTGGAACTTATTGTTAGAAAGGAAGATGGAGAATCTACAACCTCTGTTCAAGCATTTGTTGTACCTACTATTTGCCCCCCACTGGGAAGTCAAGAAATTGATAAAGCTAAGAGAAACTTTGCATTTTTGAGGAACATTGAACTTGCTGACAGCAATAATGGAGATTCTGAAGTTGAGATTGATATGTTGATTGGAGCAGATTATATCTGGAAGTTCTTTACTGGGAGTATCAAACAGGGGGAGGTAGGACCTGTTGCAAGTGAAACAAAGTTGGGATGGGTGCTTTCTGGACCCATCCCATCCACGAGGAGCGATCGATTGTCAAGTGTGAACTTAGTTTCTACACATGTATTGAAGGTGGGATCCGTCATCCAACCAGTCATAGAACCCGAGTCAGAACAAGAGCTTGTCAATAAACTATGGGACTTAGATTCTTTAGGAATCAGAGACACTGAAACTGTTCATGAGTCATTTTTAAAGAACATCTCCTTTCAAGATGGAAGATACAATGTGAAACTACCGATGAAAGAGCATCATGAGCCTCTGCCAGATAACTATGAGCTAGCCTTAGCAAGATTGAATTCCCTAGTGAAACGGCTTCAGAGAGACAAGGACATTTATAAAGAGTACAACCAGATCATAGAAGAGCAAATACAAAGTGGAATTGTAGAGAAGGTAGACCCTACTGATAGAGACAAGATGGAAGCTGTTCATTATTTACCGCACCAGGCAGTGATAAGGAAGGATGCACTTTCTACGAAGTTACGAGTAGTATATGATGCTAGTGCTAAAGTCAACCCACGTTATCCATCATTAAATGACTGTATTTATACTGGACCACCCTTGTCAAGTGCGTTGCTGGACATTTTGATACGTTTCAGAGCACATAGAGTTGGACTGGTGGCAGACATCGAAAAGGCCTTCCTGAATGTCAGTGTTGAGGACAGTCAAAGAGATTTGATGAGGTTCCTGTGGGTCAGTGACATTAATGATGTAGATCCAGAAGTCGAGATCTATCGATTTAACAGAGTACTTTTTGGAATGAACTGTTCCCCCTTCTTATTGAATGCTACGCTGAGTCGTCACATTGACTCCTATTATTCTGATGACAAAGAATTTGCTAAAGGAATACAAGAAGGATTCTATGTTGATGATTGGACATCTGGAGGAAGAGATGTAGAAGAAGCCTTGGCATTGTACCATACCACCAAGTCATGTATGGCTGCGGGTGGGTTCAACTTAAGGAAGTGGGCTTCGAATAGCAAGGAACTGATGAAAAACATTGTTGAAACTAGAATTGAGAATGAGCCAACCACAGGTACAACTTCAATGATTGAAAGAGAAAACGAGTCATTCGCCAAGATTTCGGTTGGTGGACTGAACGAGATTGACACAACTAGAGGTGAGCACAAGGTGCTTGGCATTAACTGGAACTTGAACTCAGATACTTTAGTTATGAAGTTAGACAAGATGATAGAATACGCAAGAGATTTAGAACCAACGAAGAGAAATGTGCTACGTCTGACTGCTAAACTGTTTGACCCTCTTGGACTGATATCACCAGTAATGATACCTATCAAGATACTATTTCAAGAGCTTTGTGTCCAAAAGTATGAATGGGACACACCACTACCAGAGGGTAAACAGAAGATTGTTAAAAAATGGCTGTCAGATGCAGCTAAAGTACAAAACATTATCTTAGCAAGATTTTACCTTACCACAGAGATAAGCGAGCCAGTGAAGTCAGTTAGTCTGCATGCCTTTGGAGACGCATCGAAGAAGGCTTATTGTTCTGTTGTGTACCTGTGTATAGAGACTCAATCAAGTGGATTTATACACACTTCATTTGTTGCGTCAAAGTCGCGACTTGCACCATTGTCAAACTTCACCATACCAAGGTTAGAACTGATTGCAGCCGTTATCACGTCACGTCTTGTTACTGCAGTTAAGAAAGCATTGGAAACCATTATGAACATTGACAGGTGTTACTGTTGGACTGACAGTAAAGCAGTTTTATATTGGATAACACACGGAAAGGAACTCGAGCAGTTTGTACAGAACAGAGTGAACACTATCTTAGAACTGACGACAGCAGACATGTGGAACCACTGTCCAGGAGTTCAGAACCCTGCAGATGTTGGTTCTAGAGGGTGTTTCCCTTCCCAGCTCTCACAGAGCCAAATGTGGTGGGAAGGGCCCAGCTGGCTAAGAGGATTACCAGAACACTACCCGAAACTAGATACTATAATCGAAGAAGAGAACATTTCTGAAGATTGTCTAAAGGAATTCAAGAGTCCAAAACAAGACAAACCCACGAACACGACAGCGATTCTTACTTACTCATCCCAGAGCAACACGAAACCGAAACTGACGAATGTTTCCAAGATTATTGATTGTACACGATATAGCAGTCCCTTGAGACTATACAGAGTCACAGCGACAGTGTTAAAATTCATAACAATCATTAGAGTTAAGTCACATGAAAGTCACAAAGAGTTACCAAAGAATGTTGAGATCTCTGTAGAAGACATAGCAGTAGCAGAAAGAGCATGGATTCGTGAAATACAGAGAGAAGAAGAACAACGAGATTGGAAAGACTTAGAACAACGACTTGGTCTATACAAAGACAGTGAAGGTATCATTAGATGTAGAGGACGACTACGAAACACTTCACTCCCGGAAGAAGCTAAGTATCCAGTCTTGCTACCACGAGAGCATCATGTTACAAGATTGATTGTTGAACAGTGTCACAAAGACATTCAGCATGGAGGTGTTAAGGATACATTGACACAAATTAGAAGTCGATATTGGATCCCTCCAGGACGACAGTTTGTGAGAAAGATCATATTTCATTGTGTCTTGTGCAAGAGATTACAAGGAACAACCTACACCTCACCGAAACAATCAGATTTACCCACACTTAGAGTTACAGAAACAGCAGCATTTACCCATGTAGGAGTGGACTATGCTGGACCATTGTACTTAAAACCATCTCAATTGTTACCTGAAGGAAACACAAAGTCTTACATATGCCTCTTCACGTGCACATCTTCAAGAGCTTTACATTTAGAATTAGCTCCAAACCTGTCAACAGAGTATTTATCAGATGTTTACGTAGATTTGTCGCTAGACGAGGAATACCGTGTTCTATCACTTCCGACAATGCCAAAACGTTTAAACTCGCAGATAAGGAGCTACAGAAGTTATTTGCCGACCAGAGAGTTCAACAATTTACATCTGAGAAAAGAATCAAGTGGAACTTCATCCTTGAAAAGGCCCCATGGTGGGGTGGATTCTATGAACGAATGGTGCAGTTAGTGAAGAGATGCCTGAGAAAGACTCTAGGAAATGCCAGATTGGATTATGAGGAACTTATGACAGTATTGACAGAAGTGGAAGGTACACTAAACTCAAGGCCGCTTACTCACGTTGAGCCAGACATCAGCGAACAGCCTTTGACACCTTCACACCTTATTACCGGACGACGACTGGCAACTTTGCCACACCCAAGCGAAATGCAAGAGGACGATGATCCTACAGCCTTGCAGAGAAGACAGAGATATTTAAATCTACTACTGGAACATTTTTGGAAAAGATGGATTGCCGAATACTTGATCAACCTCAGAGACTTTCACAGCCACAGAAGAAAGACCTCAAGAAGCAAACTTGTCGAAGTTGGCGATGTTGTGGTAATTCATGATGATAACTTGAGTCGGAGTAAATGGAAGACAGGAGTAGTGGAAGAGTTGATACAAGGAGAAGATGGAGAAGTGAGAGGGGTAAAGGTCAGAACTCTCACCAATAAAGGAGCGACTACTTATCTGAGGAGACCAGTACAAAGGATTTACCCACTGGAAATCACCCAAGAGAAAGAACCACAGATCACACTCGAGGAAGAAACCTCCCTAGAGGAAGAAGTTCAAGAACGAAGACCTCAAAGAGCAGCAGCGAACCAAGCAAAAACACTCATTAAGAAACTGATAAGTGACCAAACGGTGTAACTGTATTGGTCAAGGGGGAGTGTGAGACATTGCGAGACATTGTGTGATCACGTGATCACTGAAGCACGTGAAATGCGAGCACGTTTGAGCGAAAGCACACTTGCGAGAGAGTGCGAGAGAGAGAGAACGTTGAATTGAGTAGAACCTGTAGAAAATCATTTGAGTCGAACCATTAAACAAGTTACACGGAGTACGAGCCTAATAATCTAGAAGAGGAAAACCCTCACATGTAGGAATAATAGTTATTTTATTGTTATTACTTATAAAGTCTGTACATACTCTGTAAATCCTATGGTATTTAGACATAGACATAGACTTTATTTAGTACCAGTAGTTTACATACAATTTAGTTTATAAGATAAGTTAATATATTATATCTGTGAACCAATGCAGAAAATTAATATTAATTTTATCTTCCAACAAATACAAACTACATGTACATACTCAACTAAGAATTTGAGTACACTAAAAGCGTGAAATAGTACTAAATCTAAATAGTACTACATGTATGTGGGCATCGAGACTCAGTACTTGTGATGCCCTATAGCTATTTATTATGTAGTACTAAGTAGTTAGTACTGTTTCATGCTTTTAGTGTTTGTACTATTCTATCATAATCTCTGTTGCAAGATAAGAAATGTACCTTAAAATGTTATCACAGCACAGAATTTAAAACAAATAAAGTGAAAAGCATGTACTTGTTACATGCTTGACTTTATAATTTATCAAGTTGTGCTATTCGTTGATAACATGATCCACTGATTTATTACACATGTCAGTTTCAGTTTTTATGATTATTGTCGAGAAAGTTTTATGAACCCAAATATCAAGGATTATCAAACTCAATCCCATACTGTTTGAAGCCTTTTACAGACATATAACAGTTATTGTTGACTACATTTGTAGGCATTCCAAAACTAGGATCAACTATGAAATTAATCAATATTTTATAAGAGGCATATACAATAACTATTGAGTCTGTGAAGAAAGACTACATTAAAAAAAAACATTGTATGCTCTTCAATGAAAAGGAAATGTATTTACAAAAATTCAATTTATACTGTAATTAATTGAACTAATTACACTGAATTACACTGTATTTGAAAACTACTGTACAACATATAAGGAGGCTGCAAATAGTTTTCCAATGTTATTGTTTCACCTGTATCTGGATTTTCATGTATAAAAAACTATTATTAAAATTGTCTGCAGCCTTCTTGAGGGAATGTTTGCTCCCCTACTTTTATAGTACAGTGTAACATTAGACAGTATGTACCGGTACTTACAAAATAAAATTGGATGAAATTACTAAATATTGTTTTGTGGTACTGGGACTGATCCAAGAACTGGACAGTGCATGCGATGACGGATGGTAGTGTGATTTCTTAATGACAGGAATGCACGTCCAGCTACGATGATAGAGCTGTCTTCTCTCTGGTTGACTCTTAGCCTGTGGAGCCTCAGTGGATGGGACCTGGCATCCCCCTCATTTTCATCATAGACAGGGCATTCATCAAATGGCGCTAACTCATTGCTAAACCTTTCATTCAGTGTCCAGTAATAAAAAGGAAGATTGTCATCCATGCGCTTCTTGAATTCTCTGAAATACCAATATGAAGTTTGGATCAATGACATGATCATGCGATGACTTCCTTATTTGAAATATTGAATTCCGTCCAATATCCCTTCAGAGAACATGTTATCAAATACATGTCATACATGTAAGCTTCATACTAATTAGACTGTGATTATTCCTACATGTATTATTTTTATTGCAAGACTGTAATCCAAATATTTCCTTTGCTTAGACATTGATATGCATAAGATAGTAAAAACAATTTAATACATTGTATGGTAAAGTGTTACTAGTGCTACCTACACGTACTACGACCAAAAATATTTTCTTTTGAAAATCGATTACATATGAAGTGGGATGTTTCAGTATTTTTGATTTGAGCTTGTCATTTGCAAGTTATAAAGGTTCGAAATCGTGATATGCTAATTCGTGACGTCACAATTAAAATACTAAAACATCCCACTTATTTACTGCAAATGTAATTGGTTTTCAAAAGAATGTCAATCGTCATAGTGGCACTTTAAATAATAATATTTTACCTAACGAGTCTTGGCCAGATCTGTTTGAAGTCTTTAAGGAGGGTAACGATGGCCTAGTCCAAAAAATGTTTCAAGGTCATCAGTGCCTCCTGCACGAGGATGCATAGGATACCCCACTTCCTTGTTGATTCTTCTCCTTGCCTCTTGGCTTTCGATGTTGGTTGTGATTTCAATTACAGTCTCTCTTGAAAATCCACAGATATTTTCAACAGGCCTAAAAAGTACCAAAATGTAATTTATATTATTTATTTATTTATTCTTATTATTTTATTATAGAACAATAAAACAATACCTGTTAACATCTATAGTAGAGAAGTCATAGTTGTTTGTATGCCAGGGCATCCATTCATCGAGAATGTAATTTAGCATTCGATAATTCTTCTGACAACGTGCAAGTTGTCCAAGCCCTCTGCCATCTCATGCCTCATGCCAATCAGCTAGAATCTGGACAAATTCAGCTTCTCTGGGAAAACCATGATCTAATAAAGACTTTGCCACTAATGTAGACATCAGTCGTTCAGCATCCACAAGTGACTGCTTTCGCTTCCCTGTCAAGGCAGCATGGGTAAGTCCACTGTGGATCCATGAGGGCAGCATCAAAAGCATCAAAATCAAGAGAAGAGTTGTTTCCCTTTTTGATGCTGAAACCTGCTCTCCTGAAGATGTGATTGTGATCTCCCTGGTCATGCCTGACTGTACCTGTGACAGGATCTACCTCTGGGACATACACATACATGCTAAAATCAACACCCCTTTCTTGCCAGTATTTGACTGTTGACTTGAATACACATGTTGCCGCAATGGACCTTAGCATGTCAAGCACTGATTCTGGTGTGTTGCGACGGAATGGATACGGTGTATAGCCAAGAGGTACCATGCTACTTCTTAGATTTCTCAGTGCATCCTCAAGGGATAGGTTGTGTCTTGTGCGCAGAACATGGAGCTGAAGGATCACCTCTGTTTGTATATCGTCATTCGGTCTAGCTACTTGTGCATTACCATCAGCATTGACTATTTTATAAAGCAAAAATAAATTAACATTAAGGTTGAAAACAAATATTTCTAGAGTACAAACACTAAAAGCGTGAAATAGTACTAAATCTACATACTTTATTTGTAAGGTCAGAGATAGGCAGCTTTCGCTGATGTGGATCTCCTGTCTACTATAAATATACAGATTGTATATTCTAAAATATTTAAAACTGTAAAAACCTACCCCTATAACCTTAAAGTAGTACTTGTTAAAATAAACCTGTGAAATAAGTTAGTAGACTAATAGACACTAGTAGACTTTATTTCCATTGTTTTCTTTTGTGTGTATTTGACTATATTACACACTAACATTTATTTTTTATTTCACAGGTTTATTGCAATCACTCTACTATTTAGTTAGTACTTTTTCACGCTAATTTTAGAGTTTGTATTCTATTATTAAAAATATTTTAAAATTTATGTAAAAAAAAAAGTAACACAAATATTAATTATTAAATTATGTATATAGTCTTCTTTTCTCCTTCACATATACAACATACATGTACAGCCCTTTGTAAAAATTCTGAATATATCAACAGGTATAATATTGAATTATTCTATTTTTGAGTTTCCCAACAAAATATGAAGCAAAAACTAACAAACGACAAACGTAAGACTAAAACAAACATTATACTAAATATTTCTACCAGCTTTGCTAGCGATTATTTAATTACCCATAATGCACCCGATATGTTGATATATGTTTGGAGATGACATAATTTTTGCAAAGGGCTGTAACTAAAAGCTTTGCACCATATGACCATGTGTTATACATACATCCAGTGACTTCTAGCATCTCAAGTAGAACTTGTTTTCTTATTTTCTGGACGGACTCCCTTTCATCATGTAGCAATTGCCAAAAATGAAGTGCACGACTCTCCCCCTGTGTTCTAAGAGAACAGAACTCCCCATCTGTCACTGTACCTATTGAAGAAAATGTACCTATTTAACCCATTCGCTCCTGAGCTATTTTGCGTTTTTTAGCGATTTTCTGGA
The DNA here is from genome assembly GCA_033675265.1 of Actinostola sp. cb2023. NCBI lineage: Eukaryota > Metazoa > Cnidaria > Anthozoa > Actiniaria > Actinostolidae > Actinostola > Actinostola sp. cb2023. The sequence continues at coordinate 88,649 of JAUJYZ010000128.1, forward strand.
CCTAATCACGTCGTAGGAAATTTCGATTCCATATAAGGGGTTTCCATGGAAATCTTGGCAGTTCTGAAAGCCCACGGGCTCAGGTTCTGACGTAATCTTTCTCTTGTCGTGAATCTCCGCGAGGAACAGCATCTCGTAGCTACTAGGAGCGGTCAATTTTGCATTTTTAGAGTGTTTATAGCCATTATTCACCACAGAAGCCCCCAGGACAGCATCATTAAGCTTGACTGGTGTGGTAGAGACCGTTCTCCTGGAAGAAATCAGGAGTTTAGATACGAATTCACGATCACATTTCGACGTTGCCGTTTGGAAATTCAAAATGGCGGTCTCAATTGTGAAATCGTCTCTCTGGTCTTTCTGTGTTGGATTCCAGGACCTACAAAGGCATTTTTGGCGACTTTGGACTTGTAAAGAATGCAACCGGTGCAATATTTTGCCTGTAGGACCGAGTGGCTCAACACTCTATATATTCTTAAAAAACAGAGATTCGGGGAGATCTATGCCGAAATTCCCGGATGTTTCCCGGCATCCTTTTCGGGCGTGCAGAAGGAAAACACGTGTTAGCGAAAGTGGTCCTAAGGAAATGGCTATTGTTCGGCGAGTTAAGGAAAAGAGAGGGCAAAATTCACGACTATATCAAGAAGAGAGATGGAAGTTTGCTGAGAAAGTGGCGTTTTGTTTCGCAAGGATGTATTTTGGAAGAAAATCCAAGTCAAATGTCGGTCATTTTCGAGGTGTAAAATTGCGTCAAAAACACGCATTTTTGATTTTTATGGCAAACAAATTGAACTAATGCCCAGAAATCGGACCTGTAAGTCAGTTTACTTGAGGTTAAAATATGAAGAGTTATCTAGTTGTCACTAATAACTGGCCATGAGATCGATGTTACGAAAATTCAGAAAGTTAGAATTTTTCAAAGCATTATCGATGGTTACGGCCGGTTTCGGCCGGTGTAGGAGCGAATGGGTTAATCAAAATGCCTTATCATGTTTGTGACTAAATTCAAGATGGTCATACTTTCAGGCATCACACCAAAATCTATTTTGTTGACTTTTTCGTGTTTTTCGGACTGCATTGTCTACCAAAATCTTTATTTCCAGGTCACTCGCCAAAACGGGACTGTTGTTCTGCCATTACAATTTAGATAATTTCATTTGAGATATCATCTCAAAACTGGGGGATATTACCTGACACCCGTCCAGTGAAATTGTACCATGTGACCCATTTCGACCAATGGGCATGCGCGAAATCTTATCGATGGGTTATAATGAACCAAGGAGGATGCGCTACCTATCCCATAATCCTTTGCGAATGAACTATATTATAAATTTTTCGTGTCACGTGACCACTTCATTCGTTCATGGATTTCTTGGAGGTAGGGACTCGAGAGGCACAGTGTTTTCAAGGAAAAAAATATATATTTCTTCATTGTATCGACGAAGAATGCACCGTAAAAGTTTTCCTGGAAAGCTGTCCGTGTTTAGAAGCGAATGTCGTGCTGGCACATATAAGTTTTCCTGAGAAAATGACAGAAAGGAGGATTTTTTTTTGTTCCCCTACGATCAGTCCATCTTGGATATTTTGAAGGATCAAAAGTCTGCTGTTCTTCTGGAAATCCTAAGCAGCTGTGAAATAACGGTAAGTTATATTCTATATACGTAAATTGAAGTCGTAACGTCGATCTTTTCTTGTTTAGAAGTCAAAATGTTGAAAAAATCGCCACTTTATCTCGAGTTGGCTACGTGTCCAATTATGATTTTCGACAATATTTAGCTTGATGTTCCGTTCAATAACTTACTATCTGTGAAGATAGCTGTTCAGTTTCCATTATTAATATGTTACCCTCAAATATTCTCTGAACTTAGCCATAATATAATACTAACTTGCTCCATGGTTTTGATATTAGGTGGAACAAAGACAGAAGGCAATAATATTTGATTTCGATATCATCCTAAGTGTTCTATCTCATAATGTCAAGCCAATCCTTGATTACGAAGGTGAAGATGACGAGGAACTAAGGCATGTACCATGGCTAGATTTAGAGAAATGTAATTGCAACTGTACTGGGTCTAATCCTCCTGGAACTGTAATACTGAACACACAGACCAATCAAGTACAGCAACCAGCTAGAGAAGAATTATCTGATGCTAGTGATGTAGATGATGATTCATGTATTGAGGCCCTAATAGATTTATATATTGATGATGATGATAATATTGAATATGAACAACAGGCAAGGCAGTTATTTAGTGAACATTTTGCATTAAAAGGCAGTAGTTATCATGAAGATTGCTAGAAGGCACTGAGAGAATGCAAGAATAAGGAAATTAATAATGAGGAAATTCAAATCAGAGTCACTTCAGAACCCACCAACCCTAGGGATAAAAATGCTATTATTGTAGAATCTTTCATTGATAATAAATGGCAACGCGTGGGTTATATTCCAAGGCAAAAAATAAAGAAATTGAAAACTGCAATGCTAGGCATTGAAATTCAAAGTGTACAATTTAAGTTTATCAGTCATAAGTACATACCAGATTTGAATGATTGGTTGTATAGTCCAGTAATTTTAATCACCAAGTATAACAACTGGCTACCAACTAATCCCAATTACAAATACAATGATCCCATCTAATTATACACATAAAGGTAGAGTGATTTCACTAAGAACATGAATAAAGTAACTTTATTCAAATTGAAAATTATTTGTTTTTTTACCGACATGTACATGTATGTAGAAGATGCCAGTTTTTGACATCACATGACAACCAATAATATATTAATGAATTAAACTAATTTATTATGTTTGCTATAAGTAGCTGATATGATTAATTCAATAAATTGTTTATTCAATAATTGGTGACAGTCCATTTACTGATTATTTTCCTCAATTGGGAACAAGAAACCAGATGGAGGTGGTACACCAGCCCTGGGACGGTGATGTTCCTGTCTAATAGTTCAAATTGGGCCAGACTCTCTCTCTTGTTTCTTCGTACCCTGTGAAGGCGCAATGTATTTCTATTGGCCTGTCCACCTGCACCATCATCACCATCATCGCCGTCATCATCATCATCATCATCATCAGGTCTGTACGGTGGCCGAGAGCGGCAATAAAAAGTGAAAATACAAAAGTCCAAAATCAAAAGTCAAACTCGCTGAAGTCAAAATCAAAAACGATAAAAGGCAAACTCACATTGGCTTTTGACCACTTGTCGTGGGTGAATTTTTCTTTATAAAGTTTGCACTCGGTTACTTTGAATTGACGCTTCAGCGACTTTGCCTTTTCACCTTAGCGAATTTGACTTGAGTGAGTTTCGCTTCACGCTTTTGCCAGTTTGAATTGAGCGACTTTCGCTTCAGCGACTTTGCCATTCCAGCTTAGCGAGTTTGACTTGAGTGATTTTGAACCGACAACTTCTGGGCGTTCCTCGCTGCGAAAGAGGGGAGATTGGTAACTAATTAAAATTCCAGCCATTCCATCTCTGTGATACTTCGAGTGTGTAGCAGGTGTAGTGTGGTGTAGTGTTGTTACGTACGTTTCATCTATATGGCTCTGGATGCCGAATTTTGGGAGAGCATTCCCTTAATAGAAGATGATATCCCTTCCATTTTTGCAGCAAACAAGGTATTGGAGTTTAAAATTTTAAGCTTACTGCATGAAGTACGTTATGAACTAAACTACCTTATTTTGACACAGATAACTAGAATATCACAGTTTATGAGTCTAGAACAACGTGACTTGGACATGATTGGACTAAGATATCATTCGGATAAACGGCGATTGTTAGGTAAGAGATCGATACACATACATTGTATTCTTCGTTTGCAACCACGTGGTATTTGGCTGTTCTTAAATTGCGAAATAATACTTTCTTTGCCAAATAAAATAAAATGCTTTAACATGAGCTTGTAGAGCTATCGAAATAACATCTTTGGGGCAAATTTTGGAACACAAGAGCATTTCTTTACAGAGCTATGGATGAACGAAGTTTCCATTCCAGTGTGTTTGTATAGCGGCGCCATCCCGGGGGAAGGGGGGGGGGATCCCGGGGGGAGGGGGAGGGGGGGTTTCTAAAATATAATTCTTAGATAGGGTCCACTTTTTATCGATCTGTCTTGAACAGCGTATGGATTTTCAAGATGCCACTATCTTTTAGATATAGGGTCGGGATTTACGCACCCCAGCGGGACACCCCATAGGGCCTCTATAGATAACAGCAATTTTTTTTTTTTTTTTTTTTTTTTACATTTTTTTTTTTTATTGCTGACAGAACTACCGTACCCTGAATTTTAAATAAAGGTTTTCATTCATTCAGACACCCCTATCAAAACCCAGATCATTAGTACCCCCCAGGGGGCGCCATGAACTTCTAAGCATGTAGCACTAAAAACATTTAAATATTAAAATTTAAATTTAAATTTAAATATTAGCATGTAGCACTAAAAATATTAAAGTCCTGGACAAGTACATAATAGGTGACTCAAATGAAATTATTAGGCGTCACTTTTGATGAACGTACACTTGAAGTTTAATATTCACATATAGTAGAAAGGTTGAACGTTTACAAGAGAGAGCACTCAGTGCAATTTACTGTGATAAGAATATAAACATCTCCTTACTAGGGCTAAACTCGATCCCTACACTATCCAATCGTAGACTGCAAGAAATTGCAATAATTATATATAAAGTAAAACAACATATTCAACACGAGCAGATAAAATTTGTATCTTCAAGCGAGCATGTAATATTCTGTTTAGCATATAATATAATTATCGATGAAACATTTTTTTGTTTTTAAATAATTTTTACTATCTTCACACGTACACGTGAAGATACATGTAACATGTTATCTTCACGTGTGAAGTTATATCAATTTTTCGAAGAAGAGAAATATAGATATTTCATCGATAATTATATACCGTATTAAATATATTTTCACACTCTTAGATAAACAACAGAAGCTAGCAGCAAGCGTAATGGGATCAGGAGCAGCACAAAGTGGACCTGGTGGAGGTACATGTACATTTCATCATGCAGTTTATGTGAATCAGTTGACTCATGATGGAAGCTGTGTATATATACTTCAATGCTTTCAATTTTCTACTGTGAGTCAAAGTTTTTCCATGGAAGAATATTTTCTGTGGATGGTATCCATAGCCATCTCCCAGCGGCCTCATCTGATCCCTTTCCTTATATATGCAACCATCATTTCAACCCACATTGACATTCATTGTTTTTCTTCTCAAAAAAGGAAAGCGTACAGACATTGGAGGACTGGAGAATGGTAAACTTTCCCTTATATTTGTTCCAACACTGAATCCTTTGGTAGGGGAAGTGAGATACCTGGTATTACCCCTTAATGCTTCTCCATTCAGTCTGCCCTGCTATGGACACGGTCTGTTTGGGATTGCAAAAAAAAAGCACGAACGATGAACGATTTGCCTATGCAATTTGCACCTAAATTTTAATAAATGATTTTAATATATCTATCTAATTTGCATCAATTTTCATAAAGTTTCTGCAATCGTACACCGTTAGAGAAGAATTTGGTATTTTTTATTAATAGATTGGATGAACATTGAGAAATGGCATAAGAACAAGCCTCTATTAATGAAATCAAAGAAATCTGCTTTGCCAAAGCAAAAGGTGTTAAAGGTGGATATTTTGCTGTGAATGTAAACAGACTTTACCTTGTAATGTTATAGAGTACAGAAGTGATGACGTCATAAAAATAAAATATTTCTAGTATTACCATCGTTCGCGCAACAAATTAAATGTTCAGTGTTGCAGGTTGCAAAACTTTGTTGCATGAAGTAGAAAGAGCTTCTACTTTGTGCAACAAAGTTTTGCGACCTGCAACACGAAAATGTGTTGCACGACAAGTTGCGCGAACGGTGGTAATACGAGAAACATTGCTCTGCAACTTGCAACGCAACAATCTGAACAATGTTGCACGACAAGTTGCACGATTTTGTTGCTCGTATTACCGCACCTTTAACAACTTTAGATCCCTGATCGTAACGTTATGAACCAATCCAAAATTAGTGATTTGTGGAGGGAAAGTATAAATTTCACTGGCCATATCTCAGCCGCTATTTAACCGATTGCTGTCAACTTTAGCATGTAAGCTTGATGTTCTTTCAAATTGGGGATCGAAAGTTGATAAAGCGAAAAAAAAAAAATTGGCGACATCATTGACTTCAGTACTCTATTTATAATACGACTTTGTTGTTGTTGTTGCTGTAATAAATCACATGAAATATATGTCTCCAATTATCTTAGGAATTTCATGTGGCAAAAATGACCTTTTCAAGACAAAAAAATATTCAAGTCGAAAAAGGTCTAATACCACTTAAGGTATATATACACAGACTATAAATTATTTGTTGTGTTTAATTTTTATATAATCAGAATGTCTGCATTTTGTATATTTCTCAAATCATTAATAATTCATGAAGAGAACACAAAAAGGTGATCTTAAAATTTCCATCAAGTTTGGTGAACGTTTGCTTCAAAATGAATTGATCCAAAAATTGTTAATGATTTGTTTGAAAGAAATTAAATCAATATTATTTTATCTACAGCATGGACTGAAAAAAAGAAATGTTTTGCAAGCAATTAACACAAACGAAAGTTACCTCACATTCTTGTCTTTTTAGATATCATGCACCCCCACTTTGACAAATGTTCAATTGGCATGTTACAATGCCTTTAATGAGAAAGAAGAACTCCATATCCCAGAAGGAATTGTTATTATAATCACCGACAACACAAGAAAGAAGATGATTTCTAAAATTCAAAATGACATGCAGTTGCAAAAGGTCAATATCATTGGATATCTCTGCCAGGTAAATAACAATGCAGTTTTCTAGTCGGTTGCTCTATATTAACCACTGAGCTACTTGCCCTTGCTCACCATAGAGTGCCATAGAGTGCCACCATAGTAACCAGTAGTGTGGTTAGCATAAAGCATCCAACTAGAAAACTGAGGTCAATTTTTTTCTGAGTCCTTAAATCACAAATGTGAGGTTTGGTTATTAAATAACTTGAATTCACATTTATTATAATTGCATACGTATATATATCACATCTCATAATTTAAAATTTTAATTTTAATTGTCTACCTCACAATGTACTGTACATGTTGTACAGGATTTAAAGCTTAATGCTGAATGTACTTGTCAAACCTTTATATATTTTCTTATGAACATTCAATGTAGGTTAAAGCAAAAGAACAATCTTATAGTAACGATACATGGGAATCTATAAACAAGTCATCAGAAAGTTCTGACCATTCAAGACAATCCCTGGAATTTGCTGGCTATTCCGCAAGAGCACCCCAGAAAATACCTTCTGCTTCCATCCCTTCTAATGCTTCCAATGCCAAACCTGATGTGCAGATTGTTACGAAAAACCGTCTATGGGACAAGGCGTGTTTTTATGACCATGCCCGTTACCATCCAGATAACATTACAATTACAGCACCTGCAAAATTGCAAGTGCACACGGACTTCAAAAAAAAAAGATGAGGATATTGCCTTTAAAAAAACAGGTACATGTACATATCGTCTGGATTTGTGTTGATGGACACGTATGTAAATATTATATGAAACAGTCTCAATAGAATAATAAATTAAACAAAAACAGAAAATCATGAGCTAGAATATAAAGTGCCTGCTTATATATATACGGTAATTAACATGAGTTCACTATGTACAGGTTTCCGCTGTATCTAAAATTCTTCCTTTGTGCAGATTTGTCCACAGTTAACATTGATGAAGATGAAATAGAATTAAAAGATATGATCGGAAAGGGAACATTTGGAAAGGTTTACAAAGGGCTGTGGAAAGGGATGCAAGTAGCGATTAAAGAGATTCCCAAAGGGTATGGCGACCCTGATCTATCTGAAATAGAAATTTGCAGGCAAGTTTCATGACTGTTTTCTTAATTACTGATCCTCTTATAGTTCTTTGATTTCACTTGTTTGCATGTACACCTATTCCAAAAATCTTTGTCCCCGCCGAAAGCAACAAGCATGAAGCTGACGACCGCAAAGGGCATTGGGACTTTCTCCTTATTCATTTATTCATCCATAGACATTTTAACAACCTGTATGCATTTTCAAATGGCCGAATAGTTCCAAATGATCAATGAATGATTGCTATTCAACGCTCGTAGGGATAACTTCTCAAGTACCACGGATACATTAATTAATTAGGAGATTCCCAAAGTCCTTTGCGGTCGTCAGCTTGTTGCTTTCGGACCTGACAACGATATTTGGAATAGGTGTACACTATATTATTTTGTCCTTTCATCTACTCATGCTTATCATTCTTTTGTTAATATCAGGAGATTAAAACACCCTAACGTGATAATGTTAATTGGCTGGGTGGTGACAGACACAGATGTCCTGGTTGTAATGAATTATGTTAAAGGAACCAATTTGGCATATGCAATTGGGCTAACCAAAAGCAAAAGATCTATTGAGGTAAGTACATGTAATAGAAAAACATGCCCACAATCCATTGTCACTAGTAAGAATCGGGCCCATATCCCAACCTAAGTTGCTGAGCAGAGTTGACCTTCACCAGGGTGTCACCAGGGTAAATTGGGTACCATATTTTGCTTTTTCACCATAAAATAAAATATTCGATTTTTAATTTGGGTACACCTTTTTCTGTTTTGACTAAAAAATCCGCTTAGCGTAACAGCCAGCGTATGCACTTCTGATATTAGCGATTTCCAAAGGAATACTATTAACTTTTTCCTTAAATTGGGTCTATATTTCAGTTACAAATCCTTGGAAAGGGTATGAATTTTCCAATTTTTCATCCTAAAATAGGGTCAGGGTTTTGACATCCCGGGGGCACACCCCTATCCTAAATTTCCGGTAGTACTCTAACATATTTGTTTAATAAGCACCTTCGAATAATTGCAATATCACAATAAACTCATTCCTTACAGCCCAACTTAACCTTTACAAACCAAAATTTGTTTTTTTCTTATGGATTTTATTTCTTCATCACAACATTTGCAGATCCTAGATGCCAAATACAATGGCTTTGTGATGTATAACACTGCACAAGGCATGGTGTATCTACACGCAAAGCACATCATCCATCAAGACCTGAAGCCAGGCAATATTCTAGTATGTACAGTGTATTGTATTGTTTTCTGCTATTAATTTACATACTTTATTGTCATTCCTTTGGTTCTCAGTTTGACAATTTTCTTTTATAATCAATCTTCTCAATTTCATTAATAATTCATGAAGAGAACACAAAGAAAATCACCACCATGACCAAAGGTTTGGAAAAGTGATCTTAATTTCGAAATATTTGTAAACTTTTGCTTTGAAGTTCTCCAAGAATTCTTAATGAATTTTTGTTTCTCATGTTTTATCAAATATCCAAACACTTTGAATTCAGTCAAACCCACTTCTCATGTTCCCACTTCTCATGTTTGGATATCTGCCAAAACACTTTTTCTCATTTGATGTATTATGTCCTAATAAATATTGATGTACATGTAGGTGGAAGACCTGACTAAGAAGGCAATCATTTGCGATTTTGGCATTAGTAAACTGAGAGAGAACGCCACCATGGCAACTACAGTGTCGGATAAGTGTAATGGTGGTACCCTTGCCTACCAGCACATTGAGCAGCTGCAAGGCAAAGTGCTAACGTATACAGTTGATGTATATGCCTTTGCCGTTGTAATGGCTGAAGTCCACTCACGAAAAAGAGCATGGGATGGGAAAGGTGCTACTGAGGTCAGGAATTCCATTTTGGACGGAAAGTACCCTCAGTTTCCAGACATCACAGGGCCATGTGCAGCACTAATTGATAGGTGCTTTCAACAGCCTTCTGACAGGCCCTCGTTTTCAGAAATGCTGCCCAAATACAAGAATTATGTGAGGTGGACATTTGGTAATTTTTACAACTACATGTAACATCCATATCATCAATCTTAAGAAAGTTGACATCTAAGTGAAAAATCATTGACCAGTTCAAAGTCAGTTAATAACCATTATCGTTGAAGTGCGATCTTCAAAACAACTTGTCAGGTTTGAATATAGTCGGCCGCCAATCAAACAACATGGCATATCCAGCATTTAGCCAATCATAGCAAAGCTAAATTTGATTGCTGGTTGTCCAGCTTGTCAGGTTTGACAATAGCTGGATGTCAATCAAACAACATGTCCATAACTATTCATAGCAAAGCTAATTTGATTAATGGCTGTCTAGACTGGAGATTGTCTGAAAGCGTTGTAGTTTTCAGGGTCACACTTCTACGATAATGGTTGTCATTAGACGTACAACTTTTTGGCATAGTTTTTTTTTATAGCTGAGTCTTACATTGGCTGAAAAAAAGCAACTAGTTCCTTGTATATATTGGAGGCATTATTTTGGCAAATATGAAGTTGAGCTGAGTTCATATATGATTCTGCTTCATTTATAAACGATTCAGGAAGATACTCTAAGTTTTGCTGAAACTTGAATTTCTCTGACAAGAAGTGGACATCATCATCTTGTGTAAGTTTGCCCATGTGTTTTCCACCTACAGTTAACCAAAACAAAACAATTAACACTTATTTACTGGCACTGGGGGAAACAGTGTTATATGTTTTGTGGTCCCAAAACCACTGATGTTTCCATGGGTGTAGGCCAAGGAGAACTTCAAGGACACGGGACCACAAAACATACTGCTTTCTCAAGGTCCCAGTAAATAAGTGTTTTATCATATACCAAGTGTCAAAGAACACAAAACAAGAGAGGACATACATGTAATAAAAGTTTTAATTTTTCAACTTTCATATACAAATAGGGCAAACTTGCACCCGGTGTTAGTAATTTCCAGTTTTGTTATTACCAGTCCACAACATTTTGTTGTCCGCTCAGAGCTGTTGCCAGGTAACAGTTGCCAGGAAACAGTCAAACTCTCACATGATTCCATTTAATGAAAGTTGTACATGTACATTAAGGTGCATTTAAGAGACCTGTAGTCTGGTTTACATATTGAATATTATAAGTTATCATGTTACAGTTTTATTGTGAGAGTTCACATTTGTAATACAATTCAGTTTAAAATGTGCTGGCATGTTACTACATGTACATGACTTTTCTTAATAATTAATAGAATTGCCACCAATATGGTCGATTTTAGGTACATGTACTACAATGATCTTCTCAAGCATTATCATTAAAGAACAAAACACACAAAGGGAATAATACAGTATACAATGGTGTAAAAGGTGCATTGGAGTTATGTTACATTTACAAGACTTTAAATTTGTGCCCACACACCTTCTATTTCAGGGAATTCATATAGTTCATCTGGAATCCCACTGGGCCGATCTCTTCCTTTTTGCTTCCTAATCCTGTGTGAATTCCAATCTTGTTTCACATCTTCTGACTCGATCTGCAACAATGGCATGTACACGAACAGCATACATAGTCTAAAAAGATACAAAATAAAGACAAGTTTGTTTTCAAAAATGTTCCATTAGTTAACATTTTCCAATGTTTTGAGCAACCCCAACACATGAACTAGTACTATATTGTATCTCACTTACCGGTGGACAGTGTTGCCAGGATCCCAAAAGCCTTCCCATGTCAGTTTCTAAAAATATTAATAATTACTGTTAGTAATAAAGATAATGATGAAGAATAAATAAACAGATAATAAAACATTATATGGGCCCTCAGTAAATTGTTGTATGGCCGACAATAAATTATCATCAGCAGTGTAATTATGTACATTTTTTTGTACATTTGATGCCAGTCAGTTCATGTAGTGTACATTATTAATGTAATGGGTTTTGAAAAGCCTTGTTGGAAAACCTAATAAAGTATGTATGTATGTAGGCCCCGGTTGCATGAAACTCGGGTGAATAGCGCTATCCACCGGATAGGTTCAACTGTATACATGTACATGTACATGTAGGAAACAAAACTTCAAGACAAGTAATGATAACACTTTGAAATAATTATATGTTGAACACAATAAGCAGCTGTCCGTAGTCATATTAAAATAAAGACAATGACAAAAGACAAAGTGGAATAAATTACTGTTCAGCATTTGAGTCTCCATAATGGTGAACTAGAGTTCAAATTGGAGGAGCAACCCAGGGCTATGTACATGTATACGGGGACATTTCCACTAGAAAAAAAAATGCATGGTTTTTGACCTCTCACTATATTTTTATGTGAGTCTGTCCTAAACAGGGTATATATGGTAATGCATGATTGTTGTTGTTACTAGTACATCTGATTTTATCTGAATTTAGCAATCCAAGACAAATTTTACAATTGCCAAATAATAATTGTCCTTTAGAAACAGGGTCCTAAAATAAAGGATGTTGTCACCCAACCACCACCACCACACCACAAACTCCCCCCCCCCCCCCCCCCCCCAAACTACTAACTACTCCGCCAAGGACAGGGGGATGCAACGACTCGGTAATATAGAACCAGTCCAAATGCAGAAAAGTAAGAAAAATGCAGGAGTCCAAAGGGCCGCAACTACCATAATGAACTTTAATGACTAGTACTATATGATTAGTTTAACTAACTCTAATTCACTACTTACCACCAAGAAATGTTACAGTCTTTCTTCAGGTGCTTTAAAATTATCGTTGGACTTTTGTTGAGCTGTACAAGATGCTCAACCAATAACTTAACTCGTTCATGTTCTGTGTGTTGTAAACAATAAAAAAATCAACATGTTTACTTGTAAATCAATAGAGAAAGAAGTATTTTGTAATACATTACCTTCAGCATCTTTTATTTGTGGTTCTCTCCACATATTTTGTTCGGGAAACTGACCAAAATGGCCATGAAATAATAACCGCTGACCACTAGACGCGAAGTCATCGGTTACCAATCTCCCCTCTTTCGCAGCGAGGAACGCCCAGAAGTTGTCGGTTCAAAAGCGTAAAGTGAAACTCACTCAAGTCAAACTCGCTAAGCTGAAATGGCAAAGTCGCTGAAGCGAAAGTCGCTCAATTCAAACTGGCAAAATGAAGCGAAACTCACTCAAGTCAAACTCGCTAAGCTGAAATGGCAAAGTCGCTGAAGCGAAAGTCGCTCAATTCAAACTGGCAAAAGCGTGAAGCGAAACTCACTCAATTCAAAGTAGCCGAGTGCAAACTTTATAAAGAAAAATTCACCCACGACAAGTGGTCAAAAGCCAATGTGAGTTTGCCTTTTATCGTTTTTGATTTTGACTTCAGCGAGTTTGACTTTTGATTTTGGACTTTTGCATTTTCACTTTTTATTGCCGCTCTCGGCCACCGTAGGTCTGACATCAAAGTTATCAAGTGGATCTTCTCTGTAGCGCTCATTGGCTGTCCAATAATAAAATGGTAGGTTGGCATTGAGGCGTTTTAGAAAACTCTCTGAAACAAAATATATATCAACTGTGACGGCAAATACAATTAATCCATAATACAATTAATATCTGTGCCAACAAATTAAAAAACATTCTCAACAAATGTCTCCCAGCTTGCACTACTGACCAATAAGCTTTGGGTATTGCAATATAAGCAATGAATGTTCAGACTGCCAATATACAGTACTTACAAAGTAAGTACATATTTCATCCTACATGTATGCCATAAATAAAAGTTACTTTGATATACCGGTATGTACAGTATGTGGTTCTAATTGTGAACACTGTTCAGTTAATGTGTACCCTGGTTACCAGATGCTATTATTTTATCTCTCTCGAGTCGTGGGCGCTCTCGTAGAGTTTAGAAAGAGATAAAATGATAGCCTCTGGTACCCAGTGTTCACAATTAGAACCGTTCACAATCTTCAGCCTTTGACCAATTTCTTCTTGGACCCTTTAAAAGTTTGCCAGGAGATCTTCCAATACGAAATGTGCGTTGAATAATTGCTCTAAATGAAGAAGTCCTACTTGCACTTGGGTCAGATGAAGATGGAGAGCCAACCACCTGCGTATACGTGTACATGATTTAATAATTAAATTGTACCATATAAACTTACGTGTCAACTTATATCTATATATGTGGCAAATATATTTATTAAAACAAAAATAAATAGACAAAATAAAAGATTAAAATGATAATCAAAGACTCACTTGTATAGCTTCTGGATCTCTCTGTTGAAATGCAAGAGATCTCCGAGACGATTCTCGCTCAGCTGCTGGCTTGTTCTTTTTCCTGTCGTGGGGAGTGATTCCTGTAGGTTTATGACAGCGTTTTGTGTCTTTCACGGGAGTAATCGTGGTGTTTCTAAAAAATAGAAAATAGAAAGAACACATTATTAATGTTCAGGAGCTTCTAAGACAATAATATCAGTCAATATATATGTATGCAGGGCGCTATTATATCGCCCTGATGTATGTGTACGAACGAAGCCATATGAGATTTGTTATTGTTTAAGAGTCGCCCGACCGTAAAAAGGCAATATTCATGTCTTTTGTTCAGGGCTTAAACAAGGATTTTTGCAAATGACTGTATTTGTATTATTATACATGTAGTTATTGGAGGGCCACAGGGTTATCAGTTTATACAAACTGTCACATGCTACCCTCATTATATAAAGTCTATTCAAAATAAAGTATATCCAACTTACCAACTACATGCAGCCCTCGCTCAACCATTTTTTCTTTCAACTCTTTATTTAAATCCCTCACAAACTGATCTTTAATGGTACGGTATGGAATGTAACGGACAGGCAAGGCATAAGGTTTTCTGTTTCTCTTCTCATCCGATATCATAGTCACTAAAACATGTGTGGCAGGACTTCTCTTCTTCTTGAATATATTTCTAAGGTACTTCATGGTATCTGGGTGAATATTGAAAAGGCACACTCCAACAACTTGCATATTAGGTGTTGCAGAGGGCCCCAGATGACTCATTGAGTTCTTCATATTCAGAACTCAGATGTTGGTTTTGCTCAAGAAGAGTCTGATATTCTATGACATCCCAATTTAGGTTTTTGAGTGTATCTTCAGAGGTTCCATTCTTATTAAGCTTTTCATGGAAAGTCTATATACAAAAATAGTCCACAAACTTCTAAGCAGTACTGTATTCCATTATGTAGTTCAGTAAGATGCTTTTGATGAAGCGTGCTGATCGTCCGAACCTTTGAACCACCCCAGGAGAAGGGCCTGCTTTATATTCACATGATACAATGTTTTCAAATTATAACAACCAGGGTACAAAGTTCCTCTATATTATGCTCGCACAAAGAAATAATGGGAAGCCTTCCACACTAATGGCTTTCTTATTTCCACACTAATGGCTTTCTTCTTTCATATTTCAAGTTGATCTAAATTAAGGTAGATATGTATGTATCCTTTGATCTGGCAGTATTGTGTTAATTTGATGATAGCAAAAGAAAAACAATATTGACAAACTGGGAGAGGGAGGCTAAAGAATAAAATGGCTTTATTTCTGATTATAACCAATAATTGCTGGATTTTCAAGACTGTCCAATAAATAAAATTTTAAAATCAGTTAATATGAATAAATGGTTATTAACCTGTAAAATATATTGTGCAAAATACTTTATCTGAAAAAGAAAAATCATACACAGGTAATGGACAATAAAATCATGCAAGCTGTTTATCAGCTGAACTTTTCACATTTCAAAAAATATTTTGTTTGTGCACAGTCATGGTTGGACTAATAAATTGGTTGGGACGTGGACACGTGGTGTACTATAATGTAAAGGGACTTTCTGTCCTTTTACAGCTATTTCAAAAAACGTTGATACTGAATATTATTATATTGTTGGGGTGCAAATTTTATTATTATCTTGTACTTGTACGTTTTAGGGTTTTCTTATTATTATTATTAGTATAGTGAGTATTGTATGTCTTGTATATATCTTTTTACGCAATTCAGCCTTTTGGCTGCAAAGTTTTAAGTTTAATAAACTATCTATCTCTTTCACTTCGGACTGCAGACCGCGGTGACACTTAGTTTTATATCTTATGGTTAACTGTACATTGGATATATAAGTTAATGGGAGGGCTGTACTTATGTGTACTACCCTTTGCAGTTATAAGGTAATTAAATGATCGTCGACTGTGGGCCGCGGTGACATTAGTTCAAGGTAGCTTCGGAATTGCGGGGTATTCTGAACTTTAGCCATGTCTTTTGCTGCACATGCTACAATTGATCATTTTTTAACAAAAAAGGTTGGTTGAATACTAATTATTGCTAAATACAAGTTCTAATTGTACAATATTGTTTGATTTTTAATTTGATCTTACCGAGCCATGGCTCTTTTCTAAGTGAAGCATGTCCTCAAGTATTTTATAGCATCAATGCAGGACGCACAGCTAGATGTGTCACTGCAGTACACTGCATCATTGTATACAGCTATTTCAAAAAATGTTCAAAACTGAATACTGTATACTGAATAGTGTATTCCAAGACCGAACAGCATTGTGGGTCTCGTTATTTTGAAATAAAAGGTAAATATACAGCGATTTGCTTGCTATATACATTCTCTACATACAATCTCTACAATTATTCACAAGATCACAGCTTGGGCTGCCTGTGCTTTACCTTGTGATCTATGAATTGAATTGTGCTCACAATTCTCGATATTTTAAAAGAATGTTTACTGTGAGGTGAATGACGATCTGATACGATCATTAAGCTTATTTACCGGCATGTGTGCTTGGATTCAGACGCGATGCTGTTGTTTTGTGCTTTTGCCGTTGGAAAATACATTATCGGAACATTTTACGCTAGAGTCCCGTGTGCTATTAGACCACTTCACGATGTTAATCAGGGCAAAATTATTACGAATATATGCAATCTTGAAGAAGCTTCACGTCATACAGCTACATGTAGTAAGACGATAAAGGCCGCAAAAAGTTTAAATCGAACTCTTGAAATCATAATCCTACAGTTGTATCTATAAACAACATTCATTCACGTCTTTCCCACCAGCTTTTTACGGCATTATCAGTTCTAAAATCTAGGTTCATTAGCGCGCACGTAAGAATGTTATGTTTGAGACACTTGATTGACACATGGTGTGTTAGCACGTGAAACAAGTCTACGGAAACGAGGGCATGAAACAACCTTACATACAAACACTGTAAGACTACTGAATCGCTATGGTACTAGTACTGTAAAAGGTTGAGAGATCTTTCGAACTTTCAGTGTTATTTAGCCCTGTAGCGAATAAAGTTCTCGCAATTTGCAAAGCCGGATCGAGCTAGATTTCAAAGGCTGTTTTCTTGTTGTATATCAATCGATCGCGTGCATCATGTTTTAACTGGCCGTCTCTTTAAAATCCTCTCAGTCGTTTTCGCTTCTAAAATAAATATCTCCCAAACTCTAGCTAATGAAAGACTATATCAAGGTTAAAACTAAAACGGGTTTGGTTTGCTTCAAAATATTTTTATTTTATTTTATTTTATTTTTTGAAATGATTCCGTCTGAGAGCTGGTCAAGAGGTCAAATTTGCATGAAATTATGCACTTCTTTACGGCGCTGTACAAACTTCGTCTCGCATTATCCAGCGAAACTTTTTATATCATGTTGTAGATAAATGTATCTAGTTTGTCTAGAGATAAAGCGTTATTAATCGGTTTAGCCGTTTATGAGAAAATTAGTTGATAATTAACCCCACTAAGATCTAACTGAACGGCGGCTCAAAATTACCCAACTTTTTACTCGATTATTTTGCAAAAGTGGCACATCGCTGGACTCTCTCATTGACACAATCGGATTGAACATCATTTCATTTACACAAATCTGTAAAAACCTGTGTACGTTTTGGATATTTCAAAAGTTACGACAATTTCAGTTGGTGCATGTTAGACGATTTACGAATATTAATTGGGTACAATATCTCAGATATCTTATCCATATGAAGTTGAAAACAGCTTACCTCCTTCCTAAATCGCTCATGTTTCCCATTTTACCCATGCTAGACTTCATTCCAGGTCAACATTTCCAAATACAGCGATTTAGGAAGGAGGTAAGCTATTTTCAACTTCATATGGATAAGATATTGCACCTAATTAATATTCGTAAATCGTCTAACACCAACTGAAATTGTCGTAACTTTTGAAATATCCAAAACGTACACAGGTTTTTACAGATTTGTGTAAAATGAAATGATGTTCAATCCGATTGTGTCAATGAGAGAGTCCAGCGATGTGCCACTTTTGCAAAATAATCGAGTAAAAAGTTGGGTAATTTTGAGCCGCCGTTCAGTTAGATCTTAGTGGGGTTAATTATCAACTAATTTTCTCATAAACGGCTAAACCGATTAATAACGCTTTATCTCTAGACAAACTAGATACATTTATCTACAACATGATATAAAAAGTTTCGCTGGATAATGCGAGACGAAGTTTGTACAGCGCCGTAAAGAAGTGCATAATTTCATGCAAATTTGACCTCTTGACCAGCTCTCAGACGGAATCATTTCAAAAAATAAAATAAAATAAAATAAAAATATTTTGAAGCAAACCAAACCCGTTTTAGTTTTAACCTTGATATAGTCTTTCATTAGCTAGAGTTTGGGAGATATTTATTTTAGAAGCGAAAACGCGACTGAGGTTTTTAGAGAGACGGCCAGTTAATACGGCGAACGCTAAACGTCAGATTGACGTTTGAGTTTCGCTTTCAGAATCGAACGTCACTAAACCGGAAAAACTTCTATATTTCAAAGATCGTAAAACAAAACTCTTCCATATTTCAAAGATTATAAAATGATTATAAACAATGAAGTCAGTTCGCTTCTAAAACTTTACTTCAAACATCGTCTAGCGGGCTTTATATTTCTAGCAATAAACACATGAAATACGATCTATAATTCTTAAAGGAGAACTGAAGGTAAAAAATGATCTTTTGTAGAGAAATCTTAAACAATTGCCTTATATCACTATGACATCACATCAAAACAATCTATTGTTTAAACGCTAAGGATCATGGTCGCTAGAGGGGGACAAAACAGCAACAACACAAAGGATTTTCCAAATAAATGTATTTTACAGACCGTCTGAAAGCGATAAAAGTCACCAAACACAGTAAATATTGTGGGAAAAGTATCGATGAACATAATATCTGGAAACTAGCCAATTTGAAATCAAGCGAACCTCAGCAGAGCAGATTTAGTTCAAATTTCTATTGTTCTTCACGATTCTGTCCCCATCATAAATAAGCCGTTACGTCATAATGGTATAGGGCAATTGAGAAACGCTTTATCGCAGTTTTTTTCATCATTTCTTAAATACTTTGAGATACAAAAATACTTGAAATCAATAATTTTGCGTTTTGTACGGCGGCTCAGAAATGCCTGCCAGCGGATTTCTTTAGTGTCTTGTGACGTCACCGCCGGGGAAGCGTTCGTGTCTGCCACTGTCAGTGACAAACAGCAAATGTCAAGGAGAAAATGGTATACTGCGTGGCTTTTGGCTGTAAAAATGATTCCAGAAAAAACAAAGAATATAGCTATTATCGTTTTCCTAAGGATTCCAACCTTAGAGATGTCTGGCTGGCAAAAATATCTCGTGAAAACGTCCCTGATGTGAACAGCAAAGACACTGTGTTGTGCTCTGAGCACTTCGAGTCACGTTGTTTCGAGCGAGATTTGAAAGCCGAACTTCTCGGTTTAAAGGCAAAAAGAATCCTGAAAAGCGATGCTGTATCTTCGATATTTGTTCATCGTTCTCCTCCTTCAAAGCGTCGACGAGTAACTTCAGAGAAGCGCCAACTGGCAAAGGAAAAGCAAGAGGTAAGATAAGTTGAAAATGACACTTGCTTCGGATCGTGATTGTTGTCATGTGCTCTCCCTTCGTTTTACCCGAGTTTAGGACACTCTGCTCGTAATCAATGCGATTTTAAAAGGCATTTTGAAATACCATAACATGATGATCGTTGTAGATAATTTGTTTGTGATTTCTTATTTCAGTATTTGTCTTCTGTCTTCAAAAGTACTGAGAGTGAAACATGTTCAAGGTCGTCTAACGAACCAACTCCAACTCCAATTTCAAGTATATCTACAACTTGTGAAACTTCTTCGTCTGATCCTGTACATGACGAAACTACGTCGACCACCAGTGACACGCAGTTTGACTCAATCCCTACATGTATAGTAGTATCCACTGAAAAGTATAAGTGTCAAGCCATCCAAGCAACTGTGGACCTTGAAAACAAATATTGCCAAGTGAATACACTAGGAGATAGACTGTTGAGAAAGACAGTGTCAACTCAAACTCCCAATTCCTACAGAGAAATAGGTATTCAAACTGATTTAAGCTTACTAACAGAAGAGGATGATGATGAAAATATTAGCTCCTCTCAAGAAACTGCATATCCAAGTGATACACAGTTTTTGTCACCACAGAAAGACCGACTACGTTCTCTTCTGTCAGAGGGAACATCTCATACTGATTCGTGCACATATGACGAACACGATGAACAAGTTATAATGCAACCACAAGAAGATATGAAGTATATTGTTTTTGAACAAAAGTTAAATGAACTTCTTGAAAGATGCCCTCAGTGTGGTTCTCCTGTAATTGAAAAGCAAAAGGACACAAAAGCAACTCTGTTAATTATAACTTTGTCATGTATCAATCACCATAGCTACATATGGCAAGTCAACCCATGTTAAACAGAATGGCTGCTGGAAATCTGCTGTTACCTGCATAATTTTGCTTAGTGGTGCCACTTACACCAAAATTGCTACAGTTGCTGATATTTTGAATCTCCAATTTCTCAGTGAAAAGACATTCTGTGACATCCAGAATGAATATTTATTTCCTGTCATCAATGACTTTTGGAAAGCAGAACAGGAGTCTGTCTTTAGTGATGTAGGCGAGAGAAGACTGTGGCTCTCTGGTGATGGTCGCTGTGACAGCCCAGGCTTCAGTGCAAAGTATGGCACCTACACCATGCTTGATCAGCATAATGACAAGGTAGTGGACTTCCATGTTATTCATGTTGGAGAAGTAAACAGCAGCAATGCAATGGAGAGAGAAGGATTCAAAAGATGCATGGAAGTCATCGCTGAAAGAAGAGTCGATGTGGAAGTAATTGCCACAGATGGCCATATTGGCATTGCAGCAGACATAAAGAAGGACTATCCACAAGTGGATCACCAACTAGATGTCTGGCATCTTGCAAAACGTGTGAAAAGTAAGTTGACAGAGAAGGCAAAAAAGAAAGACTGTTCTGAGCTTTTCCCCTGGATCAAGTCTGTCTCCAACCATTTGTGGTGGTGTTCTCAGACCTGTGACAATAATCCAGACCTGTTAGTAGAAAAATGGATTTCCATTATACATCATGCAGCCAATTCCCATTCGTGGGATTCTGCTGAAATTTACCACCAGTGCGCGCACCCTCCAATACCTGATGATGCTGCAAGACGAAAGAGGTGGCTCAAGTGTGAATCAGAGGCCCACAAGGCTTTGGTTAAAGTTGTTTTTGATAAAACTCTGCTAAGGAACATTAGAAAGCTCACCAAGTCATGCCACACTGGGAGTCTCGAGGTCTACCACAGTGTCCAGACCAGCTACGTACCAAAACGCCAGCACTTCTCTTATAAAGAAATTTGAACTAAATCTGCTCTGCTGAGGTTCGCTTGATTTCAAATTGGCTAGTTTCCAGATATTATGTTCATCGATACTTTTCCCACAATATGGTTGCACGCACACAGTTAGCTGCTCTCCATCACAATGCAAATGTTGGGAGACAACAAGCTGTATCAGCAACAGGTGAGCCAAGATACAAGATCACCTTTCCTAAGATGACAAAAGAATGGGTAGCAAAACCAATCTATGAAAAGACCACCAAAGACCACCTGAAGCCTATCCTGAATGCAATTGTTGAAAGAAAGCAGCAGAAAAAGGAAGACAGAAGTGAAGGAATCGATGACAGCAATATATCACAAAACATTGCTATAGTACCTAGACCTCGAAGGGAAGAAGTAATTGCTAGGCGTACATCAAGGTTTGCACAGGTCTAAAACAAAACATGAAACCTAAAAAAACATGATTGACTACATTGTGATAGTTTGTTTCTAGACAAGTGAAAACCTTAATAATCAATAATAATAATTGTCCATTCATGTTAGCCAATCAGATTGCAGGATTCGTGATAGTATGCTACATGTAGTTGGTTTCTACTAAGTAGTATAATTAGTTTGATTGCTAATTAGAGTACTGCTAAGTTTGAAAGCCCCCCCCCCCCCCCTGGGGGGTACTCCCTGGGGGGGGGGGGGGGGGGGGGACTCTCTTTGTCCAAGTGGTAGGGGTGATCGGCGGTCGATTTTGAAAACGACCCTAAAAGGTATGCATAAATTAAAAAAGCTGTTGAAGCCATGTTAATTCCAACCCCTAAAAGGTACGATCATATATGATTATGATTATTATTATTATTATTATCTTTCTTCTGTGGTTCTTTCATGTTTGTCAATAAAGAAATTAAATAAAAATTGACCCTAAAAGCAGTCATTGAGTCGGAACCCCTATAAGGTACACACAGGAAATATTTTGAACCCTAAAAGGAGCGCCGATCACCCCTACCACTTGGACAAAGGGAGTACTATCCCCCCCATCCACCCGGGGGGTTTGAGCACTCTAATTGTTGGATTTATAAAATTTAATGATTAACTTGTGACATACCAATCCAATCCTCCACAGTACATGTATATAGAATACCCATCCCTGACTAAAATATCACATGTTTATAAAACACTTTATACTAAAACACTTTATACTGTGTCATACGACAGATACCACAAATAATATAATTCAAAGTTTCTGCAATTTCAAAACTTTATGCACATCTTGTTTGGTCAATACTTTGAGTCATGATAACATGGTTGAGCCAAATACATGTATATATCATTGCTTTACAAGAAATGTGGAAGAGAATTCAGAAACTATTACATGATCCCAAAGATAGAGTGCAAGACTAAAAACTAACTTTAAAGTGTAATTTTGGAATTCGATTCTTTATGAAGTTAATAATGGTGTAGTAGTTTCTTGGTTTGGGCTTCGCCTTTGTGAGTTGTAGAAAAGTACTAAATGCTGCTATCTATTGTTTTCCATTGTTTCACTTGTGCCATTTTATAGTACCAATTATTAAAAAAGTGTTTTATAGTTTTGGTGCTTGTACCCTACATGTACATAACTTTCAGTTAGGCTAGCCTATACCCTATGTATAAGACAGATGTATTAGAGTTTTTTCGTATCCTTTGTATTTCACAGGTGAAATACAAAGGGTTAAATTTCTCATGCAAATTAGATTATTATTTCACTTCGACCCAACGTATGCTAGGATAAGACTTACATGACTTGATTAAGTGTCTTACAGCTGCGCTAATATTTTGTTAGTGAAATGAAATATTTTCCCAGATATTTTTCCCATGTATTTTTCGCCACCAAAAGATATTTGAAAATGAACGAAGAAATAAGTTCTCAGACATAGACACAAACATAACGTATAACATTTTTTAATTATTTTGAACAGGAACTCATTAATTATTGCTTTATTTGATAATCGACAATAGATTCAACATTAATCACTATCAGAACTGAGCTGAATATCTTGGCTGTCAGCAATGGCTTTTAGGTAACGTTGATGCGTCCTTGCTGCCTTTCCAGCCACGTCCATCATTCTCGATGCCTGTTCCATCAAGCTATCCATTCGGTTGTTTCTCATGCTGTTCTTTACTTGTTGAGGTCTACAAGAAAGACATAGTAGTAGGACTGAATAGTTTTCTCGTCAGTATCATTGACACCATTTTGCCCAAAATTCCCACATAACTAATTTTCCTAGAAAAATATTAAAACCAAAGACCTTCATCAACTGAACATAAAACGTTTTAGCTAAAGACGTGCTAGACCCTAATGCAAGCATGAATGATCGAGCAATATTTGAACTAATAGCTCCGACCCGCGGAACTGACGAAAAAACACTGTTGCCGAGATAATGAAGAATTTGAATGTACACACGCAATATTTGTTGAAAACCTCTCGATTTTCCAATATATCATAATATCCAACTGAAAGGCTATTGTAAATTACGATATAGTACCTTTTCGTTTTAGTTTTTGGAGACTTTGTAGCCACTGAAGACTTTGGATTCTTGCATAAGAAGAAAGGAAAACAAACAAAACATGTGACTGAACCAAGAAATATAGATAAACACGTGAAATACTATCAAAATAACATCTAAACATGACAAGGTGTCGATGCTCTATAAGCTACACCATACAGTATATTCCTTGTGAGTAATAGGCCGATTCAAATCTATGCCTGCAATACTACCACAAACCTTTAATTGCGATGTTCATGCATTTAGGGTTACCTGTGTTGCACCATATTTGGGTCAAAGTCGTCTTCAGGCGAACTAGCATCACTGATCGCTTTGTCACTATGTGCATCATCTGAGTTGCTATCATACATTGGGTCTTGCGATTCCTTTTGTTTAGCGTGTTGCATTTGGACAGCAAGTTCCTGCACACTAGTACACATGGAGGTCTTAAGACTGACTTGCTAGAATTGTCACCTGCGATATGTAAGATAGAAAAATCGAAAATGTTCATACTATGTCAGAAGAAAGCCCTTAGGAAACCTAACACAATGGTATGAGTTTGATGTCCAAACGATATTTTCTCGGTGATTTTTGAGGAAATTTCATATTCGGGGGTTCGTGGCGTGTTTGGCGGGTCACGAAGGGCGGTTTTCAGAGAGGCTTAAAATACAACAAAATGATTATAGCTTATAAAGATTTTACCTTGATCAGATAAGTATCACTTCTAATTGGTGTTAGAATCATTACAAACAAGAAATCTGGAAACCCGAATTTTTTTCAAGTTTTTTAGCACAACCCATTTTCAGCATATTTGATCAGTTGCAAAATTAACAATTTTCGAGGCTTAAAAAACCCAATTGGTACATGCAATGGCCAAATAATTTTATACACCATGAATCAAGCATTATCCCAACTGAAATTTCACGAAATAAAATTCTTGGGCTCTTTAAATCCAAATGCTCTAGAGCACCTAATGTTCGCACCACTTTCACAAATCTTGTCATCTTTTGAAGCTAAAAATAGCATGTGAAATTGACAAATCGTTTCAAAACAATTCAAAATCTGGTCTCATTCAAACATTTTATTGCTTTAAACAAGCCACTTCATCTATAAAAAACTTGTTTTCAACTAAACAAAGATGATAGTAATGCAGTTATGGACATCAGTGAAACGCATCCCTGTGACACAAGTTCCATATCAGACGATTGAATCGCTAGAATACAAGTATAAAACATCCGTGATTATTAAATATGTACCTGATAAAGCCTATTAGACACATATCCGTACGTCAGAAATAATGTAGCCGTGAAGAGTGACTTGGGTTTCGTGCATTCATTTACTGGCCCAGCAGTGAACAGCTGGTCAGTTAACACAATTCATGCGGGAAATAAACATTCATGCGGGAAATAACCACGGGAGAAAAACTAGGTCAAACCGCTGAATGCAAGCCAATGGACAAAATAAACCTATGTAAGAGGCATACTGTATAACGCCGACTGGACTGAGATTATCATGGATGGACTGGACTGGACTGGACTGGACTGGACTGGACTGGTAGAATCCGCGGACTCTGAATTTGAAGCTTTATCGGAATCTGATCTTGATAACTGAACGGCGTAGAATCCCCGGGCGTAGAATGGGCAGCGATTCATGGTCAGTTAACACAATTCATGCGGGAAATAAACATTCATGCGGGAAATAACCACGGGAGAAAAACTAGGTCAAACCGCTGAATGCAAGCCAATGGACAAAATAAACCTATGTAAGAGGCATACTGTATAACGCCGACTGGACTGAGATTATCATGGACTGGACTGGACTGGACTGGTAGAATCCGCGGACTCTGAATTTGAAGCTTTATCGGAATCTGATCTTGATAACTGAACGGCGTAGAATCCCCGGGCGTAGAATGGGCAGCGATTCATAGCCTGTGAAATTATTATGAAGCTCACATAGCTTTACTTCAAGTCTAAACCGAAAGGCATTAGGTTTTTGGTGTGTCAGGATGGATTTCCTACGTATAGGCACCAGGTCGACAAAGAAATGTGTCCACGACTCCACGCTACATACATACATAAACTTTATTAACGTGTCGCAAACTTCTAGCGTACGACAAGTAGTACACTAATCGGGGACACTTAATTGAAATACAATTACAAATACAAATAGAAATGTGAAAAAAGTAGCTACTCCCTAGCCACGCCATGCTTAATCGTGTAAAGCCATTCATTGTAATTGTAATGTAAGCAAGTCTTTGTTTTGAATAAACCACTTGTAGTGTGACTTGTAGTTGTCCCTTTTTCCTACGGAGCCCCGTAAGGGCCATCAACAAATAATAATTTCATGTAAGAATATCGCGTGATACTGTGTTTCTATAGACTGTGAACAGTCCCCCTTTAGCAATTAAGCTAATCTAGGCGGGTGGTGTAAAATTTAATATATATATTTAGTCTACAATGTATTTTTTTGCTTCATAAACTGTGTCAGAGAAGAAGAAAAGAATCAGGAATATTCTACATAAATATGCAATTAATAATTACAAAGACTGGAAAGTTCAGAAATATGTAATGTAGCTCTGACAAGTACGTTACCGGTACAAACTTTTAGACCCTCCCCTCCCCTGTCTACACACACACAAAATATATTTTTACTTTATTTTCATAGTTTTCATTTCCTTTCTTCATTCATTCTTTATCTTTTATTATAATTTCCTGTACCCTTGTAAAGCAATATTTATAGAGGGAAGTACAAGAAATGTACAACGAAGAAGTTCGAACAAGTGTGTTCGCCACCATGTTGTCTGCTGACATGTCGAATAAGTAACGTATTACATATACAATCATTATCATTATCGCGCGATAAGTATCGCGTGATAATGAATTATCGCGCGATAACAACGAATTATCGCGCGATAACAACGAATTATCGCGCGATAACAACGAATTATCGCGCGATAACAACGAATTATCGCGCGATAACAACGAATTATCGCGCGATAATAACAAAGTATCGCACAAACACAGTATCACGCGATAACAACGAATTATCGCACAATAACAACGAATTATCGCGAGATTACAACGAATTATCGCGCGATAATAACAAAGTATCGCGCGATAGAAACACAGTATCGCGCGATATTCTTCCACGAAATTATTGTTTGTTGATGGCCCTTACGGGGCTCCGTAGGAACGAGGGACAACTACAAGTGTACTACAAAGGACGAAGGCTAGGACAAGATCCTTTGGTTTAGACTTGAAGCAAAGCTATGTGAGCTTCATAATAATTTCACAGGCTATGAATCGCTGCCCATTCTACGCCCGGGGATTCTACGCCGTTCAGTTATCAAGATCAGATTCCGATAAAGCTTCAAATTCAGAGTCCGCGGACTCTACCAGTCCAGTCCAGTCCAGTCCATGATAATCTCAGTCCAGTCGGCGTTATACAGTATGCCTCTTACATAGGTTTATTTTGTCCATTGGCTTGCATTCAGCGGTTTGACCTAGTTTTTCTCCCGTGGTTATTTCCCGCATGAATGGGCTCCCTGTGTTAACTGACCAACCTGTTTATGCTAGTCATAAGTACACATTTGGCTGAACTAAATCGAGCTGTTTAGTTAAAACTAAACCAGAAAAGTTGGTTCTTTTGTTGAAAAACTTTCATAAATCAAATAACAAATGAACAAAACACGAGTCAAGAGTGGTGTAGCCTTCGTTTATTACCTTTATCACTATCAGTACTCCATTTGACTTTGTCTTCGCTCAGTTTTAAAAGTTGAAAAATCGGCACGAAAAATCTTCAACTTTAACGATCGTTTCTCGCTCAGTTTCTGCAGTGTCAGCCAAAGAAAACTTGCTTGAATTGTCAATGAGATGTCTATATTTATGTGCTTTTTCCATTTCTTGCTCTTGAGATTTGTTTCTCGGTCTATTTTAGCTCTTTTAGCAAAAAAAACAACCATCGGGTTTGTCCGCCATCTTGCTTCATCTTTCATGGCCAATGGTTACCATGGTGATTCGCTACTAGGGGACTATCACTATTAGACCCCTAGTAGAGTAGCCAATCAGATTGCAGGATATGTGATAGACCACTAGTTTGTTTATACTAATAGGCTTTATCAGGTACTTAGAATATAGTCATACTCACTCGACCAATCAGCGCCCAGCATTTGTGCGCTCTATATCTCATAAAGTAACTAATAGGGCTTTAACAATGGACTCATTAGTATTCTCTATATAGAGAATACTAATAAAGCTCTTTGTTTTCTTTTGTTACAAAGCCTTATTAGTATTCTCTATATAGGGAATACTAATGACTAACTTAGAGAATACTAGAGTGCAAATATTATATCCATGAAATAGTTGACTAACTAAATAGTACGTACGTACTAATAAATAGCACCAAATGCTTTAGTCTATCATTGTTGTCTACTTAGTCGTAAAACTAGTAAAATGTTAATTAGTACCGTAAATGTTAGCGCTTATTTCACGGATATAATATTTGCACTCTAAATAAAATATATAACGTGTACTAAACTATATACAAAAAATATTATAATACAATCTTAGCCTTAATCTTTAAATACTATTCAAATATTATATCATAATCCAATAAATCGACAGTTATTTGGATTCGTTAAGCAGAAGATTTATACATGAATACTGATACAGAAATACAGATCATAGCTATACTATAAAACACTAAAGAAACGTAGCGAGTCACTTACTCTTCAAAATGAAATCACAAACGAGTTTTTCCATGTTCTACAAGAAGTGTAGATGAACGGATATTCATCAGTCATCCAAGTTCTCCGTATGATTATTGCGATATAGGTAGCCCAATCTTTCAATATATTAAATGTCCACATCGTGCTTGAGTTTTCTTTGGTGTTCATTATTTCTCTCGTTTTTCAATTTCGTCCGTTCTAACTGGTTTGAAGAAACTTTGAGATTTCTGCTCTTCATTTCCACAACAAATATCCGTAATTTCTAGCGTTGCAAGCTTCGTATTTAAAAGTCTCAAGCTTCGGATATTCATCTTCACTCCACTGAAGTCACACACAACTGAACAGCTTTGCATAAGCGTATGTGCATTTGAAATCAGTATTCCTTTGGGAAAGCAACATACATGCAGCCAAATAATACTCTCGTGAGTATGACTATATTCTAAAACGGTTAGAGAATAAACACTCGTGCTTTATGGAATTTAGAGCGCCTCGCATTGATAGAAGGGCCCGGCACTCGGCGCTACGCGCCTCGTGGCCTTCTATCTGCTGCTCGGAGCTCTAAATCCCATAAAGCACTCGCGTTATTCTCTAACCCTTACATATTTAATAATCACGGATGTTTTATACTTGTATTCTAGCGATTCAATCGTCTGATATGGAACTTGTGTCACAGGGATGCGTTTCACTGATGTCCATAACTGCATTACTATCATCTTTGTTTAGTTGAAAACAAGTTTTTTATAGATGAAGTGGCTTGTTTAAAGCAATAAAATGTTTGAATGAGACCAGATTTTGAATTGTTTTGAAACGATTTGTCAATTTCACATGCTATTTTTAGCTTCAAAAGATGACAAGATTTGTGAAAGTGGTGCGAACATTAGGTGCTCTAGAGCATTTGGATTTAAAGAGCCCAAGAATTTTATTTCGTGAAATTTCAGTTGGGATAATGCTTGATTCATGGTGTATAAAATTATTTGGCCATTGCATGTACCAATTGGGTTTTTTAAGCCTCGAAAATTGTTAATTTTGCAACTGATCAAATATGCTGAAAATGGGTTGTGCTAAAAAACTTGAAAAAAATTCGGGTTTCCAGATTTCTTGTTTGTAATGATTCTAACACCAATTAGAAGTGATACTTATCTGATCAAGGTAAAATCTTTATAAGCTATAATCATTTTGTTGTATTTTAAGCCTCTCTGAAAACCGCCCTTCATGACCCGCCAAACACGCCACGAACCCCCGAATATGAAATTTCCTCAAAAATCACCGAGAAAATATCGTTTGGACATCAAACTCATACCATTGTGTTAGGTTTCCTAAGGGCTTTCTTCTGACATAGTATGAACATTTTCGATTTTTCTATCTTACATATCGCAGGTGACAATTCTAGCAAGTCAGTCTTAAGTACGTTAACCTCTTCACGGGCTCTGACTTCTGGGCTGTCTCTATGTAAAAACCCGGCATTTTTTTGCATTAATTCTGCCTACACATACATTCTGGTTTAATTATGACTCTTAGTTTTAGAATTACCTCATTTTACGGCCGATATTGGCAATTCGGCTCCGTACACTTTTCATCTTATCTTTGTTGTCCTTTGCCACCTGATATTTCAAATACACTGGTTTTGGAAGGGACTTGCCATTCTCCAAAATGTAGTTAAAGATTTGTTTCCAATTATTTCCGTATCTTTGTACGGCTTTGCCGTACAAACATTTTTCATCATCTCCTATGGCGTCTTTTCGGCAAACCGATGTTCTCTCAGCTTTCTCTACAGTAAATAATGAATGTAAGTGATAAACGGCTACAACTAAACAGTGGGTATTTGTAAGTTCTGTACTCACGTTTGCTTCTATGCTGTTGCTCGTGTAGGTCCATGATGAGAAATGACAACAGCATGCGTATTGTCGTAAAGGTTATGCGATAATTTGTCGCAACCCGCTCGTGAATATGAAGTTATAGCGTGTGGTATTGAACAATGGAGCAATTATATACTTTACAATCATAGCAACGAGAAAAAGTGTTGTTTTTGTTAATTACAAATTGGCGCACGTAGCTATTATGTGTCACGCGGATTCAGAACCCGTCCACACTAAAACGTTAACCTGCGTTTTCCCATTGTTTCTGGTAATGAGCTGATTGTTTTCGATTCCCTTGAGGATATAGAACAATATAAAAACGATGCGTTTTCAAACGAAAACGGAGTAGTGTGGACGGGGCCTCAAACTCTTCAGCTTTGAATTTTTTTTGAACGGCTAGAATGAATTTCTTGCACCAGCTGTTACTGCTATAATTCTGTTACTAGAAGCAATTGAATTAGATGACAACTCTATGCTTTTGTGTCCCCCATTCCCAGCCGAATATCTAGCTGCTGCTAAAACAATGCTTTTACAAATATTATCTGCTATGAGCAATATTTCTATACGAGTTGCCATAAGAGGGCTTTTTCCGACGCTACGTAGAAGAAGGGGAGAGTTATGGCCACAGCTAGCTGAAGACGCTGTCCAGTTTTGGGATATAACAGGAGAAACACCTGCAAGCCTCACAAGTATCACAAATCGCATCTCAGCCGACGTGCAATGTTACATACGCAATCCACGGAATCCAAGACTAAGATACAGGGAAACAAGGCCATTTGTTCTCAGTGTCCGTGATCGCATTTTAATGCTTTTTGTTTGGTTGCGAACTTATCCTACCTTTGCACACCTTGGAGGTATGTTTAGCGTTAGTGGAAGTACCGCGGCAGACAATGTACATGTTGTACTGCTAATTGCTCTTGTTCATTATGAACGATTATACATTTCGTGGCATTCACATCGCATCTGGAATGGCCTTCGAGGTACAATCGCTGATTTTCCAGATGTGATTGCAATGATTGATGCTACCCCCATACGTATAAACAGACCGCAAGGTAACCTGCAAAGACTTTACTACCGAAGGGACCGAGGGCATCATTTCATTAATTGGCATGTATCGTAGACTGTCTTGGCTATTTCACCTATGGTCAAGCAGGATTTCTAGGGCATTTAACAGACTCGGGGAGCTTTGCAATGTTACCAAGGATAGGCTATAACTGCCCTTTGTCACTTCCCAGAAACAGCTATGTTATGGCAGACAGTGGGTATCCAACAGGATATCCACTCCTTGTACCATTCTCAAGACGTGGTGGAAGACACATAACGGTAGCCATGCAAATGTTTAACCGACTTTTGTCCCGTGTTCGAGTTCGTGTGGAGCATCGCATTCATGAACTAAAGATCTACAGATGTGTTTCAGGACGATTTAGACACAGGCGTTGGAGAATTTGTTCTGTAGCAAATCTGGTTATGGCTCTAAGTAACCGAAGACGCCGTATAATAGCCAACATCCGTAGACTGTAATTTGATTACTTGAAATAACTTATACCGTATTTCCTCGATGAAGTGTCCACCGTCGATTAAGCGCCCCGCCTCCGGCAATTAAACGCCCCCTCCCCTCCCCCAAGAAATATGGTCAGTAAGAATTACAGAATATGGCATACAATTTGCGTTTTATTAAGGCTGATTTAGACGGCATGACTTTTGCCTACAACTGTCACACACAACTTGCTAACAACTTGACTTACGTACCATTTACACAGCTACAACTTTTAGCTCACAACACTACAAAATCGTGTACAACTTGTTCGGTTTGGATTTTGCCGCTCGAGTATCCTTGTTAAAATAATCTTTGTGGCGGCATCGGTACAATTCTCTTCCTCGCCCCACAAGGTTACAAGTTTTTCGATGCCTTCCTCTAACCATTCTTGTTTCACTTTCATCCAGTGGAAACCGGGGCTTTGTTTACCGTTGTCTGCCATTTTAAAGTCAAATACCTTCCCCGCGCTATACCCCCCTTTGGCTAAATTGTTTCAAGATACGCCATTTTACGCCATATTTTTACCTTTTTTGGCTACGACTGTCGCAGGGTTTTGAAACATGATTCAAAATCCCTACAACTTTTTTCGGCTGATTGAGAAGTTAAGTGTATCTCGAACCGGCAACTAGGTCTTGTTGTCATGAAATCAAAACGAAAATCAAGTCTTTTAGCTGTGGAATCCCTCCACGGTATGTACGGGGGTAGCAGGGCTAGTAGGCTAAGACCTTGAGAGTATTTTCAATCAGTAATTTGTTATCGTTATGTTATTAGTAGGAAATTTGAATTTTCAAATGTATTTTGGCATTGATCAAATTAAAAGGACGTAATTAATAAAGGCTAGAAATGTAGCCACAAAACGGACTGCACAGTCGCCCAAACTCTAAATACTTTTTAAAATATTATACCTAACAACGACCACCAAAGCGATGTTCTTTTGGCAATCGCTTTCCAATAGATATAGAAACAATAACCTAATTTGCATGAGAAATTTATCCCTTTGTATTTCACCTGTGAAATACAGAGGATACGAAAAAACTCTATTGGATAATAATAATGGTACGATTGGTCGCATAACTGTGGGAGATTGTCACCCGGTGCATTGGCCTGGTATGTTCATAAGAGTGCATTACCTGCTAGGGAAATTAGTGTCCTATTGTAATGTAACCTGCCCTGTGGGCAAAAATACAATTATTCTGTACATTTTTTATTGATGATGTACATTTACATAGTATTTTGTTGAAATAATATAAATTTTAAATTATTGAAATAAACATGCTACATGTATTACTTGTATTTACAATGAAATTATCTGAACTATATTACCAGTAAAATTTTACATTATACGAAATTGAAGAGTGTTATAGCGAATACAACAATATAAGTGAGCCTAGAGGTAGCGTGGTAAAGAGCACACTGGTTGATACATTTACATAACGGTATATTTCTTTCCTATGAGTCGTTCAAAATAATTTCTGCTTCTTTAAATCCTGTGTATTCCCCACTTTCTTCTGGGTACTTATCTCTAATGGCCTGAACAACGCACAACGGAATTATTCTTCTATTTTTTTTGCCAAGAGGACCATGAGCCCACCAGGTAAATTGACGATATGCTGACAAACGATAAGACCTAAAAACACAAAAACAAAATTGTAATGACTTATTACTGTAAAGTGATGGCCAAGTATTATTTATATTTCAGTAAAATACCTATTTTCAATAGGATCTGGCAATGTTCCACAGCGGGCATTTGTGATTGAGACTAGAGCGGTTTCTAGTACATGTTCTTCCAGACAAACAATCTTGAACTTTTCCCAATCTGTTATGCAATCTACTCCTGCAAAATACAATGCCATAAGCTTCAGTGATGAGCTAGAGCTTCAGAGTAGTTGATATACCTTCGATAAAACTAACCTGAAACATCAAACTTTTCGTTTAGAGCATCGAATTCTTGACAACAGTAGCATTCATCTGACGTTGGTATGCTCGCACAATTTTCGCATAAACACCAATCCGTGGTGCCAATCCTTGAATTTTCATCTTCCAATGTGTCTTCTTCATATTCTGACAAATCCTGATCTGGTTCTTCGCCTTCTTCGTACTCCGGTTCGAACTGAAAGGGCTCAACACAACTCATATTCGGTACTTTTCTCGCTGTAAACAACAAACGGCGCCTATCTCTTCCCCGGCGGTGACGTCACAACCTCAATTTGACAACCGCTGAATCGTGAATATGCGCCTGCGATGCACAATGGTAAAAATGACCAGAATAGCGATTTCAATAATTTGTTTCTCCGCTGGTATTCGAGAAACCACCAAAATACTTTAAGAAAGTTATTTCCTATGCTTCTAAGTTTCTTTTAAAGAGTGTTCAATTTTTACCTTCAGTTCTCCTTTAAGACACAGCATGAGAACGTTATTAAAAGTCTTTGCCTGACGCCAAATGAGTTTTCACTACGATCATAACGCGATGCTCTAAGTTAACGCCAGGACTTATTTAAACAACAAAGATCCGTCTCGAGAAAAAAAACTCAATGTACACTTTCAATGTGTAGTCTGCATATCGGTTACAAACACTCAAGCGAAATATCGGTTGGAGGTAACCGAAATATCGTTTGGGAAAGCGAAATATCGGTTCCAGTCAACCGAAATATTGTTTAACGCTCAAACGAAATATCGAATTTAGGTGCCGATATTTCGTTTCAGCCGATATATCACCACCGATATATCGCCGAACTAGCGTGACAAACTTTCTGACTGTACTGTATATCTCCACATGAACTCTGCTAGATACGACGAAAACTGTTCTTTCCTTACTCCAAATTTTGGCAATTTCGCCTTGGTCTGTCTCCAGTGCCCTTCGATCTTGTTAGTGCGGTCGCCGTTAGCATTTGAAGGGGTGCCCATGAAAACTGCGTATGTGACTATTTTGATGATTTTCAAAATGTTATGCAATTGCTTCAAAAATACACCTACTGGCTTCTAAATACCTATATAAAAATGGTTTGGTGTTTTTAGATCGATTACACTCGAATTTTGGCCACTACAGTATATTTCATTTAAGTTGTCTCGTGGCGTGGCTATCGGTTCTGGAAGTGCTTCGCAGAACTAGGCCACTTTGCCACAATTTAAACTCTTTTATTGACATGTTTTCACCACAGAAGCCCCTAGAACAGCATCATTAAGCTTGACTGTGGTGGTAGAGGCCATTCTCCTGGAAGAAATCAGGGGTGAGGTGCAATTTCACGATGAAACTGAATCTGCAAACACGGCGTCAGATTTGCAAAATGGCGGATTCAGCTGAGTGAGAGTTGTTGTCTCTGGTCGTTCTGTGGTGGATTCGAGGACCTACTAAGGCAGTTTTGGCGACTTTCGACTTGTAAAGAATGCAACCGGTGCATTAGTTTGCCTGTAGGCCCAGGTGATAAAAGACTTTATAAAATATCTCTAAAGCATGGAGGTAGTGAATGTCGCTGACAAAAAGGTTCATGATATCCCAGAATGCAGTTCGGTCGTGCGTTCGGAAACAACAGGGATCCTGAAATAGTCGAATTAAATGAAGAGACAGGGAAAAATCCCCAAATATATCAAGAAGAGAGATGGAAGTTTGCTGAGCAAGTGGCGTTTTGTTTCACAATGATGTATTTTGGAAGAAAATCAAAGTCAAATGTCGCACATTGTTATGACGTCAAAAACGCGCATTTTTGATTTCTATGAAAAACAAACTGCAAAACAAGCTCTTTTTCTAGTGTAATCGATCTAAAAATGACCAAATCATGTTGATATAGGTATCAATAAGCCAGTAGTGTATTTTTGAAGCAATTGCATAACATTTTAAAAATCATCAAAATAGTCACATACGCAGTTTTCATGGGTACCCCTTCATTTACAAACTCTTGTGAATGATTCACTGTTCTGAAGATGTAGCCATGTCTTTCCAAGTTGATATACGCTTTCCAGCAATCGGACACTATGATTGTTCCTGGCTTGATCCATTTCTGTATAATTGGTATTAAAGTATCCTCGTCCCGTCACTCCACTGTAACCATGAAGCACTTCCTACTGTCATCCTCTATTCCAGCTAAGACCCACTGTCCTTCCACATGATGTCCGCGATGACATTTCCACTTTCCAAATTTGCTCTCGTCTATTTGCACTATTTTGTTTTCACCACCTAATTGTTCGCTATTTTCCAGCAATGTTACCTGACAAATTTCTCGACAAAAGCTGTCACAATCCACCGCAGTACTACTTCCAAGTCCAATCTCATGCTTTATTTGTGCTTGATCTAGATCTTGGCACCACCAGTATGTGAACTTCATAACTTCCTCTAACGTCATTCGGCTGTTCTCGAACCAACTTCCCTCTCGTAATGAGACTTCTACCCTGTGCTTTTTCCCATTCTCTTGCCTTCTGCACTCCCATTTCCAACCATCAGATCTATCTTTGCATTCCACGAGGCTCATTTCTTCGCTACATCGGCGGCAATACTGTTGTTTCTTTAACAGCCCTTCGTCAATCAACCATTGCACCAGTTTCTGTTTATCAAACATGCATTTGAGCAAGTCATTATATCGCAATTTCTTGTGGCCATTTTCACGCCCGTGGCTACCGATAGTTCCGCCACATTGATTTGCTTGCTCCTTAGTCGACACTAACAGAGTCTGGCTACTACTGCTCCGTGTCAATGGCTTTTGCAGTCCTATACTAACTTGTACTGATTTGTCATTCATCTTGAAGAAATGGAAAACGCTCCGAGTGCTCTCACAGGGACTGCTAGAACAGGAGAGAAGTGTTAGGGGAAGTACAATTAATTACAATGATTAGACCCCATGCATCGATCAATTTTCACATGCAATATGACGACGATTATTTACAGCATTTCAATGTTTTCTGTAAATAATTTGCATTTTGCAGAATAACCAAGAAATATTTTCCATTAATTAGCCTTTCTAAATATTTCGTATCAAATTTTAGTTTCATTACGTTCACTTTTATTGTACACCGTCGATTTTCACGTGCAATAATTTACAGCATTTGAATGGCTTTCTGTAAATAATTTGCATATCGCAGAAATGTTTACCATGAATTAGCAAGAATATGAGAAAAAAAGAAATAATCCTTTCGAATTGAAAGATTTGTTTACGTTCACTTTTAATTGGACACCGTCGATTTTCACGTGCAATAATTTAGAGTTGTTCCAGTTCATTTCACCCGCACGAGTTTACTGGACTTACTAATTAATCTTTCCTCACTCTGCTCTTCGTCGCCTCTGTGCTAGCAGCTAAACTCGAGCAGAAGTTCATAATTTCAATTCAAACGATGTTTGCCGTGTCGAAACTAAACCGACAACACGAACAAACATGGATAAACCTACAAAGACGACTGAACAATGTTCAATTTCCATACAAAGACCTCTTTCAGTCGGATTTCATAGTAAAAAAGGCAATCTCTGTGGGAAGTTGTGAATGGTATTTTGTACCTTCCCTTTCGACCACAACGTCATACATTCTGGCCTGTAACCACATCCAAGTTGATGCAACTACCCACAAGCAGCCAATGAATCTCTTTACTATCTTCGTTGGTTATCCAGGAACAGGTATATTATTTTATTTCATGCGGCATAATTTCGTTCTTTACCTTACATTTCTAATTGGTTTCTTCTTTCTCAAGGCAAATCATCCGCTATTCAGCATACCGCGCAAATACCTCTTGACTTCATCGAATTGACATCTTCCATTATGAGCAAAACTACCTTAGTTAAGAATCTGTCCACAAACAAAAAGGACATTCTTCTTTCGTCGGAGATATTCGACATTCGTGTACAAGCTGTTAAAGTCCGACGATGATAACGCCACTGGGGACGTGCAGTTACTCTGCAAACTCTTTTCTGGAGAAAGATCTACATACCACTATTCCACAGAAAATTGTAGAGTGATTGATCAGAACACGCCTTTTTGTATACTGGGATCCACCCAACTCAAAAAGGCTGCAAAACTCATCGCCCTAATGGACCAAGGACACGGTTTAATCGACCGATATATTGTTGCCACACCACTAGCCTACCGCCCAACCTTGAGTGAAATGGAAGAGGCCAACAACTTCTTGTCTACCGAAATAGTTGGCGACTTCCAAGAGATTTGTAACAGAATCCATGAAATATAAAAAGAGTCTATTTTTTTGTTATCTCGTGACGCCAAAGCACAGTTAAGAGAAACCATACATGAATTTGTGACAGAAGTGAATGAAGCAATCAAAGAAGGACGTGTTCCGCCCAAATCGAAGAGTCCAGAACTGATACCAAGAATGGCGGCTGCCCTACATGTATTCAACCATGTCACACACGAAGTCTATTTTGCCCAGACGCCTACATCGCCTTCCAGGACAATTACCAAAGAAACCCTGGAGAAAGCAAGCGCCTTTGTAAAGTATTTGGAATGCTAATGCCAGTGTCAGGTATTTATATTGAACATTCAGATTTTCATTAATATCATTTGGTATCTTCACCTTCAATTTCTCATGCATTTTTTTAATAATCTCGGGTATTAATTCCAATTCAATCAATCGCTTCTCGGATAAAGTTTATTCGTACTACAAATAGCAACAAAGTCTAGTTTAGTCAGGGAAACTTTACTTGTGTTCAGTCCATTATTGCTCCCCTGTTTTGCTAATAATTATCTTTTTATTATCATGGCAGTTTCTGAAGGACATAACAAATTCAGCATGTGAAAAGACCATTGACCAACCAACACAACAAACCCTGCGGGACAGTGTTCTACTGTGCTCAGGTCCCGTGGTCTCCTTCGGGTCGTTCAGGCACTCTAAGCGATCCACCCGTGCAATTGCTGAGCCGGAGTACGCGAAGGCAACACAATCCCTCGAACAAGATGGCTTCGGCAGAACGGTGACCTTCCCAATTCCGAGATGCAGCGCACCATGCAAAGTGTTTATTAAGTCCAAGCCTTCTACTTGGCCAAGCAATACCACCCAGATTTCACCGGAACAATTTGACATACAAAATGCCAAATCGATTCATGCCGACATCTCTCCCTCAATGAGGTCGTACCTACGGGAGAATGGATTTTTAGCCAATTGATATCCAGGTTAAACTGCAGATCCTGTACTGAAACTCCATTTTGTAGCCGGGCAGTCAATTATGGTGACTGTGTAGTCACTTAGAAATATACCACCATACTGCAAGTACAGGAGGATATGCCTCGTTTTCAAATGTTAAGGGGGAGGGGTGGGTATGGTGACTGTGTAGTCACTTAGAAATATACCACCATACTGCAAGTACAGGAGGATATGCCTCGTTTTCAAATGTTAAGGGGGAGGGGTGGGTATGGTGACTGTGTAGTCACTTAGAAATATACCACCATACTGCAAGTACAGGGATAAATCCAGTGCATAGCCACATAGCCAACTATTTTCAGGAACACTTTTCAAGTGACAGGGTATTCTGCAGGGTATTCTGCACTGAATCCGTTCACATTGATAGTGAAATGTTGAAATCATTGTTTTGATGTGTTTCCTGTAGTCGATTGTGCGATACACATTTCCATAATGTATTAAACTTACGTAAAAACATTAATGAATCTCATTTTCAATATAATCAGTGACGCAGTTTCAAGTACATTTCATAAATACATTTATCATATGACCCGTATTTCCCCGTGCGCGCGCTCTTAATAAAACCTTCGGAGAAAGTCACGTGATTGGGCAGATACGGATTTTTGGAGCTGGTCCGTACAAAGCCGTATCCGGCCCCGGCCCCGATTGTTGTCAGGAAATTTTTTATACTTTTCTGCAAAAGTTATTTTTTAAATGTGGACGACTTGAAAAGTGAAAAAAAAAAGTAAAAAAAAAATTGGTTCTTATCAGGAGTAATCGCGCATTTGTGTTCACTTTCCCTTGGCTGTTAATGATTTTAGTACCAAAATGGTCCATATGAAAGGGTCATATGATAAAATGCTTATTGACTGAGTTAGGTCGTGCCGGACGGGAAAATATTTGGCTCTCGGTCATTCTGTACGGACCTCGCTGCGCTCGGTCCGTACTTCCATGACCTCGAGCCAAATATTTTCCCGTCCGGCCCTCCCACTCAGTCAATAAGTACATATTATATCAATTGTAAGATGACATTGTCAAACACATTTAATGTTGCCAAATGAAATTTATACACATATTTCAAAAAACATTATCGGTGAACTTACTCAAGCCTACGCGACCAGACCGAAGGGAGCATGGGTATATCCAACAACATATTTTAATTCTGACATGGCAGAGTTAAGGCCCGTGCAAACGGTGCCAACATGTTGGCACAACATTGCCCAACATTGTTGGGCCCAACATGTTGGCACCGTTTGAACACCCTGTTGGGCAATGTTGCGTGCTGTGCCAACACGTGCCAACATGTTGGGTGAGGTTTTAATCCAGTCAAACTTTTGACCCAACATCGGCCAACATTTCTATTGTTCTCGTGATCGATGAAGCATCATGCCACAACATGTTGGCACCGTTTGCACGCTTTGTCTTGATTCGTGCCAGATCAATATATTTGAATAACAATAGGTGCCTCGATGTAGCACGTCTAACAATAGTTCCTATTGTTATAAAATAGTTCCCACTGTTTTTCAAATATTGCGTGCTATCTTGTGCTTTTGCTGTTTTCCGAAACTACTACAGTGGTTTTTTTTACGTCCGTCTTTTTATCTCTTCGATATGGAGCCGTGCTAGGAAAACTCGGACGTTCAAGTAGAGGTTCAAGTAAACGCTACTCTCTGTCATCAATTAAGTTCATCCAGCAGAATAGCAACTGTATTGCACTTCCGTGTATTCCTTCGTTTATAGTACTCGTCCCAGCTCCATTCTTATCGAAGCAATAAAATGGCGGACGTAAACAACACTGTAGCGGTAGTTTCGCAAAGAGTTATGATATCGCAGTAGACTCTGGGATCGATATTCGCCCAACATATTGGCACGTGTTGGCACAGCATGCAACATTGCCCAACAGGGTGTTCAAACGGTGCCAACATGTTGGACCCAACAATGTTGGGCAATGTTGTGCCAACATGTTGGCACCGTTTGCACGGGCCTTTATAAGTTCTAGCTGCATTGTACTCTCGCTTGATGGTTATAAAAGCACAATAGACATTCAGATGTTGCTCAACATGATCATAAATTTCACAATGTATTGGCCATGTACCCATGCTCCCTTTCAGTCTAGCCACATAGGCTTGAGTTAACCGACAACGTGTATATAGTATATACATGATCTTGTTATATTATTATTGTTGAATATTAGAACAAAACTACAATGATTGACCTACGATTTGTAACTTGTTAATTACTCAAAACACTGCAGAAATACATGTATAACGTTTAGGGTTAGTATCAGGGAAGGCTCTAGGTCAAGTACATGTACCTTGGGGTTAGGCTTAGGGTTAGTATCAGGGAAGACTTTAGGTTAAGTACCTTGGGGTTAGGTTTAGGGTTAGTATCAGGGAAGACTTTGTAGTAATCAAGTACATGTACCTTGTGGATAGGCTTAGGGTTAGTATCAGGGAAGACTTTATGGTAATCAAGTACCTTGGGGTTAGGTTTAGGGTTAGCATCAGGGAAGACTTTGTAGTAATCAAGTACCTTGGGGTTAGGTTTAGGGTTAGTATCAGGGAAGACTTTGTAGTAATCAAGTACCTTGGAGTTAGGTTTCGGGTTAGTATCAGGGAAGACTTTGTAGTATTAATAAACCAATCAAACTTTTGATCTTTAAAAATTTTATAGACTTTAGAATCATTCCATATTCATTTGCAAAATACTTACAGATTTTACCTTAGAAGCTTTTACACATGTTAAAGTGGTATTTGTTTTCCGATGATTTTTAGTCCTAAACCTGTTGACACAGCCGCCATTTTGAATGCTTCAACCTCGTTCCCAGGGCCCTCTCTTATAATAAGATGGACTTCGGACCGCGGACACACTTCGTTTTATATCCTACAGTCAAGCATAATCAATTCACTTCGGACCGCGGTGACACTTTTTTGCGACCAGTGAGCGAGCCCCAGCGAGCGAACTGGGAGCAACACTAATCTTTGCTTGGGCTTCCTGTGTTTCAGATGCCAGCTCGATTCTCGATTTGTGTTTTTCAGTGGATTTGGATGTTTTTTTTCACGTGGCTTTTGCCCTGACGTCATATATCGTTCCCGTCGTTCATTTGGGCATTTGTGACTCGTGATCTCGTGTTTAGAGTGGTTGCGAAGCCTTTTTGCTGGTACTTTATATCCGATTCTTCGATGGAATTATGTAAAGATCTTCGTTTATTGTTGACCATCGCTTCAGTTAGCAACATATCGAGGGGAAGGCAATGTTATTTTATTAGTCTTTCAGCTCTATTGTGTCCTAAGTCGCTGCACTGATTGCCATTGTGGAAAACATAAGTAGTCGATCGAATCCTAGTACCGTATAAATGCTCTTGGAAACCAAGTCATCCCAGATGCAGAGACATTGTCACTGAATTATCTGCCTAACAGTAACAGCTCGTTCGTTTATCGTGCCGCCAACCGTTCCAAACTTTATTCTAAATTCAAGATATAGGTGTTCATAAAAGACCGTTCATAAGTGTAGCAAAATGAATACTGAAAAAATCGATAAAGTACATACATTGATAAAGAAAAAAAGTGTATGTTGATTTTTATTGATTGATACTAATGTCTTTCTTCAGTGATAATAATTGCCGTCGGAGCGAAGCGTAGATGGCTTATAAATTATATGTCAATAGATTTCTAAAACTGTTCAGGTGGCTATGTACTACTACACGGGCTTGCAATAACTAGCCTCCTATGTAATATGACAGCGGAAATCACATCTGTAAAAATCAACCAATCAGAATGGACCGTTCCCATGGCTGAAATGGACAAGAAACGATCGCGAAATCAAAACATTTTTACGTGCATGGAGGATTGTCAATTTGTCTTGGTTGAAACGAATTCGGAGGTCGCAATTTTTGACCTATGGTTAGCCTAGTATATCCTATAGTCAAGCATAATCAATACACTTCGGACCGCGGTGACACTTCGTTTTATATCCTATAGTCAAGCATAATCAATTCACTTCGGACCGCGGACCACGGTGACACTTCGTTTTATATCCTATAGTCAAGCATATTC
The DNA here is from genome assembly GCA_033675265.1 of Actinostola sp. cb2023. NCBI lineage: Eukaryota > Metazoa > Cnidaria > Anthozoa > Actiniaria > Actinostolidae > Actinostola > Actinostola sp. cb2023. The sequence continues at coordinate 131,980 of JAUJYZ010000128.1, forward strand.
AATTCTCTTCGGACTGCGGACCGCTGTCATCAGACCTGTACTCTGCGGACTGCGGGGAATGATATTCTCAGGTAAAGGTCCTGGCAAACGGTTTCAACATTGCATTCAACATGCGTTCGATTTTGTTGAATAGCGATGTTGAAACGGTTTGCCACCTGCTTTCAACAATGTTGAAAGTGTTGAATCGATGTTGAATGAAGTTTAAAAGAGTTTAAACTTTGCTTCAACATCGATTCAACATTTCCTTTGTTCTCGAAAATGTTGAATGGTGTCTTGCACATTAATTAAATTAAACAATAGAAATACCTCTTGCGAAACGTTAAACATTGTTGAAACCCATTTGCCACCCCGCGTTCAACATACATTCAACTTCCATTCAACAGCGTTCAACAAAATCAAACGCACGTTGAATGCAATGTTGAAACCGTTTGCCAGGGCCTTAATGGCTTCGAAAGTTGCGGGGTATTCTGAAGTTGCTCCAAAGACATTACATATTTGGTTGGAATAAGAAAGAATGCATAATATCTGCAGAGGAATTGCTGTCGTTTCGCCGACGAGTAGTTTCGCCGATGGTCAGTTCGCCAACATATTTGGTTGATTCGCCGATGTCCTGTTTTTATATGTCTATGTACAGTACCGCCTGAAATCATTGAGGCATGTGAACGCGTTTGTTTCGCGACTTGACCGCGTTCAGTGAACGCGACCTGGACGCGAAATAGACGCGTTTGGCTGCGGCAAAGACGCGATTTCGTCCTTACTGCTTAGACCATAGCGACATGTACAGTACAGTGTACGTTCAAATTGGCAGCAATCATGGTTTTGTTCGTACTAACAGTGGGCACAAAAGCACCCAAAACCGCTAAGGTAGATCTACTTCTACAGTTTCCATCCAATCAAAATGAAACTCGTAAATGCTCCGATCTGATCATAGCAATCAAAAGGGCATGTAAAATGAGAGCTATAACTGAAATAATATCTGAGATATCATTATTCAATCCAGATATATGAATGTTTGAATTTTTAGTAACAAAATGGCTGATTTTCAAATTTCAAAAATTCATATCTTTGGATTGAATAACGATAATTGATATATTATTTCAGTTATAGTTCTCATTTTACATGTCCTTTCGATTGCTATGATCACTTTGGTGCATTTATGAGTTTTAAAATTTGTTGCCCTGTTCATGACGTCATTTTCGCGCCAAAACTCATCAAAATCAAAAAACAAAAAAGTACAAATTAGTGGTCTTACCATGTACTGTAACGTTGCCAAGTTTCATTTTGATTGGATGGACACTGAAGAAGTAGATCTACCTTAGCGGTTTTGGCTGCTTTTGTGCCCACCGTGATATATTATATGGAAAGCACTTTCTGGCAAACGAATGGCATTATCAGCAGATTGTAATCTAAAAAGTTTATATTTCATTAAATAATATTTTATCGAAAGTTCGTTTATAAATTTTCAATTTGAAAAGTTTCTCTTCTCTGGGCACAGAAATACGAAGGACTCCCTCGCGAAAAGTAGAAATCTGAATTGTAAATGTAAAGACCGACTGCTAATAAAGTTCAAGAATTAACATGAATTAAGAGATCCTAAGTAACTGAATCAGAGCGAACGTTCAAATTTCAATACGATAACACAGGGTATTTTAATCGAAGACAAGGCAGTTTTCAAATAATGTATTCGACTACCCGAGCGTTGCGTAGCGTGGCAATGGCTTCCTTCGGTGGAAATGTTCGCAAATCGTTTTTAAAAACAATTTTAGTCCATAATTACAGTCGTGATACTTTTATTGAGATCAGACTTGCTCTTGAGTGTTACTTGTTTCACTATACAAAGCTGAAGCTTTTAGATTCCGAGACATACATTTGTAATTTTCGCTGCCGACCGGCACTGAATTAATATATGCAATGCGTGTTGAAGAAAATGACCGACTCAGTGCTCTAGCTCAAAGACAATAATCTTGTGCCGAGATTGGTTCAAAGACTAAGCTTTTTATCCTCAACAAAATATACACTTTCCTAATCATCTATCAGACATAATTCTTGCCAGGTTTCAAATGAATCGCACAAAATATATTTGTCCAGGAACTAATTGCCTTTCGAGAAAAAGCCTATTAAAAGCAGGTTTATAGGCGCTGGGTAAACAATAAGATCTAATTAGCAGATGACAGACACCGAGCTGAACTGAAGGATATCAATTTACACTGATCACATGTACGTTGTTGACGTTTGGCGTTCGCCGTAAACGTGATGCTTAATAATGGTAGTTGAACTGAGTGGAGTGCAATTTGGTCTGAAATCAAACACGCGATTACAAAATCGCACGACCGCGTAGCGGGAGTGCGATTTGTAATTGCAAGTTTGATTTCAGACCAAAATTGCACTCCACTCAGTTCAATTACCACTTAATTATATCCATTTTGAAATTTACACTCATTCCATGCCGGAAAACACAAACAACGATTTTAATATTCATAGCAAAATGTCACGTGACGAGTAGTGCGCAATGAACGATTGAGCACATGCAAAGTCAGTTGAACAATCCCACTCGACACTTGGTACAAAAGTCCTTCTTTATTCTCTTTCTCGTCGTCAGAATCACAGACAAAAGCCGACGGGAGTTACCGGAGCTAGTTTGCTTGTTTTGGACCAGTTTTGGTAGTTTATTCTGCATTTTCTGAATTCAAATGGATGTCAAATGACGGATAATCATTCACATTAAGTGCCTCTTCAGCTTGAAAGAGGGAATAGTCAACAATAAAAAACTGTAAGTTGAAAAAGTCATTCTTTGTTTTGTAAAATATGAAAGATTTGTTGTGGTAAAATCCAAAATATTTCCTGTTCATTTATTTGCCTGCTTTTTTTTCTGTGTTCTGATTGGCTGTTTCATGTTGTTCCTGTAATTTCATTGGTTGTTCAAATTGGTGCAATTTAGATCTCAAAAAGATGCGATTTGGGAATAAATCGCACCATTTTTAACCAATCAGATTACAGGAAATGATAGTGATTTCAAAATGGATGTAATTAAACCCGTAACTCCGAGAAAATCAACTACTGAATTTTATCAATTAGCAATCAATCAATCAATCAATCAATAAAATAAAATGTTATTTTAATAAGTTATGAAACTCAACTAATTACAAAAATAGGCACCCAATGCTGAACTCGTGGATAATGTTCATTTGATTAATGATAATAATTATACTCCCCTATATATGCTGTACGGGTATGTGCCGCGGGATAGGGTATGGTTTTTGAGCTCCCAGGTCTGGGGTAGGGTATAATTGTTTGCCTTTTTAGTCTGGGATAGGGTACGTTTTGGTCTGGTATAGGGTATGGTTTCCGCAATAATGCCATTATCAGTTTACATATCCTTTTAGTACGCTTTCAATTAAAGGAAACGTTTATTAAACAGTCTGTTATTTGTCAATATGTCAGCGATATGCTACTTTAGTAAAGCTTTAGGGTTTTGAGGTGTCTACGGAACACCCCTACCCGAAAATACCCTTAGTTCCCCCCCAACCCCCAGGAGTAAGATTCCAGTACACTTGCATTTTGTACTTGACGTGGTATGTTTATAGTATAGATATGGTCTATTTGTGTACGATAGTCTGTTGTATACTAATAATATGTCAGTTTGGAATAGCCGGCTGATTTAGTACAGTTTAGCCTCCTCCGCAGGCAACGCCGGAAAGCGAGGCCGAAGGCCGAGTGGGATCCCTGTGCGAGGCCGAAGGCCGAGAGGGACTGGGCCCCTAGGAAAGAAAAGAAGGAGTTGCCTGCCAAATCCAGACAAGGTTATGTTTTTCTGCACAAGTGACCACGCGCATGTAAATCCAATTCGTGTAGGGGACAGTGGGGGAATTGTGTGCGATAAAAATGATTATTACCAGGACGTGAGTGTTTGTCGACGTCTAGTGACAGCATATTGATTCAAGCACTCAAACTCACCAAAAACTCATCCAGATTTCTTCCTCTGGTCGAGAAAACTCCAATAATTTCGGAGCTTCTAGTTTCGAAGCTGACTTAATTTTTTTTGAGATCTTTAACTGGTCTACTTTCCGTCGAGCAAAAGTTCAACGGTCGAAGTTTGTACGGATGTCCGGCAGCCGATCAGGGTTTTGAAAATCTAGATGTTCGGCAGTCGATTTTTATGTATTTAATTTGAAGCTTAAGCGTAAGCAAATTTAATCGATTCAAACTACGGTACCCTAGCTTTGTTTGGGCTTCGAAAATATACCTTTGTGACGGATCCTCGTCACAGTTCAAATCAGCACAACACGGCACAGATCGCGAACTGCCGAAAATACTACAGTGTTCGGGCAGTCGATTTTGAAGCGTAAGCAATTAATTAAACCGATTCACAAACTATCCTAGCTTTCAATATGTTGTTGTACGTAGGTGTCACGTTATAATAAAGATACGTATCTTTAGCAATTTAATAATTTAACCGATTCAAACTATTCTAGCTTTGTTTGGTCTTCGAAATACCTTGTGACAAGCGCCATCGAGTTTGAATTTCGAAAATATCAAATCAACACAAGACATCATTTGCCTTAGGGGACTATACTTGTTATATCCAATGTGACAAATACCCCCCAGGGGACCCGGGGTGAATTACAAAGTCCATCAGGTCCAGGACGCGGTCCGTGTATGTCTGGATTTGGCAGGCAACTCCTTCTTTTCTTTCCTAGGGGCCCAGTCCCTCTCAGCCTTCGGCCTCGCACAGGGATCCCACTCGGCCTTCGGCCTCGCTTTCCGGCGTTGCCTGCGGAGGAGGCTAAGTACAGTTGTAGTGATCTCTACATCTCTGTAGTTAGATCTGAATGGTGTTGATCGACATTGTACATTATTCCTAATACTAGTCATTGGTTCAACCAAGTGAAGTGCCGCCGTATATTTTTGCAAGGAAACGATATGTACACGTGCCTTATACGTTGTCATCTGTCACGGTACGAGTATATGGGATGTGAAATTCCGACCCCAGACTGCGACACTCTTGAGCTTTCTATTCATCGGCTTCTGGGATATACACGTGATAGAGATTCTGATTCTTGAATTTTATTTACTCAGTGGTTTGATAATCTTCCATGTAAAAATGTTTTGATTTCGCGATCGTATCTTGTCCATTTCAGGCGTGGGAACGGTACATTCTGATGGTTGATAGTCCAGACTCGAAGCATGAGACATCTCGCTTTCCCGATCGGCGTCCAATTGTTTACATCGGAATACCAAAGTACGTCGGAAAGTTTACAGAACCGAGTATCAGACATGTACTATGAGTGAGTCATTAGCATATGTGAGTCCTCACAACAACTCGCTCCTATGCTTCGCATATCCACGAGTTAAAAATGAGCGACAGCAATAGTGGATGTTTTTGATTTAACAATACAATACAATTGTCACTTTGCTTTGATGTTTTATTTGGGACTTCACGTAGCCTGCGTAGCGGCGTACGGGAAAAGGGAAGGAGGGAGGGGAAGGGGGGAAGGGGAGGAGGAGGAGGAGGAGGAGGGGGAGGAGGAGGAGGGGGGATTGGGGAGAGGGGATTGGGGAGAGAGCGGAAGGGAACGCCTGCAATGATAACCTCACATTCCTCAATACACCCCCTAATTAATATTCAAGATTGCGAAATAAATAAACCAATCAAAATCGTCTTTTTTACACTGTGAAGTGTGAAATGTACATGTACATGTAATTTGACAAACGAACGAGGGAAAGGCATGGATCGCTTAAAAGTCTTTTTACGATCTATGGTATTTATAAAAGGCTACACAAACTGAATAAACATAGCACTTAAATGAAAGGAAGTTTTTATTAGAGACAGTTATCTACAGAATCATACAACTCAACTGTCAACATATTTATACGATTGCGAACGTTTCTGAACGAACTCCTGATCGAATCGCCGTCTTCAAAAAACCTTTGAACTTCGGTCCGTAGAAACCCACATTCAACTGAATCCTTCCTTTTAACCCTTAGATTCCCAGAAAGTTAAATTACCGTGGAAGTTTTTATTAGAGACTATATTCCAGTATATAAATCGAGAAGAGAAGAGAAGGCCAGATATCTAGAGAATCAACTGTCAACATTACGAGTTAATTTAATAAGCTTTCTACATTACGATTAGTTCGAGCTTTACCCTAACTTGTTCGACATCGTATTATAGAGCTTAACAAAGCCTCTGGAACCAGGGTACTCGAGCTTCTTGTTCAAAGCACAGTTGTGGTATTTTAGCCTGACTTGCTGAAACCCCTTGTCTGTTACTTCTTCAGTAGACTGATTCCATAAGTCGGTCTGTTCGCTCTTTGTCGATTCTCAGCGACCTCCAGGGTAAAAGAGCGAAAACATGCAGCCGCTTAAATGGAATCAGTCTACTTCTTCAGCACTAGCGAAGATCAATTTTGGCGGTGACTCGTGTAGTACAAGACTGATTCCCAAGAACTTGACCTCAATCGGCTTCGTGTTGTACTAGAAAAACCGCTTCTCCTATCACTTCAGCGAGTACTCTAAAAATTAGGCTTTGCGACCTTTTCCTTATAACAAGGAGTTTATAACACTGAGTTTTGTTCTGTTTTATAACGATACGGCCATCTCAGAAGTTTAGACCGTCGCTTCAAACGATGGAGATCAATTTTCATTTAAAACAATAGAGGCATTTGATTGACAGCTGATTAACCAATGAGTATTTTACGTTCAAAATTTGAACGTAAAATACGAGGAATGTGGGGTTATCATTGCAGGCGTTCCCTTCCGCTCTCTCCCCAATCCCCTCTCCCCAATCCCCTCTCCTCTCCTTCCCTTCCCCCCTTCCCCTCTTCCCTTTTCCCGTACGCCGCTACGCAGGCTAGACTTCACGAGGCTGTTCTGCAATGTTCTTTGCGAGGATTGTTTCCCGTTGACAGCATACTGGTCATGATTTTCCATGTTTCTGTTTTAAAAACGGTTCCAATTAGTATTCATACTCATCTTCCGTAATTCGTCCTCCACGACATCTAAGCTTGCCAAAGCATTTTCTATATTTTCTTTGTAGAGGATGTAGTTCCTTACAATTGGAAGCAGTTCTTGGACGTATTGCACAGATTGCAAAGAAGACCCTTCAGACCGTAGACTTGCCGACTTAATTGAGTTCGTCAACATCGTTTCAAGTTCATCAATAGTTTCAATGTAGTCTAATCGAGCATTACAAACTTTGTTTAGTGCGGCGCTGTCTTGCAAGGACACCATTTTCAATGACAGCTTCTACTGACTTTCAGATAATTTTTAACTTATTGCTGGACTTACTGGAATGACTATTGAAACATCAAAGAGTTGGCGCGATGCTTTCACTAAAAAGTCAGATTCCGGCAATGATTGATTCTTCCTCGCGCGCTTTGTGTTTGCTCAGGTACGCATCCCGTTAGTTTTTCCAACGTTGTAATGACGCTTACATACACATTGTAACCCTGAAGATGAGCGCGTAGCTCGAAAGCTCGGTTTATATTTCAAAAATAAACTCAAGGTCGATGAAACAAGCATTTACTTATTATGAATCTAATAGTTATTAACAGTTGGCGCAACGCTTTGACAAAACGTTTGCCGGCATTAAAACATTCAGCAAAAATGCTGCCGCACATCAGCTGCCTTTGCATATCTTTTGTAGTATGGTAGTAATATTGTTGATTATTGACTGCAGTTTTATTCCCTTTGTCCTAATTTCAATTTAAGCTGCGCTGCATGGCTTGTTTGCCGACATTGATAGCGTCTCAGCATTCATTTAGCATCTGAACTGTTTGAGTAAGTCTTCGAGTTTCATCTAGTCTCCGTTTCACAGTAGTTAATTTTACAAGTTTATCATGTCTCTACGCAACCAGCTAAAGGTTTTCAAGTATGGTCTTTTCTATTTCAAATGCGATAAGACTGTTAGCACACTTAAGCTGGCGAAAATCACGAAAGTTTTAAATGGAACAAATACTAAGCCTGGAAGTACAGTACATGTGCAATACGGAACCCTAAAATAACCTATAGAGGCAGAAATAATTGCAGTGGAAGGTGAGTTAAATTTTGTAATGATTTCAAGATATATATATGTAATGTACTGACCACTCAATAATTCATTTGTAGATGATATCCAGAAGCTACGCGAAGTAGAAATTGAATTTCTGAACGACAGTGGCATTCAGCACTTGTTTGAAGAAGATGATGAAGAAGAAGTAAGTCATTGGGTTTTTTTTTGCTGCGTGCTCAATATTTGGTTGGGATTTACCAGCGCAACCCCAGCCATTAAAATTCAAATGGTCCGTCCTAGTTCATGCAGATTGAGACTAATTGACAATCATTTCCAATTTTCAGATTCAAGAAGATACAGCTCAAGAAAAAAGAACAGACAACAAGTTGAACAAGAAGAAACAAGTTAAGAAGGTTTGTTAGATATAGCGTCACTTCATATTCTATGGCAATCAAAAATTCCTCGTTTTTGTTAGAAAAAAAATTATCTATTGCTCTGCTTGAGTAGCTAAAATTCAACTAGTTTGTTAGTGTATTGTATTGGTTTGTGCAAAACAGATTCAGTTTAGACTGATTTGTGACGGTTAAAGGAGCACTCTCACAGGTAATGCATTGCGCGCCTTGAACCCCCTCAGCGCCATTTTCGTATGATACGAAAATGGCGGATTTCTACTTACCACACGAGAAGGAAGAGATTCTCTGGAGAACTCCGGACTTGCCATTGCTGATCCGTATCGGAATTCGAAAGGCGAACTTTTCACGTGTACTTTTCACGTGCGTTCTTGTCAAATCTAAGTAGTATCCCGTATGTAAACAATAACACGGCGCGCAATGCATTACCTGTGAGAGTGCTCCTTTAATAAGAGTATTTAGAGGTTGACCCAATCTCTTGTTTTTCTCGTCTGTGAACGTCAGTTTTATATATTCAGAAATCTGCTCATTGTATTGAACTGTTGGCGCGTTGGTTTTCATCATATAGTTCTCAATGAAACATTCGCCGCAATTTAAAGTAAGTTACATTTTCATATTGCGTTTTATACAGGCTAAGAAACCAGTTTCAAAAATAATAGAGACCAGACCTGCCCACAGACCGATGTTAGTTTATTAAATCATGCCCTATCTAAAATCGGTATTATCTTTCTAGACATCGACTGATAACAGGTCCGCAGACAAAATCGCACAGCCACAGCCGAAAAGGTCCAAAAAAGGCAAAGAAGTAAGTCAATAAGTTGTGTTTGAATTTCACACAAAAAAGCTCTGTTTTACTCTCAAGTTTGTTTTATTGCATCCTCCACTCATATAGTCAATCAGATATCTTGTAAATTTTGTATTATGTGGAAGTGAATGAAGCTTTGAACCTTTGAAAGTATTCTAATCAATTGGTTTTACTTAATTATGTAGCCAGCTACTGTTCTTTATCGTTATTCGCCTGGAAAAGATCAAGAAACCAATCTTACAGAAACGGTAAGCTTACTTTTTATATAAATGAAAAACAATAATGTTTTAATATTAAACTTTTTGTTGTGTGTTCTTCCATAGGAAACAGCAGTTGGTGATTTCTTGGATGAGACCTTTGTTGTCAGTAGTCCTGCAACTACATTTTCCTCCAGCACTTCACCACAGCACACCACAACACCGAACCACTCCATCCAGTCATATCACATTCCTTTGTCACCATCATTTCATTATAGTCCACTTCCTTCTTTACCTGTCAGTCCTATCCTTCACGACGAGTCTTTCTCGTCTCCCTGAGACAGCCATCGGGGAGTTAGAGAAAAGACTCATCACTTATATAGACCGAAAATTTGATGATTTTTTTCCTTTCTCTCTCAAAGACACACACCACTGCCAAACTTTCATGCCACTGCTCCCCATACATTGCCACAAACTGCCACACAGTCAAACACACATGTCCATCACCAACATTTTCAAACGCATCATTTACCGCAACCAGTCCACACACACACATCCACAGCCACGGAGGATTACGAAGTTGTCAGTTCTCCTGATAACATTGGTCTAACCAATGAAAGACTGATTGTCATCCACAATCATGCAAGTTCAAAAATGAACTTCACCGTGCGGCTTCTGAGAGAAGTATATCAAGAAAGAGAACTTTTGGGACGGAACATCGAGGGGGTGCGGGGTAAACAAGCTCTTGACCCAATAAGGATTCAACAAATTAAAAAACTAATAATGCAATTTTAACCTGTACCCTCTATGGAACAAGAACATGCGTGGAGATTGCCGAATGGCAATAGATTCCTTTTTACGCAAAAAGAAAGCACCACAGTAATCCGTTTTGAGTTAGTTTTGTATATATACACTTTATTTAGTTATGAATATGAGATTTGAAATATAAATAAATAAAATTATTAACAAAGAAATAATGGATAATTCGTCAATACTAATTTGTAGTAATGGGCAGCTCCATATTATTTTGTATTTGACCTGCATCGCGTTAAGAACCTGATTGAAATCGAGAGAGAGAAAATAACAGCTAGTGAAACCATTAATTTGCTGAGCCGATACAATCTATGTATAAATATTGCGTATAATACAATCAATTGATGCGTACCCTATTGTTAATTTGCCGCCATGCAGCAGGATTCATCACGCGTACAGCATCTAGTTTAATATAATAGTTTTTAGCAAAATAGACATTGATAATGGTTGGATAGATTGTGATCATGAACGATCGAAGGATAAGCTATAAACTAACCATTCTTCAGATCAGATATCAGGATTGCTCGGTTTATAAAATTGATCTATAGCTCTTGCGTTGTTACTTTTATAAGCTTTTAGTACTTAGTGAGAATAAATTGAGTCTCACCTCGACATGTCAAGCAAGGTGCTTTTAGGTGTGACATTCTTATACAGCCGGAAATTCAAAAGCAAAACACAATTTCTAGCAAACAGTGCTGACATGGAAAGACGCGTTCTCTACCCGTGCTTTTTGTGCTTAACTCATGCTACAATGTTCAAAAACAGAAAGAGTCTGAAATTACATCTGAAGTACGTTCATCACCAGCATGGGGACACTGCTGACAACAAGTGTCCCTATTGTGGGTGTGATTTGCCGCCCGGCCTACATGAAGTCTTCGCCCACATTTCTCGTTGGCATGGACCGAAGTAAGGCTGCTGGTATTAATATGATTGTGCTCAATGATGAATGATATCGATAACGATTAATAATCTGAGGGCACATATCAGAATATTACACACGGAGACTAAATTTGTAAAGTCAAAGCATAGCCGGCCGAAAACATTTTAGTTGTTATATCTCTAGCTATTATCACTGTGAAATTTTACATCAGAGGAATATATTTCAATATCGTTCCTTTCACATCCCTGCTCAGCATTAATATATACTAACTATGCTTTTCACTATACAAGATTTCATCAGAAACGTTCTGCCTTTCTTTTTCTGCGACACCGACACAGTCTTTCACTGGATAATTAACAAACAAAAGCGGGTTTAGAAAATAGTACTCAGTAATTAGAACATTCATTGGACCACTTATAAGTAAGTAATCCTAAAAGAAACAAACAACAATATAGTCAGCGTGGGAATGTAAACAAAAGAAACCATGCCCTGTCAGGCAGCCAAAAGACTAATTAAGACTCATGTTCTAACATGTTAAATATATTTTTCCAGTAAACCTCAAATCTTAGATGTTTTATAAGAAAACTAAATGCACAGAGAATCTACTAATATTCATTGCGCCTATTAAGCCATCTGATTGATTACTAAATAATTGAGAACTCCGAGTACATTAGGAAATGGCTCTTTTCATTATTTTCTCATAAAAATAGTTTGGTAAAAACAAGCGGTCGTATTCTTCTATTATGTTTATTTAATAGTATAACAAGCATTAGGTCATGACATTTGTGTCAGTTGTTGGCTCTCAAAAGAGCCGTTGTTTGGTATTTTGGCCATCTACAGTACAGCCTAGAAGTATGTTAACATAACATGCGTGTGTTGCACGTGGGCCCGTCCACACGGATGGACTCCGTACAGACAGGCTCCGTCTGTGTGGACGGGCTCCGTCCATACGCGTGTGCTGATCAGTAAACCCCATGCAGAACAACTGCTCATTAACTTTCTACGAATTCCCTAGAGGTTTAGAAGGTGTGAAGTAGTTCAACACGAAGATTGTATGATGAGTTCGAACGAACCAGCGATCCGCGACTCAGCGTAATGTTTCGTTGTTTACACCGATAATCGTGATTTATAAACTTCAATGTAAGTGAACGATTGACAAATTAATAAATATTTCTGGTTGAATCTCTGATGAAATACATGTACCTCAAGTATTCGTTGATTTCAGTTGGATCTGCTGAGTTGAACGCTCGATCGTGTGTGTGACCCGCCGACCACACACAGTGAATACAACCATGTGACAGAAGTTTCTTTACTCAATACGAGCTTTAACATTGTAACTTCAAATCAAGTCTATTATTCAGCCTTCATAAGACAGTCTGAAAAGTCCATGTGAGTGTAATTTGGTTTCAAGGTGAAGCTATTTGTTTCTCAAATTGGTGTGAAACACGATTGTTGTTTACGTCTCCCCAAAGTGGCGTGACGAGTCGTGCTTCAAAACGCATTCGAAGTGCACCACAATATTAAACGATAGTTGATAGATAGATAGATAGATAGATAGAAAGTTTCGATTCATAATTAAATGTTCCTATGGTTTTAGAGTGAAAAAGTAGAAAATGTAGAGTTTACAGGGTCTTATTTTTCATTCCTAGAACTAAAACGGCAAAGTGACAACAATACAGTATGCAAATTATTTTGATCTCTGAGCTGTCACAACAATGCTTTTCACATCAGCTGTCATGCTTTTAGGTCTTCAAGGAAACCTCTCACTCTAATGTATAGCATTCAAATACTGTTAAAAAGCTTTTGTAAAATAAGTTTTTCATCTAGTCTAGAAGCTGGGATTGTTAAAAGAGATCGTAATCATCTGTTGGCGTCGTTAGTCTCATTTCACACATCGTGACTGGTTTGAACCGGTTCACGGCTGCACGTGAGAATTTATTCCGAGTCAATCACAACTTGAAACTTTTCGAATATAATTCTTCTCGTAGATAAAACGTTTCTTTCCTCAAACAGTTAAAATAGTATCATCAAATGTGAAGTAAGAAAACAGATTTCGAAAAAGATACAAAACATTCTTGAATCACCGGTTGAGTTGTTTTATACGATCCACACTCGTACGGACGGGGTCCGCGCTTACGGACGGATCCTGCTGTTCTTTGTGAATCAAACTCATGGTCAATTGCTCGATTAAAATTCTTGGTTTTCACTCACGTGACTTACAGCTTGACAACGGTTGCTATCCGCCATGTTGGTGTCGCAAAAATGTAAACAAAAGGATCAGGGTGCGACATGTGTGAGCAATAGCAGAAATCACAAAGGTACAAGTTTCTTCAGGATACCTTCAATTGTTTCTAAAGAAGGAGAAGAAACTGAAGAATTGAGTAGAGAGAGACGAGAACGATGGATTTTGGCGATAGAGTGGAAGAACGTGCTCAAGAACGAAAGAGTTTGTGGAAGGCATTTTGTGTCAGAACGACCAGCTACAGCCTGGGATAGATACAATCAAGACTGGATTCCTACCTTTAATCTTGGTAAAACCAAGTATCGTAAAGAAAACTATGAAGCCGTGGAAGCAAGAGCTGCCCGATCAAAGGATAGACGGAAGAGAGCTCTTGAGCTACTAGAGTATGAAGCTGCGGAGAAACGCCGAGAATTGGATATTAGTGGATTGCCACTCAAAGACATCGACTTTGGAGCGGGTCCATCTACTGACGAACCTATGGAAGAAGATCAAGCGTCAGATACGTGTTCTACCTGTGATCATGATGCTTCGATGTGCTGCTCTTCAACTCAGACTGATCCTTGTAGCTTCCAGTCTGAACGATGTCCGTCTGAACAGTCGGATTGCCAGACTGAAGTCTCACTGGTTCACAATAGCAGAAAGTGTTGCTATGAAACAAGCTAAGCTGGTCATTCCAGCTTTCACCAAAGGCAAGACCCAGCTGGACCCTGTAGATGTTGAAAAGACAAGGGGCATTGCTAATGTCAGAATCCATGTGGAGAGAGTCATTGGTTTGCTACGCCGTAAGTACACTATCCTACAGAGTACACTTCCAACTGACTTTCTAATATTCAATGAGAATGGACCACCAGAATCCAGAGTTCCAGTAATAGATAGAATTGCCCTATACCATTATGGCGTAACGACTTATTTATGAGGGGGACAGAATCGTGAAGAACAATAGAAATTTGAACTAAATCTGCTCTGCTGAGGTTCCCTTGATTTCAAATTGGCTAGTTTCCAGATATTATGTTCACCGATACTTTTCCCACAATATTTACTGTGTTTGGTGACTTTTATCGGTTTCATATCGTCTGTAAAATACATTTATTTGGGAAATCCTTTGTGTTGTTGCTGTTTTGTCCCCCTTTAGCGACCATGATCCTTAGCGTTTAAACAATAGATTGTTTTGAATTGACGTCATAGTGGTATAGGGCAATTATCAGGGTATGTTCTGCACTTGTTAACTTGTGCCCTCCCATTGTACCATTTGATTAGTATAATATGTACTTTTAAAAATCAATTTAATTTTACATTTGAAATCATTGTCATAACAAGGTGTATCATGGGCATACTGAATTTACTCAATTAAGTGCCACCCTAGAATATAATGTTGTCTATCAAAGTAGTGTCAGGCTATCTTGGATTGTTCGATATTACCATGCGACCAGCTGTACAACTTATGATATTGATATTCAGGTAAAAAATAACAATACTGACTATTTTTTTGCCATTAAAAACTCAGGCATCACAGCATTTCATAGAGTAGATATGGTATGTTACCCTACAATCAGTTGTAAAAAAAATCAATATTATTAATTTTCACTAAGAGATTCCATAATAATAAGTATGTTTATTTAAAAAAAACTTGTAGCTTGTAGCTACACATAACATAGAGCACTCTAATATATTTCCTAATAGAAATTAAACATTTCAGTGAAATTTGCTGTAATCCTGGTTCATACATATACATGTACACATGCAGACTCATGTACTGTATAAAATGTATGTCATTATAGTTGAGTTTCTAACATTTATGTGTGTGTGTCACACTTTGCTGAGTGCCATGGCATTTCATAGTACTGATCGAGTCATAGTACTGAGGCAGTGTGTATTGCTTGTGCTTCTATTTATGTCACTAGTACATTGTATGGACCAGTATAGCAACAACATATAATGCATCATGATGTGATGACAAATGTAAAATAAACATTTGTTTTAGATTAAGAATTAATAGACCATAATGGTCCATTACTTTCATATTTACTAAAATTCATAGTGTTATAATCTTCAAACTTGTCTGTGTTTTTTTTCCATTGGTTTGTAACTATACTTTGAACTCAACATTAACTTGGAAACTAATATTAAATAAATAAATTAAAAATGTGGAAAAAGTCTTATTTCACCAGCAGTCAGACTCTCAAGCAAATGTGGCCTCATTAGTGGTATATCACACAGGAAGTCTTGAGGGTTAAAACCATATACAAGACATGTTGCAAATGCAACAGCAAAAACTCCACAGTCACTACCATGAAACGCAATTGGTTAACGTAAAGAGAGATATTTTTGAGAACAGGTAATTGCTTAATTAACAAGCATAAAATAGTGTTATTGTTATTATTATTAGTAGTAGTAGTTCTAGTTAGAAATATTTCAATATATATATTAATAGTTATAGTATTTTATATTTATATTTATATATTAATTAGGGCTCCCATTGATAGCAGTACGTTTTGTTACTGAAGGGAATACCCTGTTTGAATAAAGGTTTTCATTCATTCATAGTAGCAGCAGCTATCATTATAGTGGTTTTCATAAACCCTAAATCCATTATGTTCTTTTGTTTACTTTTGACTATTTACCACTATCTAATAGTTTTTGGTTCACATGTTTACTGATGTAAACCACTCTAGTATATTATTATTATTATTATTATTATTATTATTATTATTATTATTATTATCATTATTATTATTACTATTATTATTATTAAATTTATTAGTAGTAGTAGTAGTAGTAGTATTATTAGTATAGGTAATCATACGGTTTCGAGTTCAATTTGGGATTAATTCGCACGAGTGTGTTTTTCTTTGAAAAACACACGAGTGCGAATTATCCCAAATTGAACGAGAAATCGTATGATTACTTATTAATAATATAGATGCAAAAATTTAGCAAATATTAGACAGCAAAGGACACATGAAAACAAGCATGCACGTAGCGAAGTACTCGTTTATTTGACATCAAATTAATCGACACTACAACACAACAAATGATTGTAGCAACAAACAGTAATAAGTACAAAGGCTGTTCATCGTTTTTAGAAAGTTGAAACGAGTACAAAACTCTGATTTTCTATTCCCGAAAGCTCAAAAGTTTGATCCTCAGACCTCAGTTTTTAATTGAGAGTTCATTCACGCACTCAGAGAGAAATTCGACCAAACTTACTGTAAATCACTGGATATCCTTGATTACTTTCCTGACCACTCAAACCAAAGTTGAATACTCATTAATTTGTAGAAGTTTGAAGTACCTTTTGCTTACAAGAGCCAACAAAGTTCTTCATTTATCACGTACATGTAGTTTTCAGTTTTCCTTTCATGTCGAGTCTATAAAATGGTGAAAATGTTGTTTTTGGTGCTTGTTAACTCCAGAATAACAGGCAGCGAGTCCTTCTTTCCATTCTTTCTGTCTTTTGTACTGCATAAAATTGATTTTTCAGTGATTTTGGTAGCGTTTTTCAACCCTTTTTCTGTTGCCATGGAAACCACTGCAATGTGATTGGCTAAAATCGTTTTCTATTGTTTATTAGCCAATCAAAAGCGAAATTTTGTTTTTAATTTGCACTGTGTTACACTCTTTTGCACTGTGTTACACTTTTTTGCACAGTGTTTAGAATAAATAGCAAAGCTCTCAGCCAATCAAAATCGAGTAATTTTTGCATCTATATTATTATTATTATTATTATTATTACTATTATTATTATTATTATTATTATTATTTATACTGATAAAGAAACTATAGTATGATGAATATTATTAGTGTTATTATCATTATTTCCACCTCACACCCGCACAGTCCCCTCCATTCCTTTTTATTTTGTGTGTACTGAAGTATTTTTATTGGCTATTTATCTAAAGACTGACAATAACAGATGTACAACAATCCCAGGAGGTCAACGAATATGACGATTCAGACGAATCACTTGAACCAGAACCTAGATGCTACTGCAACAATCCTGCTTTACCTGTATTTTCCTATTCCTCTCTGCCTATTGGAAAAGAAAAACTAGTCAAAGCTATCATTGAAAAACAGTCGAATACAGCAGTGTGTTGTGACCAGCCAGTTAACGTTAAATCCAACGTCACCTTCCGCGTGGATCTTTCAAAACTTCCACATCGCGACGACGTAAAATGTGACGACCTTGGTGTTTGGAAGCATACTGGAAGTCCTTCACGTTTTTGTACAATTTCTAAAGATGGGAAAGTTACCAACGAGAGAATAAAGCCGAAACTTGTAAAAGAAGACATGTGTACTATGTTCATGCAACCTCACCGGATTTGAAAAAAAAGATCGCATATTTATATGGTATGTATCTAAAGCGATATTTACAATGACGTCACACGTTCTCTCATAGACTTACAGTGAGGACACACTAACCGGGACCACTTGAGCAAAACTGACCAATCAGATTACACCTGAAAATAATCACATTCCAACAAAAGTCATCTGCGCCAATCATCTTTGGTCTTGGGCTTCCTGTTTCAGACAGGTGGAAGAGGGGGAATGCCCCTACCCTCGTCTTCCATTTTCTCTCCTCCCCAGTCTCTCTCTTCTACACAGGAACCGAATTCCATGCGGAGGAGGCTATGAAACAGTAGTAAATGCCTCTTTCGATTTCTATTGCATTGAAAACTTGTTTCGCGTTGGTATAAGTCGTTGGTATACTTAACTTTTAGTCTTCTCAGTTCAAAACCATAATTAATAAAAAGCAATTCTGATCAATTAATATTTATTGATGAATTTTCCTTCTCCCGTTTTCCAGATTGCCACGGAGAGGAAATGCCCATTTGTGTTCTACAATATTTATTTGAAGGCCCCGAACATGAAGTTGCCGTTCGTCAACCACATGGAAATTCTACAAAGAATAAAAGAGCTTATCGCAGAACTTTGTCAAGTGTGAGGGACAAAATGAAAGAAAGCCTGGATAGTAAGTTGACCCTCAAACAATGTTTAGACAAAATATACAAACAGTCGGGTGACGTACTTGGATCAAGAAGTTTGGGTCCCTTGCCCTTTGGTCCACAAAGCATCTACAATGCCCGAATGTCAGTAAAAGGACACAAAAGCGCCACAGCGAAAGAGGACAGTATCTTTATATTACTTGAGCAGGCTCGATGACAGGCCATCACCTCTGGAAGCACAGCCTTCATACGAGATATAAAAATCCACCCAGAGTACTCTCTGTGTTCTAGCCACCAATAAACAGCTACAACAACTTCAGGTGTTCTGCACTAATCCTAAAGAATTTTGTGTTCTTGGTGCAGATCTGACATTTGATATCTTCAACACCAACATTAGTCTCACGATGACTACCTACAGAAACTTGAAGCTGGAACACAAAGAGACTGGGAAACCACCTGTTTTCATTGGACCTCTACTAATGCACCAAAGGAAGCAACGAAGTACGTATAGCTATTTTGCACATACCCTTGTAAGTCTTCACGAACCTTTAAAGGGTGTGCTAGCTGTCGGTACAGATGGAGAGAAAGCTTTGATTTCCAGCCTTCAAGAGCACCTACGGTTTGCTGTTTTCCTTCGATGTTTTATACATTTCGAAGAGAACATTAAGTCGTACATACTCTCTATTGGGATACCATCCAAAGTTTGCAAAGAGTACCTCAAAGATATTTTTGGTGAAATGCGAGGCAGTACGTTCTATCGAGGCATTGTGGACAGCACATCTGAAGCTGTTTTCTACCACAAACTCTCTGAACTGAAAGACATCTGGGGAAAACGTGAAGAACCGTACGTTCCTAAAGGAAAGGAGCCAAGAATACATGACTGGTTCACAAAGAACAAGGTAAAATACTACAAATGATAGTAAAGGCGCAATGAGGTTGGAGTGGTTAATGATAATAATAATATTATCATTATCATATATATATATATTTTCATTGTATTTCTTGTTATTATTTATGTAAATTTTTCAGGCGACAGACATGAAAACTTCCATGATTGCACCGGTTAGGACAGATGCCGGACTAGGTAGTCCTCCAATGCAGTACACAACAAATGACACCGAAGCGGGCAATTTCATGGCTAAGCACCATCTCCACTTCGACAAGTGTAATCCGCACGTCTTCACGTCTGGACCTGATAGAAAGCCAGCAAAGAAACGAAATGCGTGCCCTCATTGGAAAAGGTCCATTCAACTTAAGAGAAAGTCATCAAAAGTACCAACTCTCTGACCGAAAATGGACACAAATGTCCATCAAGCAGCACGAAGCACACCTGAAAAAGTACTACGAGGCCACAGTCAGTGATGATGACACGTGTACATCTACCGACCTAAATGTTCCCATAGAGAAAGCTTCTGTTACTACATGCAGTCTGTCTGTAACAGCAGCAGATTCATCAATCGTAACGATTCCACATGCAATAGTGTTTGATATGTTCAAAAGGGCAGAGGAGCTTCTATCGAGTGACGAGTTGGTCATTCCTAAACCTGGTGCAATAGACCACTCCTACATTGTTGCAGGGATGAACAACAAGATTCACATCGTTGAACCAGGCAAGGGACGATCAATTAAATGTTATTCCTCGTGTCCGAACCGAGGGACAGGCATCTGCGAACACGTCATCGCTGTTGCAGAGAGAATAGGTGTCTTGAAAGACATCCTGGACTTTTTCAACAATTTAACAAATATTGCCCTTCAGAATGGTCCCGTTTCTGCTGGGAAAAAAGGCAGTGCAACAAGTAGAAGAAAATGATCAAATGTTGCTCGTATAACACTTGATGTGTATGGTGACAGGCTACAACAATTGAAAACTTCACCAGCTTTAACTGCGATCTGCCCATCTGCACCTCAGAAAGATATAAGACCAACTCAACAGGTAATATACAAAAAAGACAGTGTCATGTTTATTTACTACACATCAACGTGATGCAATTTAAAATTATTCATGCACACTTCTAAATGCTACAGTATGTATTGAAGACGCACCTTTAATTTAAACTTTGTTATATACCTAAACTTCTGAATTCGAATTGTACTTGATAAAACAGAACACCCAAACAACTTCTAATTCAAGCCTGATATGGCCCACGGACATGTATACGTATCAGTCGAATACATTTGGGTGTCAACAACCGGGATTCATCAATCTCTGCCACCAAACAACCAGGTAAATAATATTAACACAAATCGGCCTATTCCCAGATGCTCAAATTGCAACATTATATTTTATACTCCATTTTACATCTAATGATTACATTTTTATGACAGTTTCAGAATGAAGCACCTGGAAAACCTGATCCTCCTCGGGGGCTATTCGAAACAACCTTGCTTCGATACTGTGATCCACGAGTGACCACTTGATATGGATGCGGACAACCAATTCGCCCACCGGGTGTGGTACTTCCACCTCCATCAGATTTGGTTGTTGTGGGGAAAATGAGGCGAGAATATTACAGCGGAGACCAAAGGCGACAATCAAAAATAGGCAATGTTTACTTTAAGTAAGAGATCGGGCCAGGGTAATATGATCTGTTTTGCTTCGAATTGAATCTCCTAGATATATATATATTGTTAGTTTGTTTCAGTTAAATTTTAAGAACGCTGATCGGAAAATAAAGCCGAAAAGAAAGTATTCTCGAACCTGAAATAGTTCGAGACACCCATAGAAATCCGATGAAATTTAAAATAAATTTCAAAAAAGTACTTTCATTTTGAAAGATAAGATGTTACGGTTGTAGAAATCATGATTCTAAAAGTTTATACAAGGATGATATACGTCATCCCAACTTGTACTCGATGTTAATAATTATTGAAATAACAGGGTCGTGACAAGGCGTGTAGGCGCTATGTTGCAGAAATGTTTTAGAACAAAAGTTAAAATGGGATCACTTACGAAAAAATATACCTTGTCACGACCCTGAGATAAGCATGTAAATGAAGGTCTTCATTTATGCAGAGAGTTGTAATGATGATAATGCAGAACATGTTATAATTGCATGCTTAATTTTCATCATGAAATTCTCAGAATCACTACTGAGATACTTCTGACATGTTAAGTGTTTTTTTTTTAAAGAATAAAAGTAAATAAAAGTGTTTGTCTTTTCCCCTTCTTTCATTTATTTTTTAATTTTTATAATGACAACTTTATAAATGGGGTTGGATAAAGGGAAATGAAAACCAACTGAAAAAATGAGCAAATGTAAAAAAGAGAACCGAAATGCCTGAACAAATAATATAATGAACGACGAAACAATGAAAACGTTCACACTGAAACTGCATGGTTCGCATTATTGGTTCAACAGTATTATTACTCTTATTTTTGTATTTAACATATGGGAGTTAAACTTAACCTACGTACCAATATTTCTGGGATCCAGAGATCAATTTGAAGCTTCTGAAACTGTTGATAACCAAAAGATTGTAACAAGCATTATAAAATTCATTAATAATTCATAAGCATTTCAGCCAATCCCATTTCAGAAATCAGGTCACATGAAACCCCTGTAAACCCCATACAAACTGAAAGCACGGGGAGGGCTTGAAGAGTCGTCAGGGAAAACTGGGGTTATGAATGAATTAACACAATGAGAATGAGAATTAGTTACAACCACTAGTGGATGTATCAGAACAGTATACATCCACTAGTGGTTGTAACTAATTAGTATGTTCACTGCATTAATGACATTCATGTTAATAAACACTACATATATCGATACAGTTAAAAAAAGTAACAACGTACAACAACTAATTAAACTCATTTAATTTCCCAAATCTCAAAATGTTTTAACAACAATCCACTGAGTTATTTGCCCATCCAAAAGTTATCGCAAGAATTAAATACACAATTATTAAATACTGGTGCAATAGTAGAACTGGTAGTTGTAGTACAGGTACTGGTTTCGGCTGCACTTCTATCATAGCTAAATTCTGGAATGGCTAACATGCCTAATAAATCATCTGATACATCGAAATCAAAATCATTAAAGGAATCGTCTTCTTTTACAGTGCTTTGCATTTCCTTTTTTTCAACCAAACTATCATTAAATGCAGAGGAGCAGGGTGGTGCTAATGCATTGCTAACAAACGTTATTTGCTCATTACTCGGTTTTTCATAGCGAAATAAAGAATCTGATGTGTGACCTGTGCACTCCCTGATTTGTTTCTCCTCTACTGAATTCTGAAAAAGTCGAATGGCACACGTTATGCGCAAACAGTGCGAGGTCTTCCTCTTTAAGCCTGCCCTCCCACATAACTTATCTGCTAATATCTTATTCAAAGTGTTTACTCCGATTGCACTCTTTTCATAATCAAAGGAGGCACTTCGTTGAGGCCTGAAATAAAAGGCTTCAGGATTTTCCTTAGCGCATACAGAAATTTTGTTCAGATATAACCTATACAAACTTTGCAAACAACGAGAATGCGTTTCGCCTATTTCATGACACTTGTGCTTAATAAACCTTGAACTCTTTTTCAAATCTTTGAGGCCTCCGTGGAACGTTTTTGACACGCTTTCATCAAAAACGATGAAGTTGTCTTTCAAAATGATATTAGAAACCCTAAGAAGCCTATGCTCATTCGATCTTAAGCCGAAAAGCTTGCCATTGTAAAAATAGATTGTGTTTAAAAGACACTCAGCTGTATCATGTCCCAATAGTCCCTTTCGCCAAAAGAGTTCCTCTTCCTCCATAGTTATTTCATCTCGAATATCCTTTTTGCATTTCAGATCAATTCCCTTCTTTGTCGCGTCCCTCATTTCGCCATCGATCACCTTGCGAAACACAATGAACCTTTACAAACAAAACCAGGAAAACATATTTAAAAAAATCATAGTTTTAAAAGTAATAGCCGGTCGTAATATTTGAGTCTGTCAGCAATATATTTTTCAACACATAACGAATTATTTAATTCGCTCACCTTTCATCGTGTTTACTGAATGGATCCAAACCATTTTTGTCGCTTAAATAGCGCTTCAGACCGCAAACGATAACATACAAAGTTCGCGGTGGATATCTCTCTCCTTTCCCGTTGCAAACTTCTTCCACAAATCGACATAGCCACAGCTTTAATGTCTCAGCATTCATACAATGTAATGGTGTAGACAGGTCGTTCACGAATTTTAGACATATCCAAGACGATTGAACTTGAAACGAAATTCCTGGGAGTAATATCTTCTCTGCTTCTTTGCCAATCTTCAAATAGCTTTACGGACCATCTCGTACTATTTCAGGTATTCTTCGGAATGGTACTCTCAACCAAAAGGCGCTCTTCATCCTCGGTCAACGGTTTCCTAAACCTAGCAGCACCTTCCATGTCTCTGGTTGAAGACGAAATGCACCGGATAACCAAGCGTAAAACATCCAATCCAACTCCAACATTACCATAAAAATAAAAGTACTGCAAAGTAGGCGTATTTTCGTATTGTATCAACCAGAACCCCAAATCAACTGATTGTTTTAAAGAGTGCATTCCGTTACTTCAATTACTTCAAACTTTGATTGATTGATTCATTGATTCAGAATATCCCAAAGGATTTCCAATTATTAATTCATTTCATAAGTAGTTTACAACATTCGCGTCCGTGTTGTATAAGATCTACAATCACTCGCCTTCGGCTCGTGATTGTAAATCTTATACAACACGGCCGCTCATGTTGTAAACACTACTAATACATGTGGAACGTTTCATTAGAAAGATAAAGAAATTTAAGATTCTGGATGGCACAATTCCTTTATCATTACATGGATCAATTAATCAGACTGTTTGTATGCTGCTGACAATGTTTCACAATTCCATTATTTCTGCATAATTATTCACAAATCATTGATATACAAAAAAAAGAATTGGGAACCTTTAAAGGTTAAGTGAAATTGCAATAAGTCAATGCAAGTTTGGTTTACATCCAAAAAATTTGGAACATAGTCATTCAGTGTAAGTGGGAATGTAATGATGATATACTTGTATTTTCCGTATCGCTTATAAGCTCTCCGAAGCTCTGTTATTGTCTGTATTTGTGTCTGACACTGTTATATTACTCTTTTACTCTAGTATTATTTTTCTCATTTTATTACTTTTCATATTTTTACTTTATTTTTACTTTGTTTTTCTCATCAATTTAAATTTTGCCATTTCATTTCCCGTACCCCCGTTCCCCGTTCCCCATTCCATGTTCCCTAGTTTAAAGATAGCCCATCAACCGTAAAGCTTCACGCTCCTCCTACATTTGTATCTCAATCGAGCTGAATCGTTATATACATGTACTTTCCAATCAGATACAATGCTTTGTACATGATTTAGAACGCGGTTTGCTTCGGCAACCACGGTTAATTCACGGTTAATTCGTGGACAGACCGCGGTTGTTTTGAGTTAAACTGCGTCCACTAAACGCGCAACGGAAGCGTCTTATGCCTCAATGTTTTCAGGCGGCACTGTATTACAGGCGCTTTCACATATCTTTTGACGATCGGATTCCGAAGTTTGTTCCGAAGTTCGTTGGCGAACTTCAAACATTCGTTACGAAGTTCGAAATGAACTTGGGAAGTTCAAAACAAACTTCGGAACTTTGTTGGAGGCAAAGTTCGTTATATTCGAAGTTGAGTTCTTTGATGATCTTGGACAATCATGAATTGTTTTTCTTGCTTCCTAAGTACATGCGTCAAAAGATTATAGATCGTTGGTTGGAAGGCCAAAGTCAAGCACAGATCGGTAGATCTTTAAACATTTCAAAGCAAACTGTTTCCAATATCATCAAAAACTTTGTTAGGAGAGGAAATTTAGAGGCGCAGCATGGAGGAAATACTCGTAGGACAGCAAGAACGGACGATATTTGTTTAAATATTGAATACCATAAACAGATAAGCCCCAGCATAAGTGCATTCGAAATTCAAAAACTCTTGGTTGAAAATAACGTTTGTCTACCACAAAATGTTCCATCTGAATCATCGATTACCCGTTATGTACGAAAAGATCTAGGATACTCGTACAAGAAAGTTCAAGTCGTTGCGCGGGAATCGCTAACTCCAAACGCCCCAGTCTTACTACATAATTATTTGGCAGCTGTATGTAACACTGATGCTAGAACACTCCACTTTTTCAATGAAAGCTCAGTTTGTAAAACCACTGGTAGCTGGCGCTATGGACATTCTAAAGTAGGAGAACCAGCTATAGAAATTCAACGCTATGCAAGTAATGTGACTTATACTGTAAATCTTTTACACATGGTATATGGAATTTGGACATGTAAATTTGTTGGTTGGCCCTTCCAATGCCATTGAACTTCTAAACTTTTTTCCGAGGCACTAGAACAGAAAGATTTTTTCGATAATCCCATTTTGAAAGATGGAGACACAATTGTGATGGATAATTGCGGCTTCCATCATGCTCGTCATGTGGAACCTTTGCTAAGAAATAAGCTTGCGAATCGCGGAATTAGACTGGTTTTTCAACCTCCTTACCACCCACAATATACTACTTGCGAAATGTGTTTTAGAGTCTTGAAAGGATTTTTAAGGAGATATCCAAGATTTGCTGACGAACATACAGACATTGCTATATTTCATGTTCTTAGTCTAATAAGGGACCGTCGACATATTCACCTTTCCCCGCTTAACGTCCACTGGACGTTTAGGTCAGACCCCCTCCTTAACGTCCACTTGGAATTTCCTGTTTTTCGTATTGAAAATGCGTGGGAATGGTTTTGCATTCGGCAACATTACTCAAAACAAACGGTAACAAATAACAGTCCAAGGTTCTTTATACCGCTGGAAAATCCTCAAAACTGCCCCCATTCCATTTTCATTCTCCTTAATAACAAGCATTCTCGTACCCAAGCCACCACAAACAGAGGTGGTCATCCAAGATTTTCGATAGTTTTTATCAGAATTTATTTATATAACACCGAAGTTTGTTAGAACGGACCACCAGTTTGTTCGTTTTACCTTTGCTTTCTTTTTGATTTCAACATGAAGTAAAAAAATTTGTTATGCCCCACACTAACGCCCAAATTTTTTCCTGCCTTACCCCCTCCCCCCCTAAACGTCCAGTGGACGTTAAGCGGGGAAAGGTGAATATGTCGACGGCCCCTAACATCTGCCATGTCTCACAACTTCTACAGACACTGTGGATACATTGTCTAAACTGACTAATCTGCATGAAGTATAATTAGTTAATATGAAGTTCATGTAGGAGCATAGTCAATTTTGAGTGTATATTTTATTATTAATCTTGTAATTAACTCAAGAATACAACTTGACATAGAGTGGTTTCATTTAACCCATCAATAAAATTGCCAAACAAATAGATGAGTAGTAGTAGACTTGTACAAATGTAATAAACAGTATTCACTGATTATTCTTGTTTTTCTCATTGGTTAACACGTTAAACAAATTCACTCTAATAGCACTGAAAGTGTGTAGTACTTTGCTATGAAACTCAAATTGCAACATTACAGATAAATAGAGTCACATCACAGTTCCAGTCATAGACTGCAGTATTATGAGTTTTATAAAATTAGCCTTCCTTGTTTTTGTCATTTTCTTTGTTTACAGCCTCAACAAGTGCATCGAAACCCGTCCAGTTCTCTTGAATGTTTACCATAGTATTGTTCTGTGAAGACACAGTAGATGTCGCACTAGGAATAATGCGTGACCTTGTCTCTGTTGAGGTCTCTGTACTTGACGATGCGAATTGGCGATTTGGGAACATAGGCAAATACGACGGATTGCTAGCACTGTAGTAATGTGAAGGTAGACCTCCAAAAGGAGAAGGCTGATACTGATATGGTACGAGATTGAAATTATACATACTACTATAAGGCATCATTACAGGCACGTTTGGCGGCATGTTTGGCAGGTAATTTACCAAAGGAACAAAAGGGTTATAACAAGGCGTACTCTGAAATGTTTGTTTGTCCTCTCCTCAACTGGAACTAGAATACGATATTTTTCTTTTCTTTCTTTTACTCTTGTTCTTTCTCTTTCTCTTTTTCCTTTTTTCGTCTTCAGAAGAACTTGAACTAACTGGACTAACATCTTGTGTTTTCGTCGTAGTCGCCAAAGCGACTTCGCTTTGATGTCGAATATTTACACCAGCTTGATTATTTTTACAGGCGAAATCCCAGAAAATTCCTTTACTACCGTTTCCTCTCGACCTTCAGTATCTGGATATGTGCTAATCTCTTTTCTTGACTTTTCTAACATAATTTTTAACTGTTCAGAGTCATTGGATGTGACTGCAGGTATTTTGCCGTTGAGACTTTGTCTCAAAATTCTGATATCCCTCATTAACTTCGGCTTATTTTGTACTTTGGGTCCATTTCACATAAGCGCGGAGATAAGTTTTTGATAAAATGATATTCGCTATTTGAAGAAAAATCTTCCATGGACTTGACCTGGTTCTCAAGTTCTTTTACTGCTTGTCCGTCCTTTCCTTCATAGTTCAGTTTTCAGGCTATTCAAATGTGAGAAATACGCCGGGTGTTTATCTTTGATCCCACAGAAGGAGTATTCAGTACATTTCTTCAATAAACAAGGTTTGCTTTGTTGGTTCCTATGACCTCTGTGGTGACAGTGACTGCAAACTACTTTTGAGCTTCCGATTGACTGTTGTTCGGGGACATTAATTTGCATTGAATCGATATTTATTTGTATTTCTTTGTATTCATCGTTTTCCCACTTTAGCTGATCTTTCAATTTGTTTCGCTGCTCATCAAAGGCAGTTAATATGGCCTGGAATTGAAATATAATTTAATAAATTTCTTGCTACTAGTCTGTAGTGTTGTAGCCTGCGTTTACATCCGAACAAACTAAACGAGGGTTTGCTCGGGACGCAGGCTAGTAGTGTTGTGCATTTTAATTTGTAATTACTTACCTTTCGTGCTTGTGGCATTTCTTGTTTATCTGAAGTAGACGTAGATTCGCGTTGCTCTTTTGTCACTCGACGTGGTAGTGGTGATTCGTCTATCAAAAGGTCAAGTTGATACAAAAGCAAAGTGTTCACACCCAGTGGTAATTGCAATTCTCCTCCCCCAGCAAACATCATTTCGATTTGATCATAGCTTTGATGATGATGATGAAGACTTTATTTATTTCAAGAGGGTAACACATAAAAGTGAAATACACTTACAAACTTGTGGCCCTCACTAAACTTAATAAATAACAATATAATATAAATATCTTAAAAACCTACACTACAATTACACTACACTACAAATAGATTTAGATTTAGATTTAGATACAATGTATTTATAACAATTAATAATTATAACATAGTTCATATTATCACGCGATCAAATTCATTAGCGCGAGAGTGCATCCATAACTCGATGGTGCACACCCGTGCTCCATCAAATGACGTGTGCAAATGTTGTCGCCACACGACGAAGAAATTTTTTTCTTTCTCAAGTGCGAATCTCTGTCGGTATTTTTACTGAGAATTGCAGTAAAAATATTGTTTTGTTTGCTTTCGTCGATAAAAACACATGAGAGTGTACTTACTATTAAATGTATTTTATCTTGAATTAATAAATCTGGAGAAGTCTATAGCAAATCAGCACTCCTTGGTTTTCGTCACTCCCTTGAAAGATATCTCAATGCGCCACCACTAAACAGAAGCATAAAGTTGTCCTCAGACCCACGGTTTAAGAGGTCAAACGAGATGTTGAATGCACAAATTATCAGCTTGAAGCGCCAAGGGAAAGAAAATGTGACACACAAACCAGCCATTGAAAACGAAGACCTGTTGAAGTTGAAGTCCTCGGTAGTCCTCGCACTCAGCAACCCACTTGCCCTTCTTCGAAACGTATGGTTTCACGTGGTTCTTTTCTTTTGTAGAAGAGGAAGAGAAGGACAAAGACAACTGAAACCATCCAGCTTCAAGTTTGAAGTCGATCCAAGTGGTCGAAAGTTCGTGACAATGACACATGACGAACTCACCAAGAACCATCCCGGTGGAGTAGGCGACGTTTCAAGCACAGAAAAGTACCCCAGAATGTACGAGATGGAAGACGTAAATGACGGATACAAGGCCTTAGAGTTGTATATATCCAAGTTAAACCCGAAGTGCGATTCACTCTTTCAGTATCCTAGAAGAAACTGGAGTGTTGATGACAGCGACAACGTATGGTATGAAGCGCGTCCACTCGGAGTAAACAAGCTTGACGGTATGATGAAAGCTATCAGTGAAGAAGCACAGCTATCAAAACTCTACACCAACCACTGCGTCAGGGCGACAGCCATAACTCTATGGTCAAATGCAGGAATCCCAAACCGACACATGGCGATCTCAGGCCACAGGAACGAACAAAGTTTGTCACACTACAACACTCGTCCTTCTACATCACAACTACGAAACTGCAGCGAAGTCCTGTCGAGAAGCCTGGTAACCGGTACCTCGGAGAGTGATTATACAACTATTATCCACAAAGAAGTTCAAAATCACAGCTTGGTGGTCACTCAATCTGACAAAACCACGGCAAATCCATTTGGCTCCATATTTACCAACTGCACCGTTCAAAACGTCAACATCGTTATGAATACAAACTCCGCCGATGGCGATGGCCGTTGACTTTGACTGATTTCCTTTTACTCAATCAAGATATCCACAACCATTTGTGTATTATTACTTTTAAACTGTTTGATATCTTGAATGTTTTCTATGACACTTTTGTTGAGATAAAATGGTTCTGCTCGATTTTCTGTCACGTACATTTGTCAAGACAGTCTAGCGTGATTGTAATTAGCCAATCAGAACGTTTGTTTATCAAAATTTCGCAATAAGAGAATTTAACATTCAATCAGAAATAAAAGTTCTCGTCATTCTTTATCGTCGCTATGTTCATGCTTTTAGCTGTGCGTCTATCGAGTTATGGATGCACTTGGGAAGTTTGGAGAGCACTCGAGCAGCTAGAGTTGCTCGAGGCGTACGCTTCTCTCGTGCTCTCCAAACTTCCCGCGTGCATCCATAACTCGATAGACGCACGCTAAGCATGAACCAATTCTTAAAGTGTATATGACACGAATTTTTTTTTTACATTTTTCCGTTCATAGACATGTACTGAAAAAGATTATCCAATTTCGAATTAAAATAATAATAATTCCTGGTGATTTTTAGCTTGCGAAATGCGCTCTATATCAGCCTTCGAATTGTCCAGGAGCCTGGGATCTAGAATTTGGGTCGTGACGTCACGTTGTTTGCATTTGATCGTCTGATTACACAAGAAACGAACAAATCGCAAGTATTTGCTGCTAGCATTTCACCAGAAATGTCCAGCGATTCAGAAACAAGCATTCTCTCTGATACTTCGGAAACATCTGAAGAGGAAAGTAGAGATTCAGATGACGATTGGGAAGGGATAGCGAGCCAGTATAGCCCTTATCAGGACGAACCACTTGCTGATGATACTGACGACGAAACAGATTACGGCGGAGAAGAGGAGTTGGATATTGATGGACTCACTCCTACAGTTTTGGCAGAGAGATACGAGAGAACCGTTACCGTTGATTCGTGGTTAGTAAGAAGCTTTGTAGAATGCTTGTGATAAGTAATATATTGTTTATGGTTGTTTATTATTTATTCGAATCTGTTGATTCAGGTGTCGCTGTGAACACTGCAGTGTCGAAACCTTGGTCGGATCCCTCGAGTATCGTTGTTGCCGAGAGGTCGCTCATACATCAGGGCTGATGGTCTTCGATGGCTCGATTGAACATATTAAATGTATAACACAACACGAGGACTTTAAAATAAACAATATTGATCGATTGATTGAATTGAACCTAGTGATTAAGAACCTGTAGGCTAAATTGTTGGCATTTAACCCCCATTAGTTTTAATTTGACACGGTTTTCTTTGTTATTCACAGGGCTTTATCTCCGGTATTGACCGGTTGAACAATAGAATAGAATTGAATTGCTCATTATGAATTCACCGGGATGTATCCATATACAGCCCTGGGTTGTATATGGATACATCCCGGTGAATTCATAATGAGCACTCAGATTGCTTCGTGCGAAAACCTTGTCAAATTTAAACTAAGTCAGATAAATACCTCGAACGTCAGCAATAAGCCTATAAATCCCGAGGGCCGTATGGCTTATTGCCTCCGTTCTCGGTATTTATCTCTTACTTATTATCTGATTGACACGGCTTTCTTTGTTCTTTGTAGGGCTTTAAATCCCATATTGCCTTGCTCATTACAAATTCAAGGGTAATATACAGATATTGACTCGGGCTATATCTAGTTAATTATTAACCTCGTTCTATTCTTCCCTCAGTCATCTATATGTGGGTATTAATTAAACTTATAAATTTTCTACTACAACTTTTTATGGAGAAAAATATATTTTGATAAATGAATGAACCTGGAATCGAACCCACAACCTTTCGCTTATCTACACAACACTTTACATGTTGTATACTACATAGCTATCTGATGGAATTTGGTTTTACCTTTTGATAAAGCTCATTAACATTTCAGTGTACAGAATTGAAAAGCATTTGTTTAGCATTCCCTCGTGGGAATTAAGGAACAATAATCTGATTAATGATGTTCTTTGGGACTAGTTTTTGTGTGAAAACCTTCTCAATCAGATAATAAGCCAGTTAATTACCTCGAACCTCGGCAATAAGCCTATGTATATAGCTTATTGCCTTCGTTCTCGGTAATTAACTCTTACATAATGCAGCATAATACACAATTATATGTACAGTTTGTATATTATACACAAGGAAGGGACCACACCCATATTGAACTAGTAGTTGGACCAGTAACAAGTATTTTTTCCTCTTTAGAAAATAAGGACCTATTTAGAACTTAAATAGCCTAAATAAAGTAGACACCATATATACATGTATACAACTGTAAGAACCTTTTTAGGCTGACTTGGAAAAACCTAGGTTCTTACACACAGGTTTTTACTGTAATTAAAATATAAATCATTCTTTTTTGCAATCCTTTTTGTGGCCTCGCATCGGTTGCTTGCACTTTTTGCAAGTATATGCCTTTCTTGATTTGCCACGAATGCTGCTACTTGCTGTCGGCGTATTAGCAATGCTTGTCTCAAGAATATGTTGTTCTGCAACTAGTGTAAAGAAATTATCATTTAAATGTAAATAATAATCTTAGAAGAGAGTTCAGGTTGAATACTGTAGCTCAGTCTCTTACATGTTATTGGATAGAATATGATTTGTTAACAGTGATTATTCACAAACTTACTAGCTGGGAATGGGGTAGTGTGCTTCTTTTTCTTCTTTTCTTGGTACAACTCGACAGCTTCCTCCTTGCTTCGTCTCTCTGGAAACTGGCTGTTGAGAGGTGCTGGTATTATTGCTGAATATCTGTCGAGTACTTTCAACATTTCTGACTTTGGCAAGGTGAATAGAAGTGCCTTCAATGTGTCAACATAACCTTAAAAAATAAAATATTTTACTTTAACACTTTATGTACAATAAACATATTATTATGTACACCTGTTCAAAAACGTCTTTTTACAAAATAAATACAAAATAGTAAAAAGGAATTAATTAGAGAAACAATGAGCCAAAGTTCAGCTTGAGCGCACAAGTCTTCTTTTGTTTCTCTAGTTAATTCATTTTTTGGATTTTGTAAAAGGGCAACGTTTTTGAAAACAGGTGTATATATATATATATGATGTACCAGAACATCAGTGCAATACTCAATACAACACTTGCTTTATTTTTATTTCCATGATTTATCTTATTTTCTTACCATAGGTAGGTGGAATAGACACCTCTCTAACTACCTCCTCACCAAATTTGAATTTGGGATATGTCACTCGTATATATTGGACACCATCGTTCTTTGTCTCTGTTTCCCGATGAATATTCTCATTAAAGTGCAGGCTTGCCAATATATGCCTGGAAAAGGAATGTAAATAATAATATCATTCAAGGACATATATCAGTATACCAAAGTCTGCAAATGGAGTGCCAATCCTTTAAAACAAGTTACTGTAAGTGTGACTCAAGTATATTGTCTTGAATTATTATTATAATTATTTATTTATTTTTACCTGCAAACACTTCCTAACCAAGAGTAACAGTGTAACTTGGGATTCCAATAGTTTAGGGTGGCATGAAAGCCTTCCAGGCAACTTGTCTGGGCATCTGGTGATAGTTTCTTGATATCATTCAGCAGTGTCTTGTTGAGCAATAGGTTGTTTAATTTGTCAAATGCTGTAGTTCCTAAAATACATTAGAGAAACATACACAAAAGCATTGTAAAGGTATGTACAGTAATGTTTCAAAACACTTTGACCATCTTTTTGGTATTGCTTGACAAATAATGGGAACAAATCTTACCTATTTTAATCCACTTCCTTGGTTGAAGGTCTCCATGATTACACTGTTTGAACAGTGGATCAGGGTGATCAGTGTGCTTGTTTGTTACATGGCAAATGAATGATTTCCATTTGGCAGTAATAAGGGCCTGGAAGCCTGCTTTAGTCGATGTTGCACACCAATATAGATGTCGGCGTATTTCCTTCATCCAATCTTTAATGACTCCACATCCCTTCTCTTTGCTTGCAGCCAACAATTTTTTCGATATAGACCGTGCAACATGCCAAATGTCATAATAATGCTGGGTATTCGCATAGCTTTCACGTATCCACTTGGCTATTCCCCTGTGGCGGTCTGAAACAAAGGTGGAAATGGACAAGCCAAGCTGTTGTAGAAAGGTAAAACACCTTTTAGCCCCCTCAATTTCTGTCTGCTGACTGCTTCCTGTTTCATTTGCCTACAAAAAAAAGAAACAAATAAATACGGTGATATAGATGTACAAATGAATCGAAATAGACAACACTGACTGTCATGGTTCTCAGATAAGCAATGCTCACATTTATTATTTGAGCACTCTTAGGTGATGAGGGTTCACAGAGTTCAACATGTGCCAGGTCTAAATCAGTTCAGTCTAATTCCTACAGCTGTACTGTATGAATTAAGTCAGGTCCCTATTTAAAAGCCTTACCTGGACTACTTCAAAGTGTACAACTTTCATAATTGTTGTGCAAAGCATAGTGTATACCCCATATTTCGCAGAGTGTCCCATCGAGTCAAAGCGGCCATCACCAGTCCATACTACATCTTTTAAATTCTTGAGCTTAGTGATGAGGTCAGCTTGATAGCTTTCCCAATAATGCAGCACAGTTGGAAAGAGGAAGAACTTTTGGTGTCTGAAGAAGGTACGTGCAGAATAAACACAAATACCCATGTGCTGAAATACAAGTAGTATTTTGTTTATCGATGCACCAGCCATCAACACTGCAAAGCTTAACATGATATTGCCAGCAGGATATTTCCCAAGGACAAGAGGCTGAGATCTCCACACAAATGTGTCCAGACATTTTGTACAAGTCTGTGTTATTGTAACCATGGTCCCCTCCTGCTTCATTGACACTGACGGACCACTCGCTTTGCAATTAAAACAAAACAGAGTGAACAGGCTGAGAAGCATCTTGTAGTACACAATGAATTTAGGTTGGTCATATTCTGGGGTATCAGGATGAACTCTGAAATATCCAAGAACAAAATTGTTAAATTATTTAAACAGATACTTGTAACATGATTGTTATATGAGTGGTTCTAGTAGTACAGTATGTCCATGTCATAATCAATCCCACCTTAGGTCTCTCTCAGTGTTTTCTTTCTTTTCATCAGTCATGCTTTCCTCACTTTCTGTTGTCTCTTCCAGGGATTCCCAGTCAATGTTATCCACAGGTTCACTATCAGTTGCGGTGTCTGTACCAGTGGTTGACCAGATGTAATGATCTCCTGCTTCTTCTTCTGCTTCTTTATCTTCTGCTTTTTCCTCCCATTCTTTATCTCTGTCAGTTTCTTCTTCTGATGCTGTTTCAATAACTTTCTGTAGCAATGATAAATTTACAATCAGACTATTTATTCTATTATAAATGTCTGTTAGGTACTTGCATGTAGACATTTTGCCTTGCCAAAACATGATCAGTAAGTACCCTGATCAGCACAACCTCCTTTCTATAATATTATTCCTCCTGATAAGAGAAGGAGACTCTACTGAAGTTGATTTGAAAATAAACAAATTTCAGAAAGTCCCCTGCTCTCTTGAAATAATGTTTAGATATATTTTTATTATTATATTATATCATATTCAGATGTTAAATTGCACGAAACAAGTATTATATTTATTATTATTATCTAGCTAGCTCCTGAGAGTATATGTTGGTTGGATTTCAGGAGGAAAAAAAAAAAAAAAAAAACACTGCTCATAGATCTATATGTATATTTCATATTTATGCACACTTACACTTTTGAGCTCCCTAATGTTCTGTTTCAATGCAGCAACTGTTCTTTTAAGCCTTACATTAGTCCTCTTTAAATTTCGGAACCTCTTCTTGTGGATACAGTTTCCTAGACAACCACTTCCTAATTGAGACGATGGTGTCAAGAATGAAGAAGAGGTACCAGGAACGGAAGGAACACAAATAGTAGCAGTTGGTGTGGTAACACTTGTTGTGGTACATGTTGTTGCACAGATTGATTCAACAGAGACAGGGGTAAACGTTGCAGATGCATCTGTAATCTCATCTGCAGCTTCAGGAATTAATGTGTCGACATCTGAAATAGTGGTCGTCTCGACGCGAGCTCTTTTTGTCATCTTTTTTGTATCTCCAGAAGAAGATAGGGCATCTCGCTTTATCTATTTGCAATAAAATAGTGTTGTTAGAATGTGTAAATTAAAAAATGATGCAAACATTAAAACAAACTACAATGTACTGTATATTAAATCTTATAAGCCTGAAAATTTAGTTCAATTATTTGATAAAACAAAGATATTCCTCCTCAATGATTGCCGTATAAAACGATTATGTAAGCGATTGGGTAAGCTTACTTACTTGTCTCTTTTTACGTTCCGTAAGCACTTCTGGAGTAGCCGGGAGAACACTATGCCTTGGTTGGCACTGATCCCTTGACCAGCACTTTGTTCTGTTTGAAGCCCTCCATACCTTTAAGTTCAAGAGCGAAACTACCTGAATAGCAACTCTGCTCGAAGTGCGCCGAACATAAGGATGCATGCTTGGCAACTGGTTCGGCGAAATCAACTCTATGGCGTTGCACAAATTTGACCCATTTCGCTCTTATTATCGGGTCAGAGGGAAATTGATGCATGCTGATTCCAGGAGTATAGCTTGTATTTTTACAACTTTGTTTATTTGGCGTACCGGCCACGCAATATCTCCCTCCTCTACGCATTGCTTTCTTGCCTCTGTCGGCCATCTTGAAAAGTCGTGTAAACAACGTGACGTCACAACACTTGTCACGTGACGTTTTTGGCCGCGCGCTCATTGGGACTACTTTGAGGTCGAAGGAGCGTGTATTTCAAAAGGAAAAAATATATTTTCCCAAAACAATTCAAATAATATTTTCTTGAATACTGCTTTTAAACATATTAAGGTATCAATTTCAAAAGAAAAAAATTTCATGTCATATACACTTTAATTATATATCCATATACTATGCAATAATAAATTTTATATATTTACAACACTAATTATTAAATATTTAAAGTTATTTAAAGTTTTAGTTGTAATCTCGATGTAAATTGATTTACTGCAAGTGTCCTGTATATTTTTTCGAAAGAGTCATTATCTATTTTGTTTCCAAAGGTGGACAGCCAAGCTACTAACTCCGTGTCACCCATTTTGAGTCACGCTTCAACGAACTTTGCCACCAACAAAGTTCCAAAGTTTGTTTTGAACTTCCCAAGTTCATTTCGAACTTCATAACGAATGTGTAAAGTTCGCCGACGAACTTCGGAATCCAATCGTCAAAAGATATGTGAAAGCGCCTGTAAAGATACACTAAGAATGTGTTATATAATGATATATAGTAATAATTCTGATTGATGACTATGATTTGCGTATGTTCGAACGCAACTATCGTTCGAGTTGTTTTGCCAACTATCCGAGTTACCGTCTTATAGGTTGATTCGCCAACGTCTTGTTTTTCGACTCTGAGTTAATTCTCTTCGTACTAAGTCCGTTAAATATCATTCGTTTGTTTAACAAAGTATAGTTTTACTTAATAAGTGGTATTTGCTTGATATTGTTCGTTTCGCCACCGTTCCAGTCTCCCTCCCCGGCCAGTTGTTGAAGCTCGGTCTCAAACTGCCTTATTATACCCGAACAAGAGAACATGACGCGAATGCATATTTTAGTTTATAATAATATTTATTAACCCATTCGCTCCTGAGCTATTTTGAGTTTTTTAGCGATTTTCTGGACCTAATCACGTCATAGGAAATTTCGATTCCATATAAGGGGTTTCCATGGAAATCTTGACAGTTCTGAATGCCTGTGGGCTCGCGTCTTCACGTGTTGTACCTTTCTTCTTGGGAGCTCGTAGGGGCTAGTAGTAATCACTACTCGAAAAGGCCAATTTTGCATTTTTAGAGTGTTTATAGCCATTATTCACCACAGAAGCCCCCAGGACAGCATCATTAAGCTTGACTGGTGTGGTAGAGACCGTTCTCCTGGAAGAACTCAGGAGGAAGATACGAATTCACGAACACATTTCGACGTTGCCGTTTGGAAATTCAAAATGGCGGTCTCAATTGTGAAATCGTCTCTCTGGTCTTTCTGTGTTGGATTCCAGGACCTACAAAGGCATTTTTGGCGACTTTGGACTTGTAAAGAATGCAACCGGTGCAATATTTTGCCTGTAGGACCGAGTGGCTCGACACTCTATATATTCTTAAAACACGGATATTCGGGGGAGAGCTATGCCGAAATTCCCGGATGTTTCCCGGCATCCTTTTCGGGCGTGCAGAAGGAAAACACGTGTTAGCGAAAGTGGTCCTAAGGAAATGGCTATTGTTCGGCGAGTTAAGGAAAAGAGAGGGCAAAATTCACGACTATATCAAGAAGAGAGATGGAAGTTTGCTGAGAAAGTGGCGTTTTGTTTCGCAAGGATGTATTTTGGAAGAAAATCCAAGTCAAATGTCGGACATTTTCGAGGTGTAAAATTGCGTCAAAAACACGCATTTTTGATTTTTATGGCAAACAAATTGAACTAATGCCCAGAAATCGGACCTGTAAGTCAGTTTACTTGAGTTTAAAATATGAAGAGTTATCTAGTTGTCACTAATAACTGGCCATGAGATCGATGTTACGAAAATTCAGAAAGTTAGAATTTTTCAAAGCACTATCGATGTTTACGGCCGGTTTCGGCCGGTGTAGGAGCGAATGGGTTAAAGAATAAATGTGAAAACTAGAAGATGACATAATAGTAATAATTATAATAATATTTATTAAACTATAAATGTGAAAACTAGAAGATACATCAATAGATTTACAATATTTACAACTGGATATTCATTAAAGGGGCACTGTCAGCCGGTGAGTCTGCGCAGTAACGACCTTTTTTTCCTAATTAGCATATGATTACATTCGTTTGTTGACAGTGATTTACGGCGAGGATATTTTTGTAAATCGCTAAAAAATGGTTGTCGTTTGCGAAATATAAGGTTTAAATCGAAGTAACGAGTTATAGAAGGTCATAGAAGGCTATCCAGACTCTTTGTTGAAGTATCGATGACGGTTTCTGATGATAAATCATAAATTTGTACTAAATATTGACTGAGTTCAGCTTGCTTTTATTCATAGACAAGTGACCCGTGTAATTGCCAAATAACATACTCAGGAGTGAATACAAAGAAAGCGAAAACTCCAGGCTGTTCATGCAAACTGCAAAGATTTATTTCTCCGATTTGTGCAGTATCGACTAGTCGAATAAGCAATTAAAGCCTGAATTACGACCGATGCTCGATCGCGATGTTCAAAGCGACACTGTTATTTATGCTGCTGCTACAAGTACAACAGCGAGGAAAGGGACAGATAACTGATTATATATTGACAGACCTATCAGACCTATCAAGTCTAAAGTAATACAATAGCAAAAGTTCTATAGTAGTCGGGACATGTTTGCATTCAGTACAAATATTTTAATTTATAGACTTGTAAGTTCTTTCTTTGAGAACATAATAATTCGAGTGAAGTCAGTTCGGTGTCAAACGTTCGGCTTACTTTCCTACCTTTTGAACCCTCCGATCCAGAGCTAGATGTCTAGCGAACTCAGAATATTTGTAATAACCGTATTCTATCTTCCCAGTAAACGGCTAACATGTATAAGCTTGTCGCTTGAATACATTCGTTATCAACCACTACCTTGCCCGCGGGCGCCATGAGAGAAGCCATCGTTCTCGCCGATTAAATAAAAAACCTATAAATTTGGACTTCAAACCAAAAGTAACTACTTGAAAATACCAAATAACAATTAGTCTAAATAACTGAACAAGTACATGTATAATCTTCTAGAGTACAAGGATGTTGTAAATATTTACAGATGAAGTCGATGGCTGTCTACCTCTCGGGAAATTTGAAAAACTTTGCCAATTTTTCAAATTAGATACTCGGCCCAGGCCTCTGGTCGCACGGTGACAGTGCCCCTTAAAGAATGTGATTTATTCCATTCGAGCTGGACCATTAAGTCAGCTACATGATTTGAGGAGCTGCGATGCTGATTTTTCTCTGGTGTCTTATTGCTCCCAGTTTGCAAACACTTTTGCTTGAAGTAATCTGTACTTTTTCCTTTGGATGCGCTTCAGTTTTTTGTTGCTGACTAATCTTATGTTGATGCACGCCAACTTGGCTTCTCTGTGTAACAATTCAATTAGTGAATAGAATGGCAGGTGGACTCTGTGGTTCGCACGTCTATTTAAAGCGTTATGCCATCCCTATATATCATTGTTGTTACGAATTGGCTGTCGGAAGACGCTCCAATCTTTAGGGAGGAACATCGCGTTGTCGATCCATTGGTGCTGGACGTACTCTACCAGTTGTACAAGGGACTCTGTGCGTGCACACACAATCTATCAAACATTGGTCTTATCTCATGCTCGGGAAGGAACGGCAAGGCCATCAGCTTTCTGATATAGGTGTATGTGGCATCTTCATTGCAGTAAGGCACCTGTAGTCCAAGTTCTTGCACCTAAAAAAAGAAATGATAAATAGGTCAATAATTCAAAGTTAATGTGATTTATTATTTCAAGTTATATTTACTTTTCTCCACAAGACCTGTGTCCAGTGGAACAAACAGCCCTGAATCTGAACCTCAGGGAGGACAGACTTCAGGTCCTTCCATACAGCTTTTTCAAAGTCGACGGTGACTTGTTGAACTGATGCACTAGATAATAGATCCATCACCTTTCTGAAGACCTGGTGAAGACCAAAAAAATAGGCTTGCTAAAAATATTAATATTAAGTCAATATTAATAATATTTACTTACCTTCTTATAATCTTTTTCCTTCCTACCAGACATTACAACGAATACCAGTGGCACCTGCTTGGCGTATTCTCCAGAACGTACAAATGCATTGATCGTCAGAAGCTGCTGGAAAGGGTGACGGATGAGCTTAAACACGAAGACGCACTATAAAAGGGCATGCTCCGCCCACAATTTTTGAATAGTAATGAGTTTCAATGTGGCGGACAATGGCTGAACATGGCTGAACAACGGGGTAAAATGATTTTCTTAATAAAATCACATTTCAACAGCAAAGTTAATGAAGAAATTATAATTTTCCGTCTAAAACAGTTATAATAGACGAACGTGTCAATATGTTTCGTATTCGGTAGTTATATATACGATTTTCAGTCGCACCACGCGTTCTCGTACGAAGGATATTTTGAATTTCGCGCGCCATGTATCACACGTAATTCAACATCTACAAATTCATGAGCCGAAATCCTATTTGTCTGTAATAATCATTTCCAAGCATAAAACTATGTTCGGTCATTTCTACATAAAGCGACAAGAGTATTGTTTTCATTACAGAAGTTACGTTCGTTCTCGTTGTCGTTTGTCTTGTTGTGTATTGTTATGGTGTCGTCGTTCGCGAAGGTGTCTTGTTATGAGGTAAATGTGTCGAGCATTTGTACATCTCTGTACTTTTATGGTAAAGGCCGGCAAGGTTTCGAAACCTATGCTGTGAGTATATTTAATTTGCAAATGGCATTTCAATGCATGTCTTGTCGGGGATATTAGGATAACCTACGAAAGAAATGATAAGCATAATAATACTGGCTAGAGCTGAGCCGTGCGACTTCAAAACGGCTAACGATTCCAGTTCAAAGTACCATAATTTTATTTTACCAAAGTGAAAAGTGATAGTGAATTGTACGACAAAAATTATCCATGTGCGTTTTTAGTACTTATTTCCACAGTTTCTTGTTCATTTGATTGATTTATAGAGCTTGCAGTTCTTGAGATCCTCTCCCTGTGACGTCTCGGTGGATTTGATTGACAGATCCAACGAACTTACCTTAGGTACCTCTCCTTTTATAGTGCGTCTTCGTGTTTAAAGGTTTCGTCAACATGCCATACTTTAGCCTTGGCAAGTGTGTCAAGCTGCTTTGATGTGGCGAAGATAAGATGCCGCCTGTCTTTCACTTTGAGGTCAGCCTGGAGGAAATCTATTGGTAGAGCGTCTTCGTCAGCTTCAAACTGTAGGTCTTTACGGTCTTCTGGACGTAAGTTTTGCCTGAGTCTATTTGCTGCTCGAGCCATATGTTGCGGCTTGGATAGCGCTGCGCATGGAGCATCAGTCAGCTGTTCAAGGAGGACAATTGTCGGATTAAAGATATAATCAATAGTTTTTATTATTAATATTAATAACGTACCTCATCTACTATGGCTGATGCTGGCTTGAACACATCTTGCAGTGCCCTTGCTTTCACTTCCTTGACGATTCGAGCTGCTACGAGGGCTCCCGCTTCTGCTGCGTGGTTATGGGTGGTCTGTCCAGCCTGGAAGGTTCCATCCCGTTCGATCACTGACGCCTTGCATTGGTTCCCTTTTGGTCTCACAGTGCATTGCCAGTAAGTCGCGTATGATCTCCTGGAACTCACGTTGTAGCTGAAACCCAGGCTGTCTACAAGCTTTGTTTTGCGCCGTTTTGCGCCGCTTTGACTCAGAGGCGTGGTATCTACAATAACGAATTCAGAACACATCACACTACAGAAAGATAGATAACGGGTAGATAGATACACTCAATTGCAGAAAGGTTGTAGTATACATTTATACAAATATACAAATATCTAATGAGACAGATAGATAGATATATAAGGTCTTATAACATTACAGTAAATTGCTAACCACTGGTTTCTTGTAAAAGCTCCTCCAGGCGAACTTCGTCAGGTGTGCCTTAAATAAAGAAATCTATACGTAAACGTCATGGTCAAGATAAAAAAGAAAGGAAGGGTGCATGAAAGGATAGAAGGAAGGAAGGAAAAAACTAAAAGGATTTACTTTACACTTACCATATAGTGAACTATTAGTAAGAATACTACTTGGTGTAATTGGTGATATGTCCATGGGGGTACTCACATCAGAAATTGCCAAAAAACAGAAACACATTAATTGAATACATTGGAAGGTAATATAATGACAACACTATATGTACATACCTATTTCATCATCTATCTTGGTACTTTCTGCATCAGGAATCCCCACAGAAGAGTCGTCAGACTGCATGC
This sequence comes from Actinostola sp. cb2023, assembly GCA_033675265.1. Classification (NCBI taxonomy): domain Eukaryota; kingdom Metazoa; phylum Cnidaria; class Anthozoa; order Actiniaria; family Actinostolidae; genus Actinostola; species Actinostola sp. cb2023. Next base: position 174,896 of record JAUJYZ010000128.1, read on the forward strand.
AGTTAGCACACTGCCAATTTATAGAACGTTCCTCGCGAATGGCCTCCCTTTTTGTGAAATTCCTGTATCGCACAACACCCGTCACATTGTAACCCTTCCTGACGTGCACGAACAGGACAGTTACACTTAATACACTTATCAGACATCGTTGTAAAGGATCGTTGTTGAAGTTATGTAGCTTGCAATTGAAGATGATTACTGAATGACATAGGCCATCTATGTCCCTGTTTTTTTAGTGCTCGGTCGGATCGAGATTTTTCTTTCAACCCATTCGATTGGTCAACTTGGAAATTCTATTGAAAATCATCCATTAACCCATTCGCTTCTGAGCTATTTTGAGTTTTTTAACGATTTTCTGGACCTAATCACGCCATAGGAAATTTCGCTTCCATATAAGGGGTTTCCATGGAAATCTTGACAGTTCTGAATGCCCCGTGGGCTCGTGTCTTCCCGTGTGCTGTCTTTCTTCTTGGGAGCTCGTTGGGCCAGTGGTTGTAACTGCTTTGAAGAGGCCAATTTTGCATTTTTAGAGTGTTTATAGCCATTATTCACCACAGAAGCCACCAGGACAGCATCATTAAGCTTGACTGGTGTAGTAGAGACCATTCTGCTGAAAGAACCCAGCAGCGAGAAACGATTTTCACGAAGACAACTCGTCAGTGCCATTACGAAATTCAAAATGGCGGACTCAACTGTGAAATTGTCTCTCTGGTTGTTCTGTGGTGAATTCCAGGACCTACAAAGGCATTTTTGGCGACTTTCGACTTGTAAAGAATGCAACCGGTGCAATATTTTGCCTGTACGACCAAGTGGCTTGGCACTCTATATATTCTAAAATACGGAAAGGGCGGGATACTTGCTGTCGAAAATTACCGGATGTTTCCGGCATCCTTTTCGGGCGTGCAGAAGGAAAACATGTGTTAGCGAAAGTGGTCCTATGGAAATGCCTATTGTTCGGCTAGTTAAGGAAGAGAGAGGGAAAAATTCACGAATATATCAAGAAGAGAGATGGAAGTTTGCTGAGAAAGTGGCGTTTTGTTTCGCAAGGATGTATTTTGGAAGAAAATCCAAGTCAAATGTTGTTCATTTTCGAGGTGTGAAATTGCGTCAAAAATACGCATTTTTGATTTCTATGAAAAACAAATTGAATAATGCTCAGAAATCGGCCCTGAAAGTCAGTTTAGTTGAGATCGATGTTACGAAAATTCAGAAAGTTAGAATTTTTCAAAGCAGTATCGATGTTTACGGCCGGTTTCGGCCGGTGTAGGAGTCAATGGGTTAAGGTGACTCCGTTATAATTCTCGGCGCACTCGTCAATAACAAACTTTGGGTCATAACTTCCTCGGCTTTTATGCAATTGCTTTTAAACATTGGCAACAATTAGAGCTATCATTCACCTATAATACAATATAATTCGATTGCACTGCAGAACATTTTTTTTAATAATATTAGAACTTAAGTAAAGTCAATATTTTGGATAAAATTGGATATTGCGAAACATCTGTCCGTTTATTTTGGATGAACGTTTTAGAATCACTTTAGATTGACATAATTCATAACCTGACCAAGTTTTAGCTCATTAGGTCAGTGTTTTCAATTGTAACTAGTATTGTTCTGTAATTATTGTAATCTGTAGTTATTGTATCTAGTGGGCCAAATTCGAAACCAGTATTGTTGTATTGCTGTATTTGTAAACCCACTCAAAATAAAGATTATTATTAGCAAAATCGTTGGAGCTAAAGCACGGCTGCATGAAGGCCACCATGTATTAAGCACTGAAATTATCATGCGGCCGTGCTTTAGCTCCAACGATTTTGCTAAAACTTGGTCAGGTTATGAATTATGTCAATCTAAAGTGATTCCAAAACTTTCATCCAAAAAAAACGGACAGATTTTTCGCAACATCCAATTTTATCCAAAATATTGACTTTACTTAAGTTCTAATATTATTTAAAAAAATATTCTGCAGTGCAATCGAATTATATTGTGTTATAGGTGAATGATAGCTCTAATATTTGCCAATATTTTATGGCAATTGCATAAAAGCAGAGGAAGTTATGACCCCAAGTTTGTCATAGACGAGTGCGCCGAGAATTATAACGGAGGCATGTGATAACTTTTTGCACTGTGAAGCAGTGTTTCAGTTAACAATGGCGTGATCTATCCGCTTGGTGACGTGTTGTGCTTCATGTGCGGCAAAATCTCGCAATAGCCTTATATTATTTGCTTTTTGATTATCGTGGTGTTCACCAAAAATTAATAAAATTCAAACTAGATGAAATTGTACCCTGTCCTAATTACGATCGCAACATAACCGTATAATGATAATATTTTAAATTACCTCGGTCGGATCGAAACGGCAAACTAGGTCAACTTGAAAATTGTTTTGAAGGTACAGTACTGCTTAGAAGTATGTTAACATTTTTTGCGCGTAGTTTGCGTTGAGTCTGCGTGTAGTCTGAGTGTAGTCTGAGTGTAGTCTGCGTGTAGTACACTCAAACTACACTCAGATTACACTCAAACTACACTCAACTTTTTGCTCATTACAAGCTTGACTGACTTTTACACGCAGCCGTTAATTTGCATTTCTGAAAGAATCAGCGAATGTCTAGAAATACACGTACGATGTTGCCGGTGTCGTATTTATTGAAGTGTCTGAAACATTACATTTCCGTCGGAACCTTACCGTATTAAAGTAGAACATCATGCAAGCAAAATACTGTAAATAAAGCTTGAAGAAGCTTTGATTATCTTCACTTTACCATAAGCCGATAAATGACACAAAAAGTTTAAATTAACTCTTGAAGTTGTATCTAGAAACATCATTCATTCAAAACGTCTTTCCCACCAACTTTCAGTGTTATCAGTTCTAAAATCTAGTTCATTAGCGTGCACGTGAGAATGTTATGTTTGAGACACTTTATTGACACATGTTGTGTTAGCACGTGAAACAAGTCTACGGGAACTTTAACCAACCCGCTCTTTTTACTGACAGTAAAATACGTTCTTTTAATGGCGAATCTCCAAGATACGATGATTTCTTGTGAAGAGAACTTTACTATAAATCACATTTATCATATCATGTTGTCATAATGTGAGTATTTTCTCCTACAATAAGCTTTAGAAACAATGATTCAACAAGTTTGTTTACGATCATCAACTGAGTTATACAAATATGCGAGGCAGCGAGGCATGCGAGGCACTCTGCGAGGCATGCGAGGCACTCTGTGAGGCATGCGAGGCATAGTGCGAGCCATGCAAAATTATAAATTATACTTATGAACCTCCACCTTCCATTCGTGAGGGAGCTGTGAAGAACGAAGCGATGGTCGCTACTGGAACTGCGCGAAACAGACACAAGAAAATTAACAAGATTAAATTAAAAGTTAACCTGGATTTTCAGTTGAAAGCAACGAAGCTTACCCAAAAACTGAGACCGGTGTAGAAAAGTGCAGATAAATTGTTGTAACAAATATATTATTATATATTATCAAAACATTGAATTCAAGAATTTAAAGCAGTAATTTGGAATGATGTGATTCATTTGTTTACTCGACCTCGAGTCCACTCGACGGATATGCCGATTCACAAGTTCTTTGAAGTGGTTTTAGCTCACATTATTCTGAAATTAAGTTGCTAGGTAGTACTCCCGACGTAGTCAATCGATAAAAATCGATATCGATTTGCCAATCGATAAATCGGTAAAAATCGATATCCTTGAATTGATTGTTATCGATTTGTATCGATCATTCGGTAAAAATCGATATCACACTTTTTTTCTTTAAAATCGATTTTTATCGATTGACGTGATTTATCGTTTTTATCGATTTACGTCATTTATCGATTTTGCCGTATTCATTTCAAAATTATATTATATAATGACAAGACCAGGAGACTTTTCTAGCAAACGTTTACTTATATCTAATAAAAAAGAAGTAATGAAATAATATTGATTCACAATATATAGTTGTATCATAGTTACTAGAGGGGACTAGCCCGGGGGGGAGGGGGGGTACTCCCCTATATATGCTATACGGGTATGTGCCGCGGGATAGGGTATGGTTTTTGAGCTCCTTAGGTCTGGGATAGGGTATCCCAGCGGCGGCAGACCTTTCTCTGTCGCAAAAAAAGATCTGCCTCTTGTCTCTCTGATCGATCTGCGGCTGTGGGGCCTCGACCAATGGTTCTCAATCCACATCTTTATCGTTTTACCTCCGCTGCTTCCAAAATAGCCGCAGAACATTCTGTTGTCACTACATTTAGCAGTCGCTTTCTGTATCCGGATCTTGCGACAGATCTTGCGTTAGATACTTCGGCAGAAGAAGCGTTACTTGTGGAATTTGCTCGGCACCACTTTTGCCATCGTATCCTGCGCCTCCACCACCATTTCTTAAAATTTAACATCTTGGTAGAGTCGGTGGCCCGATTTTTAATTAGCTTTTCTAATTCAATCTCTGCTTTTTTGGCTTCGATGGAGGTTACTGCATTATAAGCATCGGTTCCTTACACCATTGGGATCTTCTAGCAATGTCAAACCCATCCTACTTGCTGACATCAAACATGCAAGTCGCTTGTTTGCCATCTGACGCATCAGAAATAAAAGAGATCGTAATTATTTTCGACTGAACATGTGCTATTTAGCACAAGAGGTAAATTATATTCTGTCGGGCTAAAAAAAATAAAATCAAAGTACTTATCATACAGTATCGCTTAAATGTAACTTCCCCTAACGCGCGCGTCGCGAGCGATTAACGAGCGCGTATTCAGCGCGTAACGAGCGCGTATTCAGCGAGCGCGTCCAACTCATTACCTGGATGGCTGAGCAACGTGTGTAGCCACGCGGAACGACAAGCCAGTAAAGTGTACTTCTAACTTAAGTGGACAAGTTTTGACTTAGTATTAATCAGTTTGTTATTGCTGATCTGATAAATTCAAACAACGTATTACAGAGAGATTTGAAAGCGTATTAAAGCAAGAGATGCTAACTAAAACGAACGTATTTTGACTTGGTAATGACTACATTCCTTGCATTCCCATGAGCAACACTTTTAGGAGACACCATGTGAATGAAAAGTTCATGAGCAATACGTATATTGCTTATCAGTCAAATTAGTTAATAAAGTCTCTCAACTAGAGAACATTTGTTGATCGAAAATATCACTGTGAATTCGGTTCTAGACTACTAGAAAAATTGTGTTTCAAGCATAATGAACAGGTGATAAATTTATTCACTTGTCGATTTCACTTGTTGAGGTCTCTGCACTGGAGAGTTAAAAAGCATTGAGTTCATAAAATATTGAACTTATATACATGTATCTCGTATCCAAAGTCATTTTTGGAATACGATTGAAGTTCAATATAACACCAGAAGCGGAAGAATGTAACTGAAGAAATAAAGATTGTGTGAACATTGTGTAATTAGACTAATTACCGTCTCGATAACTTCAGAGTCACGAATATTTTATTTCCAAGTTAGTGAGACCCCAACAGGTCTACAGCATGATAACAAAGGTTGTTGTGAACAATAATTTAGTGATTTACATAAATTGAACATTAACTGATTAGTTTACTTGAGGATTAATATAACATCATGTTTGTCAACATTACGCAGATCATTAACCCATCAGAATCGTTTAAGTCTCGTTAGTTTCATTAGTGTCGCGTCCTTGAACAGTGTCTTCGCCAAGTCAGTATATTTACGTTTAAGTTAACCACCAGAGATTCACTCTTCAGGTACAGAATCAATCATACAATTGTCATAATATTGTATTCATCATGATTGCATGTACTGTGATATTGTTGTTTCTATCCATTTGACTGATTGTAAGTTAGAGACATTTAAGATACATATAAGTCAGAAAATATGATCGGAATGTAAGCTATATTTTGTCTTTTAGAATATTTGTACCACCGTGTCAAGACTGTACTTATTAAAGAAGATTTCTGAGCCGGTTTATGTAGATTTGTGCTTACCAAAAAGTTCTGAAGAACGAGTAAACTGTCCGTTTGGCAAGTACGCGTCTATTTGATGAAACGTGAGCCACAAGTATGGAAGACAAAGGAGAAAGCTCGAGCCCGCAGAGTACAGAAATCGACTCTGTAACCGTCATAAAAGCCAAAAGAAAACCGCTACGTGCGAGAATCACTAGAACCATCAATCGCATAAAGGAATTAGTTATCAAAGGAGACCAAAGTGAACGACGTTTTGACAAAGAATTAGAACAGTTACGACGTGACTATAACGCCGCGTGTGACCTCCACTGTCAACTGAACGAACACGCCGATGAAAGCCAGACGCCCTCGATGGACAAGTGGGAAAATGATTTAGCAAACGATGTGTTCTCCCTTGAAGAAGAAGTTGAAAACTATCTAGCCACACTCAAGCCTAACAGAAGGACCAATTCTGTCCATGAAGAAAGTCAAACAGACCATGTTGCTATAAATCCCCCAACAAACAACGAAAGCAGTGCATCTGATCCATCGATTATTAACCAGCCAAATCAAGCGGATCACGCTGCTAATCTCCCGACAAACAGCGAAGGGTGTTCACCTGAGCCATTAATCGTCAACCAGCCAAACCAAAACACTGAACAAATGTCATCAATGCCATTAATTCTGCCAACTCCCCCTTCCCAACTACCCGTCCGTAGTACAGTTAAACCAGCCCTCTCAGCAGGACAAGCAACCCCCCATCCTTTCGATGTGTGGATCGACGATCTCGTCGAGTTTGAAGAGACAGTCATCAACAAATCCACCGAAAGCATCTCCATCGCAGACGCACTCTTTAAGTTGGAAGCCAGCAAAGATATCCCATCTGTAAAGCTCTTAGAATTTGACGGTAGTGCCCTTTCGTACACAGATTTTATTGAACGCTTCAAGATACATATACACGACAAGCCACACCTTGCAGATGACATGCGCATGATCCAATTAAAGATGCACGTCACCGGAGAAGCGGAACGAGCCATTGCCGGCCTCGGATCAAAAGGGATTATGTACGCCACCGCCCTGAAGTCCTTAAAAGAACAGTTTGGGCAGCCAAGCCTCCTTGCCCGAGCGTTAGTCGACAAACTCACGAAAGGTGACAAGATTCCAAGGAACAACAGACAAGCGCTTCGCGAGTTCTCTCTCGATTTAATTAACTGCTTAGCCACGATGAAGCAGCTTAATACTTCTCCGATGTTAACGCAAATGACAGCTTGCGAAGGATTATCATGCGCCTGCCAGATCACCTCATAGACAAATGGAAGGGAGTGGTCACCGATATCAGAGAAAGGGGTCACGTGCCGACCATACAACACATCAGCAACTTCGTAAGAAAGCGAGTTAAGGCAGAGTTCGACCTGGACTTCGGTGACCTCCAACGAGAGAGAGGAAGTCGAATCGAAAGCGTAGCCAATAGAAGAGGAGTTCATTCCACGCACAGAAGCCCGCCTACAAGGTCATTCACTGAAGTGTCATGTCTGTGAAGGGAATCACAAGGTATCCGCGTGTCCTACCTTTATTGACTCAAGCGTAGAAGAGCGATGGCAAACAGCGAAAGCGTCAAGAATGTGTTTCTCTTGCCTCAACAAAGGTCACCAGACGAAGGACTGTCGTTCAAAGAAGAAGTGTGACAAGAACGGCTGCTTACGATTCCACCATCCCATTTTGCACGTGACGAGTAAATTTCTGGATATCTTCTTTGCAAGGCAGCGAGGAATTCCGCATCCAAGCCCACGAAATTGAGAAAACTATCCTCAGTGTCCCACCTCTTGATCGTTCGTGGTTGAATTCTTTCTCACACTTGGCCAACGTTGAGTTTCCTCATAAAGCTGGTCCCGTGCATCTGATATTAGGAGTCCAATACAGTCACCTCCATGCAGAAGATGAAACACGCCAGGGATTGCCGTTTGACCCAGTCGCAAAACAATCCAAGCTAGGATGGTTCGTGATTGGCTCCGATAGCCACAAAGGTAAATCGCCAATCTGCTCTATTAGTATCGCCAGCCCGATAAACCTCGAAAGGTTTTATGAACTCTAGACTCTTGGAATACAGGCTCCAGAGTGCTCTTGCCAAACGCCAATTTCTCGAGAGGATAAAGAAGCAATGGAGTTGATGGAAGCTTCGTGTAAGCTACTAAATGGACGGTACTCAATAGGCCTTCCATGGAAAAGGAACAAGCATCTGTTGCCAAACAACTACGTTCTAGCAGAAAAGAGATTGTTCTCCTTAGAGAAAAGTCTCCTCAAGAATAGTAAGAAAGCTGAAATGTACAACGACGCGATAACAGAATATGAAAGGAATGGCTGGGCTCGTCGTCTGACCAATCAAGAGCTATCAACCGTCAGAACACCAGTGTACTACCTGCCCCATCACGGAGTGTATCGTCCCGAAAAGAAGAGCACGCCTCTCAGAGTTGTATTCGACCCAGCTTCTCCATATCAAGGCGTGTCCCTGAACTCGCTTCTACACAAGGGTCCTTGTCTGATCGGCAACCTACTCGGAGTACTCCTACGCTTCCGTGAAGAGCCCATCGCATTCATCGGAGATATCTCAAAAATGTTCTTGCAAATCCTCCTTCCAGACGAAGATACTCACGTTCACCGGTTTCTTTGGAGAGATCTCGACCTGACGAGGGAGCCTTCCGTCTACGCTCTTCAGAGAGTCACCTTTGGCAATAAGCCCTCGCCAGACATGGCAAGCTTCGTCATGCTGAAGATGGCAGATGACAATGAAGGAGAGAATCCCTCCGCAGCAACAATACTGTGACGAGATAGGTACATGGACGACCTTATACACTCCTGTTCAAACCCACAATCAGCGCTCGACAGCATCCAAGAACTAGACAGAGTGTTGGCAACTGGGAGCTTCAAAATAAAGGAGTGGTTATGCTCCTCTGAAGTCGTGCTCAAAAGGCTTCCGAAAGCAGTAGATGCCGTAGTCAATCTGACACCTAACGAAGCTGATAACGCAGAGATGAGCATAAACCTGGACGGTGAAAAGGGAACCAAGAGCCTAGGAGTTGGATGGAACCCTGAAACAGATGTTATAAGCTTTGACGTGAAGGCGATTAACATTGAGAAGCTCACTAAGAGAACAGTCCTGTCGAGCATATCTAAATTGTACGATCCCCTTGGCCTAGCATCTGCCGTAGCAATCAAAGCAAGGATAGCCCTACAGGATGTATGGAGAGCTAAAGAGTACGATTGGGATGACCCCTTACCCGATGACAAAGGTGACCTATGGATGAAGTTATTGAAGGAGCTCGAACGTCTAAAAGAGATCATGTTCCCAAGGTGCCTTCAGCCCGAATGCGTTTCTGGAGAATCAGAGCTACACGTGTTTGCAGATGCTAGTGGGGTCGCATATGGAGCGGTCGCGTATCTTCTGTGGCCCACCCCGCATGGTCCAGAGGTGCGGCTAATCGCAGCCAAGGCAAGGCTAGCCCCGCTCCGGCAAAACACCATCCCTCGCTTGGAGTTGATGGCCGCATTGATTGCTTCCCGGCTAGCCAGTTTGATCTATGCAGAGTTCAAGACCAAACCCTCTTCAGTGACGCTATGGTCTGACTCTAAGATTGTTCTGCACTGGATATGTTCTGAGTCCGCTCTCCTCAAGGCGTTTGTAGGAGTAAGAGTGACAGAAATCCAGACCACATGGGACCCAAGTTGCTGGAGGTTTGTACCGACGGACCTTAACCCCGCCGACGACCTAAGCCTAGGACTTCCAATTAAGGAGCTGCGTGGTCGATGGATGAACGGTCCACCGTTCCTCAAGAAAGCAAAGGAAGAATGGCCAGCTGAGACTAAAGAAGAGATACATGTGCATGATGACCCAGAACGAAAGAAGCCAAAGACCATCGGTGCGGTCAATGCTAAAGTCCCCCTACTTGACTCTTCAGCCTACTCAAGTTGGTCGAGGCTTGTCAGGATCACCGCTTACGTCACACGTTTTGTCCACAACGTAAAGGTCAGTAAGCAGAACCCCACGGAGATCAAGAGCGGTCCCCTAGAGCCAGAAGAGATAAAGCCCGCAGAACATTACTGGATCCGCCAAGCCCAAGCAGACCTAGTTGACTGGGAAGATAAGTACAAAGATCTGGCACCTTTCATCAAAGAGGAAATCATCAGAGTTGGTCGTCGGCTGAAAAGGTCTCAGATGACGTACGACCAGACTCACCCGATCCTACTCCCAGCCAAGCATCACATCTCCTATCTGATCATGCAAGAAACGCATAACAAAGTAGCTCATGCAGGTTGCAAAAGAACGCTGAGTGAAAGTCGTCGCCAATACTGGATTGTACGTGGACGAGGCCTTGCCAAGAAAATTGCCAGGAACTGCGTGACATGCAGAAAACAGCGACAGCCTCCACACTCAACACTGATGGCAGATCTTCCCCAAGAGAGGCTTAAGACCTTTTCTCCTCCCTTCTCTGTTACAGGAGTCGATCTTTTTCAGCCTCAGATTTGGAAGAAATAAGTCGTCAAAGGCCTGGGGTGCAATTTTCACTTGCGCAACCACAAGAGCAGTTCACCTAGAGATAGTAGAAAGTTCGTCAAGCGAATCCTTCATTCAAGCTCTGAGACGTTTCGCCTCTCACCATGGATGGCCAAGTACAGTTATTTCCGACAATGGAAAGTCATTCGTGGGAGCAGAAGCAGAGCTGAGGAAACTCGTTGTGAAAGGCAGAAAACAAATCAACGACTTTGCAGTGCTACACAAGATTCGTTGGATCTTTACTACACCCCTGAGTCCTCACCAGGGAGGGATCTATGAAAGTTTGATCAAGCAAACGAAGCAAGCTTTACGCGTCACTGTGGGCAACCAAGTCCTGTCCTGGAACGAAATGTCCACCGTCTTCGCAGAAGTCAAGTGTCTTGTCAACAGCAGGCCACTCGGACACGCTTCGAATGATCCCAACGACCCACAGCCACTAACCCCTAATCACTTTATTCTTGGTCGCGCCAGCGCAGACATCCCGCAAGGTCCATTTCAAGAGTCCTGAAACCTGAGAAAGCGGTTTCAGTTTGTCCAGACCCTTACCCACTTCTGGAAGCGGTTCATTCCAGAGTATCTGCCCACCCTGATGAGAAGAGAAAAGTGGCAGACCAAGCAGCGCCAAGTGATAGTGGGGGACCTAGTTCTCTTAGTGGATTACAACGCTCCTCGTGGAAAATGGAACATGGCCCGAGTCAAGGAGACGTATCCAGGTAGAGACGCCGTCGTCAGGAACGTTTTGGTAAAGACCAAGATCCATTCAGAAGTGCTGCGTCATCCTAGAAGTAGAATAAGTGCAACCCCTACAATCTGAAGTGGTCCCCCCGGAGGACTTGTTGTGAACAATAATTTAGTGATTTACATAAATTGAACATTAACTGATTAGTTTACTTGAGGATTAATATAACATCATGTTTGTCAACATTACGCAGTTCATTAACTCATCAGAATCGTTTAAGTCTCATTAGTTTCATTAGTGTCGCGTCCTTGAACAGTGTCTTCGCCAAGTCAGTATATTTACGTTTAAGTTAACCACCAGAGATTCACTCTTCAGGTACAGAATCAATCATACAATTGTTGTAATATTGTATTCATCATGATTGCATGTGCTGTGATATTGTTGTTTCTATCCATTTGACTGATTGTAAGTTAGAGACATTTAAGATACATATAAGTCAGAAAATATGATCGGAATGTAAGCTATATTTTGTCTTTTAGAATATTTGTACAACCGTGTCAAGACTGTACTTATTAAAGAAGATTTCTGAGCCGGTTTATGTAGATTTGTGCTTAAGGTGCAGTAATACGAGCAAAAAAATAGTGAAACTTGTCGCGCAACATTTTCAGATTGTTGCGTTGCAAGTTGCAGAGCAATGTTTCTCGTATTACCATCGTTCGCGCAACTTGTCGCGCAACAAATTAAATTTTCGGTCATTTGTTGCAGGTTGCAAAACTTTGTTGCATGAGGAAGAAAGAGCTTCTACTTTGTGCAACAAAGTTTTGCAACCTGCAACACGAAAATGTGTTGCACGACAAGTTGCGCGAACGGTGTTGCACGACAAGTTGCACGATTTTGTTGCCCGTATTACCGCACCTTAACCAAGGGTTTAGCAATACTTGAAGCAGCTAAGAAGAGAGCATTTATATCAAGATAACTATAAAGTGGCCGTGAAAAGTTCAAAACAATATAACATCAAGTAAAAAAACAAGTCCGGTCATCACACTGCATTTGTCTGCCACGTAAATTTCGGTCCCGATTCTCCGATTCTCGGGAACTTACTAACGGCTTTACATCGCTTCAAAGAATACACTTATGGCATATTTCATTAGAGAGTTTGATATTCTACGTATCTCAAGAAGACAATATGTTGTACAAACATCATTTACTTGGTTTCAGTACTCGCATAATACGCGCTCGCAACTTACGCGTTGTTTACGCGCTCGTTACCTGCTGTTGACGCGCTCGCGACGCGCTCGCAGAGGGAAGTTACATTTAAGCTGTACTGTAGATAATTGAAGGATATCCTGTTCTCGTATGCGAAGTTATGAATATTTATAATAGAATTACCACAGGATTAAAGCAGATTGTTTTTCTGAATGCGAGTCAATGTACGTGCTGCCAATAACTCGTGGAAGGACTTTCCTGGGTAGATGACAGTATTTCACCATTGATCGCAAATTTGAATAAACCATTGAAATGCTAGCCTGCTTAGCGGCTCTCCAGTGGGGAAGGGAGGGGGAAGTTCAGCTTCAGTTTAGAGGGAAAAAATAAGAATCACTATGAATCTCACGATAATGACTGTGAAATTGCCATATTATAAAAAAGGATCAATGAGTTATACATTATTCGGTAGTCTAAAAAAATATTTTTGAATTAATTTTTACGCCTTCGAATTATTTCGTCTCTGATGTTGGATATGGCCTGTTGGATATTATTGTGGGCTCAGACAAGGCACAGATAAGTAATGAGTAGACATGCGTTCACTTTTAAAAACATTGTCTTTTCAATAATAGAGTTAATAATAAATAATATGGTACTTACAGTACCGCCTAAAAATATTGCAACAGCCAAGAACCGCAATTGCGTTTTATTTGCGGTTTGCGGTTTGCGGCCGCAAAAAAGCGCAAAAAGAAACCACAAAACAAAATGGCGTCCAAACTCATTAAAAACTCAACACCGCAAATTGCGCTTTCTTTTAGAAGTCTTTTTGCGCTTTCATTGTTCGTGTGCGAGTTGCGTGAATTGCGAATAAATTATCTTTGCGTTTTTAGTCGATCTACGATCTTACAATTACATGTAGACTTTCAATCATTTCAACAATAACAACGAAACAACTCCTCGTAGTAATGCTCGGAAACTCATGCAATTCCCGGTATAGTCGTAGGCTGAGGATAAAATATCGCAACTTCTAAAATAGATTTTGTAATGACTGTGAAAAACATACGCATGACTTGCCCCCGGTGTACGCAATCGATGAAATCGATAATCGATGAAAATCGATATCAATCGATATCAATCGATATCAATTGAAGGGGTGCCCATGAAAACTGCGTATGTGACTATTTTCAAAATGTTATGCAATTGCTTCAAAAATACACCTACTGGCTTCTAAATACCTATATAAACATGATTTGGTGATTTTTAGATCGATTACACTCGAATTTTGGGCACTACAGTATATTTAATTTCTGATTGAATTTATCAGTATTAGTTGGTGAAAATATGCAAATTAAGAAACTTTTACGCGTCAGTGATCTGTACGTGTTGTTCAACAATAACAAACCTTCAGATGTGAATGATTTCAACCTTTCACTTCCAGAGATTTTAGAAGTTTTTAGCGAATTTTGTTGCCATGGAAATCTTGACAGCTCGCGGGCTCAAACTATCAGGCGGTTAAGTTGTCTCGTGGCGTGGCTATCGGTTCTGGAAGTGCTTCGCAGAACTGGGCCACTTTGCCACAATTTAAAGTCTTTTATTGCCATGTTTTCACCACAGAAGCCCCCAGAACAGCATCATTAAGCTTGACTGGTGGTAGAGGCCATTCTCCTGGAAGAAATCAGGGGCGAGGTGCAATTTCACGATGAAACTGAATCTGCAAACACGGTGTCAGATTTTCAAAATGGCCGATTCAGCCGAGTGAGAGTTGTTTAATATCTCTGGTCGTTCTGTGGTGAATTCGAGGACCTACTAAGGCAGTTTTGGCGACTTTCGACTAGTAACTAGTAAAGAATGCAACCGGTGCATTAGTTTGCCTGTAGGCCCGGGTGATAAAAGACTTTATAAAATATCTCTAAAACATGGAGGTACAGAATGTCGTTGACAAAAATGTTCATGATATCCCAGAATGCAGTTCGGTCGTGCGTTGGAAAACAACAGGGATCCCGAAATAGTCGAATTGAAAATCCCCGAATATACCAAGAAGAGAGATGGAAGTTTGCCGAGCTAGTGGCGTTTTGTTTCACAATGATGTATTTTGGAAGAAAATCAAAGTCAAATGTCGCACATTGTCATGACGTCAAAAACGCGCATTTTTGATTTCTATGAAAAACGGCAAACTGCAAAACAAGCTCTTTTTCTAATGTAATCGATCTAAAAATGACCAAATCATGTTTATATAGGTATCAATAAGCCAGTAGGTGTATTTTTGAAGCAATTGCATAACATTTTGAAAATTATCAAAATAGTCACATACGCAGTTTTCATGGGCACCCCTTCAATTAATAAATTGATATTGGAAATCGATGACCAATCGATGAAACAAAAATCTGTGACATTTGATCGATTGTCATCGATTGCCTTATGATTGATCGATTGTTATCGATTGCCCTAAAATAGATCGATTTTCATCGATTTTCATCGATTGTTTTGTACTTATGGCCAGAGCGGGAACAAGCGCACTCAGCTTGTAATTGCCCTAGCTGTCCCCGGTCATTACTACCTTGAAAGCATTAATATAATATATATATGTCGGTTCTTATATAGCGCATTTCACATTGTCTCAATGCGCTTTACAACCGATGGAGGACTTTTTCGGGCTGCATATGAAAGGCGCCTATGGCAGCCGAGCAGCTTACAATCATGAGGAGTTAGTACATTAGTGTGTTATGCCTCCAATTTGAAGTAGGCTGTTGAACCGGGTAACAATCCCCTATAATCTTACGAAGAGTTCAACAGGTTATTTTAATGTCCCCCGTGAAACAGGTTAGATTAGGGTCGGGAGACAGGACCTCAGGTTTAACGTCCTTATCCGAGAAGACGTGAAGGTCTAACCATTTGGAGATGTAATTACAAAGGCAGCACCTTCTCCTCAATTATTTTAAGACCCTGAGTAATGGTCCGGCCGGGACTTGAACCACGAACCTCCCGCACAATAGACCGGTACTCAACCAACTGAGCCAACCGGACGGCTGCCTCTTTCCCGGTCTCTTTGTATGAGCTAGAAATATTTCTCCTTGTTGGACTTGGAAAAGACAACATTGATAACCCTTCACGATGCATCGATCGCACTTTTAGACTGACTTCGTGGCTTTCCCAGCGGCTTTCCATATAGACGACATTTTAGCGGCAACGTACAGAGGTCGATAGGACTACGTCACGAAATCTTGTACTGAACCTGATAACAATCGATCGATGATCGATGATCGATTTTCATAGATTGTCATTTTTCTTGTGTGACTATCGATTGGTGATCGATTGGCCAAAACCAATCGATATGAATCGATTAATTTTATCCATTTTATCGATTGTTCGATTGGTTTTCCGATCATCGATTTTCATCGATTGCGTACACCGGGCTTGCCGTGACCGTGCAGGGTTTTTTTCACAGGATTCGAGTCCGTCCATTTACTCGCCCAAAGTAACAAGCTGTAACTAGTAGATCGGTCAACGATTACTAAATCAGCTAGAAACCTCAAACTTTTCATCTCTAAAACACAACGCTGTGATTTACGAAAACACAAATGCCGTGATTTACGTTGGTGAATTATAGACAGTTTGATTGACACATGGTGTGTTGAACCCGTGAGAATGTACGGGAAGCTTGGGAACTTTATAGAAACTAGTCAGATAAACTCTGAAATGCGACAAAATGTATTTCAAAAACAACTTTTACATTAGATACGGTTACTTTTGCTCATTTGGTAAATCAAAACGACCAGAGAACGACTCATCAAACTATCAAACATAACCAAGCTCAAGGTGTGAAATGTTTGTTTACGATTACGAAGTGAGTTCTTGAGAATATTATTATTCACATAAACGACTTGTTTGGTCCTAAATCTTTTGCTCAAAAGCCTTTAATACCAAATGAAAAACATTTACTTGGAATCTGGATGAATCTGAACATTTCTCAAACACTTTTTTCGGAGATACTTGTTAGTTTGTTTTGGTGTTGTGTGACACCTGAGCCACGCGTGCAGCGTGAACCGGATCAAACCGGTAACGAACTTGAGAAAGGTTCGATATCTTCATACTTATACTTTAGTTCCTCACTAGGTATAATTTTAAGATGTCTTAAGACATGAATTCCAAATCTAAAGACCGATCAGAGCGGCTGTCAGTGAATAATTTTCATAAACTTGTCATCACTTCGTGTATCAGCGAACGACAGACTGATTGTAATTTGTTCGTCAAAACAGATAAAACATAAAGTGCTTTCATCTTTTTCGAAAAATCGACTGATTTGTTGTGGGATCCTTGCACATTTGAGCTTCAACTCGAACGAATATATTATATTTGCGGGTGAATCAATTAATTTTGCGTATTATTGCGTTCTATTGTCTTATGCCGTGAAACGCAACTTGCGGTTTTTATGAATAATGACCGAGGCGCAAGAGAAAACCGCAAACGTCCGCAAATTGCGGTTCTCTTTAAGAAGTATTTTTGCGGCGCAATTGCGGTTCTTAGCTGTTGCAATACTTTTAGGCGGTACTGTATATTATTATGCCTCGCATGCCTCGCTGTGTGCCTCGCATGCCTCGCTGGCTGGCTCGCACTCTGTAAGGACCCTCATCACCTGCTATTGTCATGTTGTTGAGACGAAGTGCAAGGACGCTTCGTTCGTCGGTTGTTTGATTTCTTGTAAAAAAAATCAATTTAGATATAATTTAACACAAGTCAAAATACTATAAAACTTCCCCTTGCTGTTTAAGCTAAAAAAGAGCTAAGTTTCGTGCATGTACGTAAACTATAGACCCAAATATATCGGTCATACGTTGGTACGTTTGTTGTTTATCGGCTTCGACTTCATGTTCAAAGTGACGCTCGCTTCGATCGCACTGGACTATAAAATGTTCCTAATCATTTACAGTATTTATGTTTGAGAGACACATTGTATCGGGATTATAATTCTATTGGTTTTGAACCACGACTCTTGATATAATTACACGTATATTACGGACATGAATGTCTCGTCGTCCAACAGTTTGATCGCCGTTGGATTCAATTTATTTGCACTACACTCAAACTACACTCAGCCTGCGTGTAACGTAAACAAAAGACTGTATAACAAAGGCGAAACTACACTCAAACTACACTCAGTTTACACTCAAGACTCCATGCAGACTCCACGCAGAATCCATGCAGACTCAGGGCTCGAAATAGCGGCCTGCCAATGGCCAAAATGCAGGTCAAATTTCACTACAGGCGAAAATAATTTTGAACTGCCAAATGGAAAATAAAATGGCAGGTGAAATTTTGTTCCACTGTAGTTTATTGTTTTACTTTGTTTGCCTACCATTTTCCTTTATTCGCTAGACCTTTTCGTGAACAGTCGATCCATATTAAGCTTATAAATATCGGCAAACAAACTGAAAACAACAGCGCAAAGGTGAGGCGCAGGTCATCAGGTCAGCGGTGTTCTCTTGTAATATAACCCAGCATGCCTTTTGGGCTCCCATGCTAGCGTGCACGCCATTTGCTTGTGTCGAGTTGTGACGAATCTACGACGGGAAAAATGGCCGAGGAGAACACTATTGAAGTATTTATTAACTTTCGTAATCTTTGCGACAATTTCGATGAGCATGGGATCATCATCAGTGTACAAAAGCCAGATGCGTCTGATAGCGAAGAAGAAGCACTAATTGCACTCGAGATCAAAGTTGTTGAGAAAGTTGTTGAGCATTTTGAGGCCGACACACATTCAGTTAGCCCAATCAGAATTGATGGAGTCATTGGAGCACACAGTCGAATTGTGACATTTCTTGATGACCTGGAGAAGCTTGGGAGTGTTCTGTTCAATGAGAGCAAAATGCTAGTGAAAGACACAGCAGGAGAATTGGTGGATATAACATCGATGCAGCAGATTCATTACCATACTGTTATATTTGTCATGTTTAACAATTCCAATGAAGAACTTTCAGACATTGACACTCAGACATTGACACTCTTAGCAATGAATAAAGTAACGTCATATATAACGACAAATAGGATATTCTAATAGGGTTTTCCGATTAACGGGTACTAAGGCCGATTTGGCACTAATAGTACCATTGTTCGATATGTCGATATTCTTGCCACAATGTGTTTTGTACCGAAAGATGTATTCATTATCTGTACGATTTATTCATTCTAAATGTTGGGGGAAAGCCGAAAAATATTCAATACACTCACTCACCATGATAATCATCTGATCATATGTACGTAAATCATGCATGTTTCATAGAGTGTGACTTTGTCAGAATGTTTCAATCAGTCAGGCACCTTGATCAATAAAGCTTTTATTACTACGTATCACAATTATTGTCAATGCAAGTTAATGTAGTACAATTATAACTTCTTGCAAACTTGTAAACTCACTACGGAATTCCCGAATTGTCGATACATTCATTTATCTTCTATGGTATCATTACATCAGCACTTCTTAATGTGAGGGAATAAACGAAACAGTCAAAAACTGAACATTGTGTAATTGGTATAATAGGAACAGTTAACATTGTTCACTAGGACAGGCTCCTATTCTTCGTCCGACGAGCTGCTTGATGGCAACAAAATAGACTTGGACCATTTTTTGAGAGCTTTGGTATGCTCTCGGGCAGCAGATTGTGCCTCATTTATTAGGCCTGGAATGGACTCGAGCACATCATTCAGTGCCTTGCTCTTGGATTTTCGAGGTCTAAAAAATAAACGATGGAATGATAATTTAGGTTAAATAATTAATGGAGTTGCCTGTGAGTTTTGCCGGAGAGCTCCTGTTTGCATAAATAATAATGTGACTTACCTTTTTCTTTTGCTTGATGTAGAAGTCGTAGAAGGCCCAGCGCTAGCCAAAGGTTCTGAGCTGATACGTCTCACTACTGACTGTCGGCTGTCCATCCCGTCATCCAGCGTAGACGTATCAACACAAAACCTTTTGTCGTTTTCGTCTATCTTTTGTTTAGTTGATTCAATACTATCGTCTTCTTCACTGGCTTCACTTCCACTGCTGTTGTATTCATCTTCGACACGCGTCTGTACACGTTCGGCATTGTTCCTGCATGGTTGCAAAAATTAATCAGCTTAATAAACAGTAAAATAAAAGAACGAAAATCGAACACGTTCAGGTTTATAAGTTGAAAAGAACTAACATTGTTATATTTTGGTGACTTACTGTGGATGAAGCAATTTTGTGGTTCGTTTTCGTACTCTTTCGGTTGCTTTTTTAAAGGTTGCACTGCCGAGTGTTCCTGCTTCAGTGTAAAATTTACACAGCTCTTCGCCCATTACCTCGGAATTCCTTTGCATGAAAAGGACAATGGCCTTATAATCTTTTTTGTACATTGCCAGAGCTTTTTGAACACATCATGTCTTCGACAGGTGTTGCTCGAAGGCGAGAAGACTGCTGTTTAGACATTCTTAAAACCCGAGTCACTGTGCGAGAATCTAGAGACTGCGACGCCGGGCTGCAAAACTTGATTGCCACGTTGCAAATTCTGCACGTGCAAATTGCAAGATTAGGTGATGCATACGTCAATGGACTGAATATTTTAAAAATCAACAGCATGCATGTATATCTCCTTTTGGCTTTCATATACTCGTTTCACTGAACCATCCTTTCATTGTAAAATACCATAAAAAATCAAAACAGGTAAAAAGAATAATAAAAATGAGACCGTTTTGAATCATATTTTATGTCAATCGTTTAAAGTTCTAACGACTTTTTCAATCCTGTTAGGCACGTGAGAATTCTAGTCTTACCGAGAAGGCTAAACGCAGAAGCTGATTAACTTTCACTTCGCGCCATGCATCCTCCGCCTTTTCCAGCTTTTCTCGCGATATTACCACTGATTCTTGTTAACGTTCTGCTGTTATGTAGCAACAACTTAGTAATGCCTCCTCCTTGTACAGTGTTTTTGACTCAAACTATTATCATTCTGATGACAATTCCTGACCTGCTAAAA
Organism: Actinostola sp. cb2023; assembly: GCA_033675265.1. Lineage (NCBI taxonomy): Eukaryota > Metazoa > Cnidaria > Anthozoa > Actiniaria > Actinostolidae > Actinostola > Actinostola sp. cb2023. The sequence goes on from JAUJYZ010000128.1 coordinate 195,252, forward strand.
AAACAGCCTCTGATTGCAAGACTTTTTCCTGCTCTTATGCCGGGCAGAAATGTTGGTCGCGATGTTTGGACATTGCTTGAAATAGACCCACGCACGTTTTGGTACCTCACAGGAGAAACTCCAAGATCGCTTGAGCAAATGGTTCGGCGTGTAGCTGCAGATGTTGTGAGACCCCGGCTTTTGCCACGTCAGCCAACCACCCGAAGACAGCGTGCGTGTCTTTTGGATGTTCGAAACCGTGTACTCTTGGTCATCATTTGGTTACGGTGTTATCACAATTATCACGCCATGGCAAACCTCTTTCACATTAGTACGAGTACGGTAGCTGAAGAGATTTATCATATTGTACCAATACTTTACCTTAGCTACCGTCACCTCATAAGATGGCACAACCTTCAACAGTGGGCCGCGTTTTTAGGCAATTGGCCTCATTTTCCCAATGCCGTGGGCTCCATCGACGCTACCAGCCATAAAATAAACAGACCATCAGTAGGACAGGCCGAGTTTTATAGAGGAGATAAGAAGTTTCACTTCATGTCAACCCAGCTAGTTGTCGATGCGGACGGGCTTATTGTTATGCTTGTGTCTGGGTAAGTGTTAGGCTTGGAATCATCTGTGCAATTTTTGTACTTTGGAAGTGATGTATCCCTATAGTCATCAGTGCATAATTCACTGAAATAATCTACCGTACATATATACAGGTATCCTGGTCACTTGAATGATGCCTCTACATTTCGACTGCTGCCAAGGATTGGCTTTAATCGTCAAAGAAGACTACCACGAGCCGCACGACTTCTTGCAGATGGTGGATATCCTGGACAAGTGCCCCTAATAACCCCAAGGAGGATAGCCAGAAACAGAAGGGTCCAAAGAGCCAATCGAGAGCTTCGCCGTCTCCGCGTACAGGTTGAGCACACGATTGGTAGTCTTAAAATCTATCGATCAGTTTCCTCTGTTTTCCGTCAAAAACGTTCCTTTTTGCCATTCGTCGTCACTACTTGTGGTTACTTAACAAACCGTCGGCGTAGACTTATCGCACGAGTTTAATACATTGAATTAGCCTACCGCTTTACGAAACATATACTGTAACAACTCTCGATGTAAGTCACTATATTACATTTGTAAGATATTCAGATACCCTATACTTTATTTATTACCCTTTCTTGTCATGCAGTCCTTGAAAAAACATGGAATCAAAATAATTACAATCATGTACAATGTAATTTCAGTTTATGTATTTTTCCCCTAAACGATCAAAGGTAAACGCTGCCTGTAATGATAATCACTATCCAATAAATAACAATTTCACCAGTCTTCACTGCTTTTTATCTCGAGCTGATCAATAAAGTATAATATCTCTCGTAAAAATTATCGAAAATGTAAAGCATCGGCCATATCGTATCGGACATGATATGACTGATCATGCATCAGTGCACATATGCAAATTAGTACTTGGCACTATTAGTGCCAAAGTCTTTAAATCGGAAAACCCTAATAGAGTTTTTTAAGTGTGAAAATCGCCGGTTTGCACAAATCATCTGAGCGTACGTTTCGTAGAAAGATCGCGATTGTGTGTTTGTTGTATGTTTCATGTTTGGTCTCGTTGCTATGGAGAGGAATCTTGACAAGAGGAAAGATAATTGTCAGTTTTGTAACGAAAACCTATGTACCAACAGAGCATCCGAAATATAGATTACTTCTTCAGTTCAACTCGCAAGAATAACGCTAGTTTACCAGTGCAGTATATCTGTTTCTGGTTCCATAGTTTGTGGGAATCAAACGGCAAAACTATACTTGAAAGTCACGGCGAAACGGCCGTCACGCACTGGTTGTTTATTATAAATACTACAGTACAGCTGATTCAGTGATTGCCTGATTTTAATATAAAAAAAGCTTTAAATAAAAGCTTTATATTTTGCGGATTTCTGTGGAAATCGTTAAGACCACTTCATGGCGCTTTGCAATACAAGACATACAAGTCTCAGTACTCGTGTTCGTCTAGAGTTAGGGAATGGGAATTCTGACGTATAATGTCTTGTGTACCGTAGAAATAATAATAAGCTTACAAATACTAAATCTCACATGAAAAACAAAATTAGTAAGCTTATTAGTTACTTCTCTTTATTACTTTATTAAATATCATTACATGTTTATGTATCTTAAGTTATCTTTTGAGACGTAGGCGAAACGATTAGGCGAACTGACGTAGGCGAACTGACGCGGTGGCGAAACGACTGGATACCGTACATAAACGATTACTGTATTAAACGCCAACGGCCCTATAGTCAGGAAGCAAATGTCGTAAAAGAAAGTCCCGTGGGAATTTTGTGCTGAAAGCAAGCCACCTATCTACATGTGTTAAGGGGACCCTAAGGAACAAGAAACATGTTGTCGGCAATTTTGTAACTCGTACCGACGGCCGCTACGAAAGTTTTAAAATGTGACTTATATGGCCCAGCATGGAAACGAGGCTGGGCCATAAAATGCGATATAACCATCGTTAATGGCAACAAATCGTTACCGAAATTACTCATACTTTACATATAAGTGTATCTGACACAACTAAGAAACTTTTAAGTAATAAAGCTGGTCACGTGACCATGACAGCATGGAAACGAGGCTGGGCTATAAAATGCCCTATAACTTATTTTGAATTGCATAAAATGTATCCAAATTCACCCAAATCAATGACATATGTGATTGTTACACTACCAGGCCGTAAGTTGTACATTCTAGACTGCGATCGGGTACGTCATATTGGTTTAGGGGAGTCACGTGATCAACTGATAATACGTGAAAGCGGGGCTGATTTAGTGGTTTCTCAACTGTAAGAAGTGGAAGTTTACTGGGTCTCTAGAAAACATTTCCAATCATAATTTACCAACGGAACTGTACAGCTTCTTTCACAGGTGGGTCATATAAGGTCCAAACAACTTTCAGCTGAAAAGAAGTCTGATGAGGTGCATAAGCGCAAAATGTGTCTTGCTCAAAGTACGACAAATAAAGAACAAGTCAGAAACTCTTAGGTGGTCGACAGCTGTAATGCCACAACAGTTGGCTGTTGGCCTAGCTGTCCACAAGGCAGTCCAAAGTAAAGCGTTGATAAATATGCTGCACGGTTTTGGGATGTTGGCTGATAAAAACAGAATCCTCAGAGCTATAGGTGCAGATCCGGAATCAAGTGTTCTCAAGCGTATGGTTCAGAATGATGTTGTTTACAGCTAATTCAAAAAACGTTGTCCTAGGTTTTGTTGCATATTGCATTTCCAGACTGAAGTACATTATGGACTGATCAATACATGTGTTTGTTTGCGTTGCGTTGCCGAAACTGAGATCTTGGTCAGTTGACTGTCAGGGCTTCCCTGATATTTATTTGTGGGTTTTGGAACCCCAAAATAGAAGAACACACATCAATTGCCATGCATAATGCACTTCGGTCTGGGAATGCAAAATGCAATATGCAACAAAACCTATAGGACAACGTTTTTTGAATTAGCTGTATATATCTCCAGACATAGTGGAGGGCAGGCATATCTTCTTATTTTTCCGTTCGACAATGCGAACTTTGCTGAAGACACTGACTCCTGACCGGAAACACACCTTCCATGGAACAGCAATGGCTATATACCAAAGGAGTTTCCCTGAAGACAAGAAACCAGACTTGAACGTCGATACCCCAGACCAGAGTCGCTCAATTAGAGAGCTTCCTGAATCAATTACAAGCCTCCTGGAATGTCCTAAGCCTCCTTCAAAGCCCTTCAGTCCTGTTTACCCATGGTTTGGTCTGTTTGCTGAGAATGAACTTCCGGTAAGAGTTAGGATGCAATATTTGGCATGACTTCTCGGGCGTAGTTTGACCAGAACTCCAATTGACAGCACGGTAGTGACAGGAACACAGACGAATATCATGAGCACTCTAGGGCAGTTAGAGAATCAGTCTGCAAAGAGTACAGGTATCCTGGTGTGGTCTGGATACAACTCACTGATCAGTAATGCAATGCCTGTCATACGAGTAGGAGCACCACCTCTGATTGCTGCACCAGCACACTATTTGCCGTCAATGGAATATTCATCTTTGTAGTGGAACGTTAATTCCAAATAAATCTAAATCTAAATCTAAATCTAAATCTAATCTAAACGAATGGCAGACCTTACTGACTGTTCTAATGCAGGCCCAGAAGATCAAGACAAAGGTGGTAGATCCGACTTAGTAGGAAGACAGTCATTTCACTTGACACAGGGCTCTACAAACTGGCAAAGAAGCTGCAAATGGCTCGCCACATGATCCAAGTCATTTTATACTCCATCCCAGCGAACTGTATATAGTAATGGCCCAACTACGAACAATCGGAACGTTCAATGAAAACAGTGGACTGGACTGACTTGTGCTGGATAGAATCGGAACTTTACGGTCCAACAACGGTCCAACAAATCATTGATGGTAACCACGTAAAGAGAAGGCAGACCGCTCACCTGATTACCCTACAGACACTGTTCGTAATGTATCAGGAATCTTTTTTTTTTCAGCAAGATCCGAATTCGTACTGCAGTGTCTTGAGCAGTTGGCAAAGTCTTGAGCTTGATGATGTTTGCACCGATGGTTCCAAGGAATGAGTAGAAAAGGTACATGCCATATCGTGGAGAGAATGAAGGTATTTGATGCTAGCCAAAGACAATATTCCATTGATTAAGGTTGTGAGTCAGTACACGAGGATTGTCAATAATAATAATAATATATGATACCATTTATCCGAGCGGTTCAATTCGAATCGAGAAGCTCTTGAGGTATTTGTTACTGCCGCAGACAGGCCTGGGCATGATCCGGCCGAGAGGGCCTAGGTTAGAGCACGAGAGAGCACGAAAGAGTCGGCCATGGTTGAAGACAGTTGAGTCGAGGTTTAAGGAATGTAGGACGTAAGCCAGGAGAATATAATGTAAGTCCTTTCTATTTTCAGATGCTTCAAACGTTTAGTGAATGTCATCTTATATTTACCATTACAGTTTGTAAACCGCTTCGCGACCGATAACATGTATTAAAAGAACACAAAGAATGTATACATCAGAAAGAGCGAGTATTCAAGTTATAGTATATCCCAAAGAACGCCTCATGCACCTACATTAGTTTACAAAAGTTCATATGACCTCGTTAATCTGCTATGGATCAACCGAGAGAAAGAATTCTGACCGAGAAGGCAAAGGAAGAAAGAATTCGCCGTCTAAAGAACGATAGAAAAACAGCCTTGTCGACAGTGGCGCGACAAAAGACTAGACTAACGGCGCTTTTGATCGACGAAGAAAACTTACACCTAGTGAAAACAAGTCTCTTCGAATTAGACGAATTACTTGAGTATGCCCAACGATCTCATGAATTGTTTATCAGAGAACTGACGTCGGATGGGATAAGGAAAATGAAAACGATCATTTTGTGTCAAAGCAATGTGGGTCTTTAGAATACAGACAACGAGTACTGCAGTGGATATCACTGGCAGAGCAACGACTCACAGAAGGAGCTGATCGACTGATGGAGAAACGATCCATCTTATCAACAACATCACGTTCGTCACGTCGTTCGAGTAAGCAATCTAGTAACTCAGGAACTTCGGCCAGAGAAAGAGAGCGCCTTAAACTGGCTGAAATGATTGCGGAAAAGTCACTGTTAAAGAAAAAACTCGAGCTTCAAGCTGCTGCAGAAGAGCTTAAAGCTGCTGCAGAAGAGCTTAGACTAGAGACTGAGATTGCTAAGTCACGTGCAAGGGAAGAAGTCTACGCGACGATCGACGCCGAAGAGACGAGTCTACTCTCAGGCACCCCCCTCATGAAGTCCACGCCCCTATCGCTGTACATTATGCAAGCTTCAGGTGGCATCACATCCAACGTCGATGATACAACGGAATGCAACGAAACGAAGCATCATGAAGCTACAACGAAGGATTACGAAACGAAGCATCATGAAGCTACAGCGGAACGCAACGAAACGAAGCATCATGAAGCTACAACGAAGGATTACGAAACGAAGCATCATGAAGCTACAGCGGAACGCAACGAAACGAAGCATCATGAAGCTACAACGAAGGATTACGAAACGAAGCATCATGAAGCTACAGCGGAACGCAACGAAACGAAGCATCATGAAGCTACAGCGGAACGCAACGAAACGAAGCATCATGAAGCTACAACGGAACGGAACGAAGCGAAGCATCATGAAGCTACAACGAAGGACTACGAAACGAAATGTCACGACACAATAACGGAACAACTCAAATCACCTCCTGACAATGTCTCAACGAACCACAACGATGGAAATCAAGACGACGCAACAACGAAAGTCAACGAAAGGCGTCGTGGCGAGAAGGTAGCTGAAGCAACTGGAGGACAACTCGTTAACCTAAAGACACAAGAAACCCATTGTCATTCAACTAACGTAGCGAAAGAACTTACCGCACCATATTACGAAAGCGAAATAACGAAATACGACGAAATGGTCGGTGCCAATGTAAAGGATCATAGACAGACAGACTTGTCTGATGTGCAAAGTGCTATAGATAATGGAACATTAACGAAAAAAACTTAACGAAACACAGAAACCGAACGTAGACAAAGAAACGAAATTCAACGAAACATTTACAACGCCAGGCGTACATCACATGCACACGTCCTCACCTTTAGGATCTGCAACATTTACAGAACAAGCCTTCGCTAGCATGATGACTACACAGCTTGAACAACACAAGCAAATGATCTCCTCTCATCAAGAGATGGCGGCAGCCATGACGTTACCACAACCAAAGATTCCTACGTTTAAAGGAGCAGTAATCGAATATAAAGCATTCATGATGGCCTTTGACTCACGCATCAAACCCAAGACAACAAACAATGCTGATCGTCTGTACTATCTACAACAACACCTCGAAGGCGAGGCCAAGGACTTAATCGAAGGCTGTCTGCACCTCGACCCAGACGAGGGCTACAACGAGGCCAGGAAGCTTCTTGACAAGGAGTACGGGGACCCATACAAGATCTCTGTAGCTTACATCAATCGACTTCTAAAGTGGCCTTCTGTAAAGTATGACGACGCAACTGGTCTGAAACGCTTATCCTTGTTCCTCGTAAAATGTATGAACGCTATGAAAACGATCAATTACATGGAAACTCTGAATCACTCGCCAAATATGCAAGCCATCGTTCATAAATTGCCTTCTTATCTGCAAAGTAAATGGCGAGAGCAAGTCCTTAATATTAAAGCCAAGGAGCAAAGGATTGCCAAATTCAAAGACATTGTCAAATTCATAGAACGTGCAGCGGAAACCAGCAACGACCCAATCTACAGCAAAGAAGCACTGAGCAAACTCGATGACAGACCTAAGAACACTAAGAGTGCAGATGAAAGTAAGAGACAACTCTATCCAAGACAGAGAACAGGTAGCCTCGCGACAAGTATGAACCATCCCCATATTGGAAAACCCCTTGACGGGGCCGGGTCAGCACAGCAACCAAGGAGAGCAACAAGCGTACGACCGTGTCCTCTCTGTGAAAGGTCACATGACTTGGAGGAATGTAAAGAATTTACAAAGAAATCTCTCGAAGAAAAGAAAGGGTTCATCACTCAGAAGGGTCTTTGTTTTGCTTGCTATGGATCTAATCACCGATCCAAGGGATGCACCAACAGGAGACTGTGTAAAAAGTGTAACAAGTCACACCCTACAGCGCTACATATAGACAACTTCAACGTAATGGGTCAAGCGAAAGACAACAAGCAAGTCGCTTCAACGAGTGTAAGCAGTGCGTGTACAGACGTCGATAAAGATTCGCGTTGTGCACGAAAGACGAACAACAACGTCATATTACACGCCATCCTACCAGTTAAGGTCAAGATCAAGAATGGGACTGATACTGTCACGACGTACGCCCTCTATGATAACGGAAGTTCAGGCTGTTTTATAACTGAAGGCCTGAAGGAACAGTTAGCAGTCGAAGGAATAAAGACTACCCTGCAGCTGGGAACCATGCATGGCCAAAGTTCTGTAGAAAGCTCTATTGTAGAAGGATTAATCATCACAGACTTGAACAATGATAATCCTGTAGAAGTAGCTCGTTGCTACACACGTCATGAAATACCTGTCAGTCAGGAACAGATACCCACTCCCAAAGTGGTAAGCAAATTTGACAACCTTCGCACCATCTCCAAGAAGATCCCTGAGCTTATACCAGACGTTGACGTGGGTGTGCTCATCGGTAGTAACTGCCCCCTCGCGCTTGAGCCATTGGAAGTACTTCCCAGCGGAGGTAAAGGACCCTTTGCAATGCGTCTAAGACATGGGTGGACGGTTAGTGGACCACTACACATACAACCACAAGCTACATCACAGGGTTGCAACGCCACTAGTCACAGAATAACAGTTCAAGAACTAGAGTCTATCAAAGAGGTCATAACCCCGCAGTCAGTTATGACTATGTTCGAGCTCGACTTCAACGACCACTCCTCGACATCCGACGATAGCAGTTTATCACAGGAAGATAAAGAGTTCCTGAGCATCGCCGATCAAGGCACTCGTCGCGTCGATGGACACTATGAGCTTCCATTGCCCTTCAGAGACCCTAACGTAGTCATGCCCAATAACCGAGTACAAGCGGAGAAACGAGCTGGCTGGCAGAGGAAGAAGATGTTACGCAATGATGAGTACCATCGAGACTATACCAACTTCATTAACACCACTATCGCAAAGGGATACACAAGAAAGGTACCCAAAGAGTCAACTGATGCAAAGCCAGGCAAGGTGTGGTACCTGCCACATCATGGCGTGTACCACCCCCAAAAACCCAATAAAATCCGGGTAGTGTTTGACTGTAGTGCAAAGCACAACGGAGTGTCACTAAACGACAAACTGATACAAGGGCCGAACCTCACCAATTCATTGGTGGGTGTTCTCACTCGTTTCAGGCAAAACCCCATCGCCTTCATGGCCGATATAGAGGCTATGTTTCATCAAGTGCGCATACCAGAGAACCAGTACGACTTCCTTAGATTCCTTTGGTGGCCAGATGGTAACTTAGATGCAGAGTTGCAAGAATATCAAATGACTGTCCATCTCTTTGGGGCGGTCTCGTCACCAAGTTCTGCTAACTATGCACTAAGGAAGATATGCGACGATAACGAATCGGAGTACGACTCTGAAGTCACAGATACAATAAAGAGGAATTTTTATGTAGATGACTGTCTACGATCAGTCAAAACCAAAGCAACAGCTATTGAACTTGTAAATGACATTCGTCAAGCTTGTGCACAAGGAGGCTTCAACCTCACCAAGTTCATCTGTAACGACCGTGACGTCCTGGAATCAATCCCACTGGAACACCGCTCTAAAGAAGTAAAGTCTCTGGATTTAGAGTGCGATGATTTGCCAATAGAGCGCGCGTTGGGGGTACAATGGTGCGTGGAGACAGACATATTCCAGTTCAAATTCCGCATAACAGTCAGCAATAAGCCATTAACGAGAAGAGGTATCTTATCCACAGTATCGTCGATCTATGACCCCCTCGGTATCTTGTCACCATTCACATTGGTGGCAAAGAAACTGCTTCAAGAACTTTGCTGTGAAAAGGCTGTCGGTTGGGATGCTGAAATACCTGAACACTACCTAGTAAGATGGGACAAGTGGCAAAGAGAACTCCCTTTGTTGGAGCAACTAATTCTCAACCGCTGCCTCATACCCTCAGAGTTTGGAGAGATCATCTCCCAGCAAGTACATGTCTTTTCAGATGCCAGTTCAACCGGATACGGAGCCGTCGCCTACTTGCGCCAGTGCGATAATGAAAACCGCACTCACTGCGCATTTCTGATGGGAAAGGCTCGTCTGGCGCCGATCAAGACCATGACGATACCACGCCTAGAGCTTACTGCAGCCACAGTATCTACCCGTATGGGACATTTGCTGAAGTCGGAGTTAGACGAAAACCCAAGTTTCACGTACCACACAGATTCTACCACGGTACTCCGCTATATTGCAAATCAACAAACAAGATTCAAGGTCTTCGTCTCGAACCGTGTCCAAACAATTCGAGATTTGACAGACGTCGGTCAATGGAGGTATGTTGACACAAAGGAAAACCCTGCCGACGACGCGTCACGCGGATTGGGCGCCCAGTCTCTTCTTGACAACAAACGATGGCTCAACGGACCAAAGTTTCTATTGTTGACAGAGCACGAATGGCCTGAGCAACCGTTCAGCATGGGTGAAGTGGAAAAGGACGACCCAGAGGTTAAAGGAGCCACATGCGCAGCATCTAGTCACGCTACCTTAGTTGACCATTCAGCTGCTTCAGTGGACAAACTAATAAGGCACTACTCAGATTGGTATCGTTTAAAGAAAGCTGTGGCCGTTTTCCTACGAGTACGAAAGAGATTCTGCGAGAACGAGCACAGAAAAGGATCAAGGTCGCAACCAACGCTAGCGAAGAAACGAAACTCCAAACTGCCACCGATGACCAATCCTCGCAACTCACAGTTCAAGACCTCCAAGAAGCTGAACTTGCCATTGTTCAATATGTCCAATCACAGGCGTATGGCCGTGAAATACAAGTCCTGGACCGAATCAACGAAGTGGAAGAATTGCACGACAGAACGAAACGAAAGATGATCAAAACAGAAATCAAGAAAACCAGCTCTATCTACTGCCTGGATCCGTATCTAGACCAGGGAACGCTGCGCGTTGGAGGCCGGCTGAGCAGAGCGAACCTGCCTCCACACAGCGTGCACCCAATCATCTTACCCAGAGAGAACCACGTGACTGCACTCATCATCAAAGAGGCTCACAAGATCCTGGGTCACACCGGTCGTGGTCACGTCCTTTCTAGACTACGAGAGAGGTACTGGATCATCAGTGCTAACGCTGCTGTTGCGCGCCACGTACTTTCAAAGTGCGTAATTTGTCGGCGAAGTCGTGGCAAGCCAAATCAACAGAAGATGGCCGATTTACCAAAGGAACGAGTCACACCAGCCCCACCGTTTACGTTTACCGGTGTGGACTACTTCGGACCATACATCATCAAGACCGGTCGAAAGGAAGTAAAGCGTTATGGTGCCCTTTTCACCTGCTTGGCGAGTAGAGCAGTCCATATCGAGATCGCAAACTCCCTTGAGACTGACTCCTTCATACAAGCACTCAGGAGGTTCATTGCTCGCCGTGGTCCAGTGCGGACGATCAGAAGCGACAACGGGACCAACTTTGTTGGTGCTCAGGCTGAACTCCGTCAAGCCATAAAAAGAGATGGACCATGGTCAGATAAGAGACAAACTACGCAAGCAAGAGATCGACTGGATATTTAATCCACCTGCCGCGAGCCACATGGGTGGCGTATGGGAAAGGCAAATCCAAACCACAAGGAAGGTGCTCGCTGGTCTTCTGCAGGAGCATGGGAATCGCCTTGACGACGAGTCCCTGCGTACCTTAATGTGTGAAGTAGAAGCTGTCATTAACTCCAGACCACTAACCTTCATCTCTAACGACATCGACGACTTAGAACCATTAACCCCAAGTCACCTCTTGACGACAAAGTCAGCTGTTATCGTACCTCCCCCTGGGAACTTCCAGAAAGGTGATGTCTACATGAAACGCAGATGGAGGAGAGTGCAATATTTGACAAACCTCTTCTGGACACGATGGAAAAAGGAGTACTTGGTAACGCTGCAACAACGTCACAAATGGCAAAACCCTGGACGTAACTTGACAGTCGGAGACGTCGTGATAATCAAGGATGAGAATGCTTCGCGCAACTCGTGGTCAATGGGAGTCATCGTACAAGTTGAACCAGACGCACAAGGCTTAGTCCGATCTGCAGTCGTGAGGACCCAGAAGACCGAGTTAAGACGCCCAGCCAACAAACTTGTGGTGTTATTGGCAAAGGAAGAACAATAGACATTATAGACATTGTTGAGTTTAAAGGTTATAGTAGTTTATTTTAAGGGTAAACCATTGTCAGGTTTAGGGACCGGGAATGTTACTGCCGCAGACAGGCCTGGGCATGATCCGGCCGAGAGGGCCTAGGTTAGAGCACGAGAGAGCACGAAAGAGTCGGCCATGGTTGAAGACAGTTGAGTCGAGGTTTAAGGAATGTAGGACGTAAGCCAGGAGAATATAATGTAAGTCCTTTCTATTTTCAGATGCTTCAAACGTTTAGTGAATGTCATCTTATATTTACCATTACAGTTTGTAAACCGCTTCGCGACCGATAACATGTATTAAAAGAACACAAAGAATGTATACATCAGAAAGAGCGAGTATTCAAGTTATAGTATATCCCAAAGAACGCCTCATGCACCTACAGTATTCACCAAGTACTTTTTCACACGCAACAGGCTGACCTATGTCCGTATGATTCCCGTCTACTTAGCAGAGATGCAGATGTTAATTGAAACGCATCCAGAGATTTATGAGGAGTTTTGCCGGCAAGGAAACTGGGTTGTGATTAAGAACTATGTGCAATTGGTGCAGATAATGCCCTGAAACACATCAACCGGTCAATGAATTAGGTTTCAAGGCGGGGTACTTTAGTTGGTTAACTCCAACGCCAGCACCAATAGTACATAGTACTTCCTGATTGCTCCCGAGCTTGCAAATCTAGCAGAGAAAGCAAAACAGGTGGCGGGTATAGTACTTCATCTAAGACACCGACACATCATCACCACCTTACTACTGCTGTAAGGTTGCACCACTGGAGAAGAACATTTAGAAGTTGGTCACCAGCATCCGAAGCTTCACGAATCCATTCTCTGAGGAAAGAGCCAAATACTATTGGAAACGAGTTGTTTGGTCACTTCGTAAAAGACAGGATCCACTCGAGAAAATACAGCATCTGGTCCCCAATAAAAAAACGCAAGCGCTTCTTACATGGAACACTACGGGGAAGACTCTACAAGTGATAGCCAATGACAAAATGATTGACCTCAAGGAAGATCATTCCCATTTTGTGTGGGTCATGTTCTGCGCGCAAGTCACGCCCAGAGATCGATTGACACCAAGGAAGCTGTCGGGCAGTACGAGTTCTCTATAGTGACATGATCAATGTTTTCCTCGGATGGCACCATGTTTCACTGTACGTTCCTCAATGGACATATTTGTCTAAGTTTCTGTAAAAAAGGACACGACAAAGGTTCGACAATGGTCGTACGCTATGAAATGATGTGATATCATTTTTTGATGAAATCCACATACATGGCGAAACAGTGTCTGTACCTTAGCCTCGTTCCCATGCTAATCACGTGACCACCTGTATCACGGACGAGGCCTGGTAATGTAACAATCACACATTTCATTGACTTGGGTGAATTTGGATAGATTTTACGCAATTCAAAATAAGTTACAGGTCATTTTATGGTCCAGCCTCGTTTCCATGCTGTCATGGTCACGTGACCAGCTTTATTACTTAAAAGTTTCTTAGTTGTGTCAGATACACTTATATGTAAAGTATGAGTAATTTCGGTAACGATTTGTTGCCATTAACGATGGTTATATCGCATTTTATGGCCCAGCCTCGTTTCCATGCTAGGCCATATACGTCACATTTTAAAACTTCCGTAGCGGCCGTCGGTACGAGTTACAAAATTGCCGACAACATGTTTCTTGTTCCTTAGGGTCCCCCTTAACACATGTAGATAGGTGGCTTGCTTTCAGCACAAAATTCCCACGGGATTACACATGCTCCCTGACTACTAGATGTGACCGAGTTGAACTTTGTTAAAAATATCAAATTTGATGTTCGACTATTCACGAACTTACAAATGGAAAATCAACTGTTCGGACAGCATTATTTTGCATAATGTAACGTCGACAAAACATGGTTTTCTTTGGCGCCATTTTGGAACTCGTTTCTCGGTCGACTGTTCAAGTGAACTGCTTGGAGTGAATGACCTTTTACGTCTCAAAACAATGTCATTATGGTACAAAAACAAGATAAAGGCCCTTAGTGATATTTACTAACCTGTATTGTAGAGTAAAACTAACAGAATCCTTCTCGGTAGTACAGGTTATCATCCATCAAACATCAAATATGTCCAAATCAACAACTTCGTCCCGTCTTCGCACGTTTCAACCTTCCCAAAATGCATAGCGACACCTCACATCAATCTTCCGCGACATGCGCGTAGCACAGGAACCCCAAGTTTAGTGTTGTAGTGTTGGAATTGTAGTTTTGGAATGGAATGGAATGGAATGGAATAATAATAACAATAAATTCTAAACTAGTCGTTGCTACATGCAAGTGGAATGCTGCGAGTAGAGGTTAGGTAGTAAATGCTAGTCTTTGTTAATGTATTATTTATTTGCAAGGAGTTTATTTGTGGATAATTTCATTATTTGAATGTTACTATTTGTGGTGTTCCTGTTGTTTTGGGGGGGGGGGGGGGTGAGGGGAATTTGTGTGGTAAAATTGTAAAATAACATTGTCAGAACTACTTTTCCCTGTATTAATCTATATTGGACAACAATGAATGGAAATGATCATATTTTTGTTGTATTTTTTATTTATAAAAACAATTTCAGGAACTCAATAAAACTAATGGCTATTGATCGAAAATAGCAAATTGTATTTGAAACAATAACAACTTAACACCCTAATAGGTGAAACGACAATGGACGATTGATTTGCAAAGTCTCCCTCGATAGGCGATTTCATAGGCGATTTCACGGACCAGCAAGCACGATTGGGCAGATAGTTTAGCGACAATGTATCTGCATCTGGAATAAGTTGGTTTTCAAGGGCATTAAGGTGCATCATGTCTCCTTCTGTTAATATTTCATCGATTGTTCGACTCCTCCAGTGTGGCAATTGGCACGTGAGCTGAAAGACTCATAAAAGCACATTGTCTTCCCCTCGAAATTTCACTAAATCGTTCGTCACCCTGATGACTGCTTCCAGCAACGAATAAAGATGCGAAAGACATTGTTGTTAACTTAGAAAAGAACACTTACCTTGCTACAATTCGTTGCATTACTTGTTGAGACATTTCTGAATATTTCTAGCCTGTGTGGCGGTATTAGGGTATGGTTTTTGAACCTCCAGATCCTTAAATTGGGTACCATATTTTGGGTCAGGAGCCCATTACTAATATATGGGCTCCTGATTCGGTCTATATGTCAGTGATAAATTCTTGGAAAGGGTTTCGACATCCCGAGGGCACACCCCTATCCTAAATTTCCGGTAGTACCCTCCCCCAGTCCATAATAAGTTCGACAAGCCAAGTCGGATATTACGACTCTGGAGCTGACTCGTTCCCAGTCGTCTGGAAGCGCAAAAAAAGGCGCACAAAGGTTGCACAAAGGGTCGTGATCAAGGGAAGATTTTTCATCGGCGCGCGAGGGATCAAGGGAAGGTAGAAAAGACCCTTTGCACGCCTTTTTTTTGCGCTTCCAGACGACTGGGGACGAGTAAGATTTAGCAGGAGCGACATTGCGGCAATTCATCAATTATGTAAAATATAGAAAGACAAATTCGAAAACAATCATTGCAGCTGTATCGTTATCCTCCTACAAACACCACTGCGGCGTGCATTGCCATTCTTCGCTTCTTGTTTTGAGTATGCACGTTTTAATAGTATAATATTCTGCCCTATACATTGTTATTAATGAGGTATGCGGATATCCACTCTGGCCTGGGACAAGGCCAAGGTAACCCAGAGTGGAATATGTTAGAATCAGATCCCGCTTGCTCGCGGGTGGGAGGGCGGGTCGGTAGCTTTCACTCTTCCCGTCAACTTGTATGAAGTGGCACAGAGGGACCACGTGCACGCTTTCCTTTATATATACCTCATTTACATATTTACAATTCCCTAGGGCCTTTATTACCATATTCAATGACTTTGAATAGTCCCTTTTCGCGTTCACAGATCCCGCTGTAAAACCGCTGTACTTATTGACATCAGACGCATTTGTACAGGCTTAGCCTCGAGTCAGTGTAAATTATTCACAAATATCGACAAGAACACGAATTTTTTTTGACATGAAACAATAGAAACATTTTTGAATTGCACGGACTGTTTTCTGAATCGAGGCTAAGCCTGTACAAATGCGTCTTTTGTCATGGACAGCGGTCATCTCTGAACAACGCGAAACTGGAGTATTGCGGCCGAGCACACAGGCAGCCCAACCATTGCTTTTGAGGCTACTAAATAATTCAAAAAACGATATTTGCGTCTTTTTTTTATGGGTTCCCTGTGGTAAAGCAAGCGCGCGCGCAATACATATGTTGGGTTCCCTGTGCTGAGTAATGTCCTATGTTGGGCTTCCTGTGTGCCTCCTGCGGGATGCGACTCAGCACAGGGAACCCAACATATGTATTGCGCGCGCGCTCGCTTTACCACAGGGAACCCATCAAAAAAAGATGCAATTATCATTTTTTGAATTATTTAGTAGCCTCAAAAGCAATGGTTGGGCTGCCTGTGCCGAGCACTGTATTTTGCCATTGCATGGGTATGCAGTCAGAAAAGACAAAACTTGTGGCATGCTCCCCTGCATTTTAATGCAAATTAGAATTAAAATTACAATGCGCGAGTGAATTAGATCGACATTGGTTCGATGTTTGCCGCTACGTCGGCCCTTAGTCGACCTTCCACCAAACCTCTATTTAATAGGTTCGGCGCGATGTTAGTCCAACGTTTGCCCTAGGCCTTACTTATGATTCGGCCTGTCCAGGTAAATAAGTATGAACTGAAACAATCATTCATCTCGGTAAATATTCACCATTAATAACTCAACCTTCAGCAAATAATTCAATAATAATCTCTATATACATGTATATATTGTCTTTAATTCCTAAGAATAGATTTATGGCTTTTGCTCGGTTGCTGGTTTGGCAATGAGTTCTTGTTCTATTTCTTCTTCACGTTTCTTTGCATCTTGTTTCATTTTCTCTCCTCTTTTTCTTTATGTTGCTTTAACTTGTGAGCTCTTCGCTGTAAACAAAAGTCCAAAACAGAATGGACAATTTTAAAATGACATTTTGTGGTATATATACATGTACATGTGTACATGTATATCTACTGAAAGAAATTTTAAAACACTGAATGTATAAAAACCAGCAGCAGCTAACAGCTATATGAATTCTGAAAACCCCTAACCTGCGCGCCGTACGTAGCAATCATTTTTTGGGCCGCGCAGAAGTTTTTTTCGTTTTATGACCGCACGAAAATTGGGCCGAGAGCAAGTAACCAAATCAATATGGATATTGGTACAAACACACAAGACATACAGTGTGTAAGACAGTCATCAGGAATGTTGTTATCTACATGTATGTGTGTATAGGTCTGACATTGGTGATAGTATATTGTATAAATGTTTCAAATAAAACTGCAATTTCAGTTTCAGACATGCAGCCTAAATAAAGAAACGATAAACATCAATATTCACTCTAATTGTTTTAAAAAAATTGTTGATTGCTGTTAAAAATTGATAAAAGCAAATTCACAAAAATCTGATGGTTATCAAATACCAAATGTTATTATATAATTTTTTATTGATTGTTTACTCCAGATAAATATCACCGTTTGTAAGTGTTGTATACTGACCTTTAATTTTGCAACTCTTTCATTTATTTGTCCCATATCGTGTTGTATTTTGCTTAATTTGCTGTGATATTTTTGAATCTGTGAAACCTGTAATTATAATAACAATAAAAATGTTAGTTAAACATTTCTAAATTATTGTTGATAAAAATAGGGATAAGCTAGTCAGACCTGTTATTTCACATTTTACTATATAATAATACAGATGATACAGATGATATTTCACAAATTGTGTCTAGACTTGTGGCCCTTGTGACTTGTAAGCTTGCAATCCAAACGATCACAAATATCAAATATATTTGAGATCTAATAATCTAATAATTATTGTAAACAACTTTCGTCTTGGATGGTTGAGTAATAAATAACACAAATGGTCTCGCAAATGGTGCCAACTTAATTTAATTTGTGTTCATTTGCAGGTCATTTGAATGCGGATGACAATAGTGGAGCCAAGTTTACAGTTTGACCCTCCCTCCCAACAGGGTAGCAAAGGGGTTACAGGTGACGCGTGATTTGGCCCAAAAATGGCACGTGAATCGTGAAAAACACTTCATAAACAAAAGATAAAACCGTGATCCGTGAATTTGCAAGAAAGACGTGCGTGAAATGGCTTAAATGATTCTTTTTAGTCGTGAATTTACGAAACTGATGGCATGTGAAGCATGATCACAACCCCCCTCCCAATCAATAAGTCCATAAACTGGTGTTGTATATACCCTGCGAGCAGTCTCCTTTTAGTCTCTCTCGCTGGAGGGAAGGTAAAAGGAGACAATAGACTGCTCGCAGAGTATGTTGTATAGTACTTACTACTTCAATGAGAGCTTTAGCCTCCTGACTCTCTGAAAACTTAGCATTTTCTTGTTGCATTGTTTCAACAAGAACTCCTTGATTTTGTCTGAATAAAGAAAAGGAATTGAAAATGAGGGACAATATCTTACAAACAGCATTTTAATAACAACCGGCCCTCCCCATATATAATGCCTATGAGGGCTAATCCCCTCCCTAAACTTGCCCCTCCATACAAAATGTATACTGGTCTACCGTTACGGCAGTGAATGCTGCCACACAAAATGTTATGCCGGAAATGTGGCCATAATGCAAAATTACTGAATGCATTGAGAAGCATGTCATCAAAGATGGGCAACAATTTTGTAGTCCAGAAATAATAATTTGTTTCAGTCAAATTCTGTAAATGTTTTCATCAGCTGAATTGCACCTTTTCAATAGCATGTACTCTCTGCTTGCCATAGCACATGGAGGGCAGTGTTTTACCGTCATTTGAAGCAAATAAAATTATTATTAGCGTGACTAAATAAAGTTGACCTAGCTAGCTACCCCCGGGTAGCTACCTACCTACCTACCTAGCACATGCAGATGTTTCTTTGACAACAACATTGCAACATTCCGTCTCGAATTTGTTGTTTCATTAGCGGATTGCTTTGAGCATTGTCGAATAGTTCGTGAATGTGGTTTTGTTAGATCGACCAAGAAATGGGCAAGAAATGTTATGAATAGCACGAACTGCTCTTCATTTAGGCTCGGTTTCAGCCGTGAAGTTGTCGTTAATCGAGCCTACAGTTCATTGTGCACAAGAGAAAAACATAGTTGCGCTGACAGAAATATCAATCAGATTCCAGTTTCGAAGCAATGTTGAGTCAAGACCGTTTTTGAAATTTACAAGTTCCGTTTCATTACGTAATGCAAGCTTCAAACATTTCGAAACACAAATTGAATGTTTCCAACCTTGACAGGATTTCAGCCGATTTGACAGTAACCAATCAGAGTAAAGTGTTCCCACGTTCTTCTTTATTTCAGGCGTGGGAACAGCTATCTGTGATTGGCTAAGATAGTTTTGAGAATAATTAGTGGATTCGCTTTACATTTTACAAAATCGTCAAAAGAATTCGATATTAAACGTTCTTGCTTGAACCAAGAGACCATTATATATATATTTCTTTATCCTCCGTCCTGTGCTAAGTTTCAAGCGAAAGACATTGCATGTGTGTTAGCAACGCCTTGCATTGTGGTCTTTGCGCATTCAGATATTTCACTTTGCGCATTAACCAGCCTGCCTTGCACCTTTGATCTTGCCATTAACCACAATTCCTTGCAATTCCTCCACAAATGCCCAAAGACCCTATATATTGTTTATATATGTCGATTAGAGAGCTGCCTTGCTCGCTCGCTTCAGGCTCACTCGCTGCGGCAGCAATAACTATAATATATACAAATACATGTACCGTAAATCTTCTATCAAGTGCCCCCTCTCAAATAAGCGCCTCCCCTCTAGCAACCCCCTTTGGAGCCGTTTTGTACTAAGCGCCCCGGCCCTTTCTAATAAGTGCCCCCCTTCCCATCCTATAACCACAAAACATGCAACAAGCTCATTAGTCGGGCTTCCTGTGGAAGACCCGACTCTAAAAATGAGATTCGTTCTTTGTCTTTGGCTTCAAACCGCCAACTGGGTTCTACAGCACATGCGGCCCTGTGCCGGCCGCTAAGATTAATTACCGAAGGCTCTGATCAACACGAGACAAACAAATATTGCTCAAAACAACTCAAATCTTGTTGAGTTAAATGATGAAATAATGGGGATCAAAGCAAAATGCGAGAAGTTAGAAGATAAATATGCTATCAATATCGCACATGAGTATCGCACAACTGACACAAGATTGAAATCTAAACGAAGTCACAATGTCTTCTATACTTTGTACCGCTGTAATTGTGTGTTGTGGTAAGCTTATAACACTGATAGATCTTTATTTTGCTGAGTTTTGAAATTGTTGTAAGTAAATCACTGATTTGAATGCCCAGAATCGGCAGGAAATATTGTGCATGTTCGAGTCACCATATTGGATCACGCTGCGATGTCTAGTTCATAGAGATATGGATTTATCAATCCAGTACTAGTACTGCAAAGGGTTTAGAGATCTTTAGAACTTAAAACGAATCGAAGTGAGTTGATACATGCAGCCGGTGAAGAGAACAGTTGTAAGGTTTTCAGCCGACCGATAACCGTCGAGGTAAACCCATATTTACACTTCATCCAAACATTGTTTAATCACTCTGCGATGTCTAGTTTATGTATGCGGTATTTGTATTTGTATGGATATATTTATGGTAACAAATAAACTATGTCATTGTCATTCATGATTCGCTGAGTTTGTGAAATCGCAGTACTGAAATTGCAAGGAAAGCATGTACTATCGAGCTTGTGTCATGCAACGACGATCAACCAAACACTGTTTTAATCGCAGTATAAGATATCTATATTTAGTTCAAATAGGTTACATTTCATTTAGAAGCCCGACTTCACGCTAGAAGAGCATCTAGTTTTCAATAATATGTCAAATATGGCCGGATAGCATTATGCAATGTTCTTGAGCTCTTTGCTGAGTATGGTTCCTCCACTTTGTTCTTGCACGATACATCCCGGGAATTTTGTGGCCAAGGGGAGCGCTTAAACGAGGGAGGGCACTTAATCGAGGGGGGGCGCTTAATATCAAAACGTGATTTGAACTCGGAAACATAACTTCAATATGGACCTACATATAGGAACATGCCGTAACTTTGTAATAAAACGCAAGTTCTATGCCATATTCTGTAATCTCTTACTGTACCATATTTCTTGGGGGAGGAGAGGGGGGCGCTTAATCGAGGGGGGGGCGTTTATTTCAAATTTCGAGGGCAAGGGGGGTGCTTAATCGAGGGAGGGCGAGGAAATATGCTACATGAACATGTAAGCTGAGCTTACTGTACATAATGTAGGTACTATAAGCTTACATATAAGTTTAAAGCTTATGTTATTATTTATTAAACTTACATTAAGCTTACATGTACACTGTATACAGGTATTTTTATCCCAAACTATACCTAAAAAAAAAACAGAGAGGAGGGAGTATTCAGGGGTATGGTGTGTGGTAAAATGGATGTAACAAACTGACCCAATACCACAGAGTGAATGCAGTTTCAATAAGCTTTAAATTCTTACGTGAGTTCCAGTACTCTTGCTTTCATATTGTCCATTTCTGGCAAGAACGCTGACATTATTCCAGTAGTCAATAATTCGATGGCTTTTTCTGTCTCTTCATGAAATTGCTCCATTGCTTCGCCGTGTTGTTCGAGTCCTTTTATTTCTTCTTCGACATCTCCGATGACAATACTCTGTTCATCAGCCATCGTGTATATTTCTCGCCGAAACTTCTTCCTCTTCGATTCGGCAGTGAGGTTCGATTTTCTTTCGTACAATCCCGAAATATTATCGATTACCACTACTTGATCTTGGTCAAATCCAAAAATACATTCTGTTCGATTGTTTGGTGTCGACCAACTCATTATTTTATATCTGGATGAATACTTTCAATTGTTGTTATTCATGCCATTATTTATTCCTATAATTTGAACGGATGATCAAAGAGACGGTTTAAAGATCAACGTAACACCTCGTATGTTTACGGTGATCCGACAACAGTCCGAAAAAATAAAACCGCTGACCACATATTTGGTACATTTCTGAATTTTACTTATATGAAAAGTATTCAAGAAATGGGTCTTAAAAAGATCCAGGCTATAAACTCTTAAGAAATGTTTAACGGTTCTCCTGAACTTGAAAATGAGCAAGGCTCTACCAGTTTGGAAAGGTTGTTCTTGTATTTTCTCAAAAGAAACCGTTCTTGGAAAGATTTGCAATTTGCTGTGCGAGCAACTCGTTCATTACAACAAAAACTGGTCAATCGAATCCCAAATTCCTTTACATTCTCAGGCAATAGACTGTACTTTCTAGCAGTACCTCCAAATAGCCGTGAGAACACCATTCACTACGTCGACGTACCAGTACAAGGCGGTGATTGTACTGGTGAATGTCTTGAATGGGTTAGTCTGTTACATGTGCAAATCGGTCGTCCTTTTGTAGGTTATTCTAGAGAAGAACAGTTATTAAGAGAGAGAAAAAGACTGGGGTCGTTTGGAATTACATCGTATGATTATCATAATGGCTCTGGAAGGTTTCTTTTTGCATCGTCTAATAGTCTACATACGTGTGTTGATACTGGGGATAACAAGGTTAGTGTACTAGTCACCAGGCTATTCAATATTAAAAAGTCAGTCAGTCAAAGGTTAAAGTACAATGTAAGTATGTCTGGCACACAAGTACATACACCAGTTGTCTAAACACTGCTGTACAGAGTCCTTTACAAAAGATGCATTTACTCAGACTTAGCCTCAAGTTGTGTGTGTACATTACATTTGTATGTACAAATGTGTCATCACCAAATAATGTTGACATTGCGTGGACAATAAAATATTTTTTTGATTCCATATGTCATAATATTGTCGACAACCCTTGAGCAAATGTGTCTTTTGTCAAGGCGTAGGTGTCTTATTTAACAACTCTAAACTGGAGTGTTAATTATTTATGCAAATGTAAGTACTGTAGTTACTCGTACTGAATATACAGTATGAAGAAGTAGTTACTAGTACTGACTATACAGCACAGTAGTTACTAGTACTGACTATACAGTACAGTAGTTACTAGTACTGACTATACAGTACAGTAGTTACTAGTACTGACTATACAGTACAGTAGTACTGACTTACTAGTACTGACTATACAGTACAGTAGTTACTAGTACTGACTATACAGTACAGTAGTTACTAGTACTGACTATACAGTACAGTAGTTACTAGTACTGACTATACAGTACAGTAGTTACTAGTACTGACTATACAGTACAGTAGTTACTAGTACTGACTATATACAGTACAGTAGTTACTATAGTACTGACTATACAGTACAGTAGTTACTAGTACTGACTATAGCACAGTAGTTACTAGTACTGATGTTGTGGTTTTTCAGTTCAATCAAACACACTAGAATTCATTTATTCTGGACGCCATTACATGTATGTTCAGACTCCGAATCTAACATGTGCTGTCGATTACCATATATGGTATCGGGTGTGAAACCGTGACAATTGGGATGTGAAACTGTGACATCTCCTTCTTTGTAAAGCTAAATGATATAACTGTATGTAAACATTACACAAACACAATATTAATGTCTCTAATAACAAGTAGTTCAAAATTAACAGTTCTGGATTGGGAATGCAATATCCCTAGTATATTGTTATCAAATGGCTAAACCAACAACTATGCAGTTTGAATAAAGTGAGTTTCCAGTTACTTGTTATGAGTCCTTAAATCTAATACTTAAGTTTAACTTATCAGGAGGTTTGACTTGATCGGCGGGGTGTCGGGGTGACTGGTGGGGTACATGCAGACGGTCCGACACTTGGTGGAGTAGACTCTTCTTGTTTGGGTGGTTTTACTTCCGCCAGGGGGTTGTCGGGTAGACTATATGATGGTGATGCTGCTAGAGTCTTGTCGTCACTGCTGATGCTGAACTTCTCTCCAGTAGGGCGCATGTGTCGGCGATTCCTGGTGAGGGTACTGCCATCACTCATGTTAACAGTATATGAGCGGGGCGTCTGTGTTGAAGCTTGGACGATTCCAGATTCCCACTTGAGGTTGCGAGGGTTGAAAACACGGACAGAGTCATGTGGATAAACGGGGGGCAAGGCCTTGGAGGTCTTGTCATAGTACTCCTTCTGACGGTCCTGTCTTGTTTGTAGTTTGATGTTAGCATCATGATCTTGGGTGTTGAACAAAGCAGACTTGGACACAGCTGGGAGGTTTGACTGGTAGACTCTTGAGTTCAACAGTTCTGCTGGTGATGGGAGTTTGTGATCCAATGGAGTGGTTCTCAGACACAACATTGCTCGATGTGGGTCTGCTCCAGATTCCTTGCACTTTTGCAGGACATTTTTGATGATTCCGACATTCCTCTCTATGAAACCATTTGCCTGTTTGTAGTAAGGGCTTGTGGTGACAAGAACAAAACCATATGTCTGACTGAAATCATGGAATGTAGCTGAAGTAAACTGTGTGTCATGGCCTGTAACAAACTTACTTGGGATTCCATGCTCCTCAAATATAGCTTTCAGGTGTGCAATGACAGTGTTGTTATGTAGAGTTAAGGTGGCATCATATTCAAGTAATTTGGCTTGCACACGTGGGCGGCTGGATCCAAAAATCAAAGCGTCAATGATGTGCTTGTCTACATTGGTGTATTTACATTCGTTTACAAGTACTCTGACCTTTTTTAGGAAGGAGTCCACTGTGTCATCCTTTTCTTACTTCAAGGTTCGTACACATGTAGCTTGTACCTTGCAAGGCGAAAGTTGCTTTTGGGAGCCACATACTCTTCAAATTTCTTCCAATATGTGCTCAGTTTCTTCTTCTCTTCGTTTGTGAGCGACCATGTTGACACAAGCTCAATTCCTTCTTCCCCAGACCAAATCAAAAGATAGCTAATTTTCTCTTCTTCGCTCTTGGCCGTAAGGGGTCCTGAAAAGTACAACTCACACGTTGCTTTAAACTTTCTCAGGGCTTGGGGAACATCTGAAGAGTGCCAGTCCATGCGAGGGCTTGGAAGTCCTGCGAGTTCGGCCATGTTGAATTCCCCGTGAATTCGTAGCGAGTTGAAATCGTTGAAAATATACCGACCTGGTATTTGAGACGTAGATTTCTGAGAGAAGAACTCTTTATCTCAGTGTTGTAAACATTCTGAAACCATGTTGTGGTTTTTCACTTCAATCAAACACACTAGAATTCATTTATTCTGGACGCCATTACATGTATGTTCAGACTCCGAATCTAACATGTGCTGTCGATTACTATATATATGGTATCGGGTGTGAAACCGTGACAATTGGGATGTGAAACCGTGACAACTGACTATACAGTACAGTAGTTACTAGTACAGACTATACAGTACAGTAGTTACTAGTACTGACTATACAGCACAGTAGTTACTAGTACTGACTATACAGTACAGTAGTTACTAGTACTGACTATTCAATACAGTAGTTACTAGTACTGACTATACAGCACAGTAGTTACTAGTACTGACTATATACAGTACAGTAGTTACTAGTACTGACTATTCAATACAGTAGTTACTAGTACTGACTATACAGCACAGTAGTTACTAGTACTGACTATACAGCAAAGTAGTTACTAGTGCTGACTATACAGCACAGTAGTTACTAGTACTGACTATACAGTACAGTAGTTACTAGTACTGACTATACAGTACAGTAGTTACTAGTGCTGACTATACAGCACAGTAGTTACTAGTACTGACTATACAGTACAGTAGTTACTAGTACTGACTATACAGTACAGTAGTTACTAGTGCTGACTATACAGCACAGTAGTTACTAGTACTGACTATACAGTACAGTAGTTACTAGTGCTGACTATACAGCACAGTAGTTGCTAGTACTGACTATACAGTACAGTAGTTACTAGTACTGACTATACAGTACAGTAGTTACTAGTACTGACTATATACACCACAGTAGTTACTAGTACTGACTATACAGTACAGTAGTTACTAGTACTGACTATACAGTACAGTAGTTACTAGTACTGACTATATACACCACAGTAGTTACTAGTACTGACTATACAGTACAGTAGTTACTAGTACTGACTATACAGTACAGTAGTTAATAGTACTGACTATACAGCACAGTAGTTACTAGTACTGACTATACAGCACAGTAGTTACTAGTACTGACTATACAGTACAGTAGTTACTACATTTAGTACTGACTATACAGTACAGTAGTTACTAGTACTGACTACAGCTATTTCAAAAAACGTTGATAATTCTAAATAGTGTATTCCAAGACCAAAATGCATTTTGGGACTCATGTAATATTGTCTAAAGTAATATAAATAAAAATGCAGTATGGTGTTGCTTAAATGCTAACACTATAACAATCTGGTCATAGACAGAGAGCTAGACTTTCAGCAGTCAGTGATCACTTTTATTCTCACCATTGCATAAAGTAATAATAATATAACTTTATTTAAACACGGTGGACCCATCAGGATTTTACAAAGAAATATGATAAAATTGTAAATATCCCATTATAGCTAAAGCTATTTTTTCGATAATTAGTGCGAGGAAATGGTATAGTAAGTTTGTACTGATATGCAGTAATTAATACAAATATGGATTCTATATACAAATGCTAACACTATAATAATGTGGTCATTGACAGACAGCTATAGACATGTACCAGCACTAAAAGCATGCAATACTTTGCACTATTTATGTTGCACACTGTTAATAGTTTGTACTCTACTGATATGCAGTAATTAATACAAATATGGATTCAATGAAATAGAGAATTGTGTTTGGTGTATATTATATACAATGTTAATACTGGCCAGATATCAGGAATGATGTCGAAGCCTCAAGCACACTTGTAGAAGATAAAAGTACATCAGGATGGATCGTATAATTTGATTCAGTAGTTGCCTCAATGCCAATGGCAATGGCATATGGGCCGGATTGGTTTGACGAAGACCAACGAGCTCGATCAGGTAGATACATGTAGGTCAGCGACAGCATCGGGGATACTAACTGTGTCTTTCAAAAGCATTCAAGTACATGCTGTCTCCTTCGGTAAACCGGCTCTGATCGACTGTAGAAGTATAAACTTAAGCTTATGTACTTCATTGTGGATACTGGATGTGACTTCATTGTGGATACTGGACGTGACTGAGCACTGACAACTCATAAAAGAACATTGTCTTCCCCTTGAAATGTCACTAAATTGTTCATGACCCTGACGAATGCTTCCAACAATGAATAAAGTTGCATTTGACATAATAGATTTGTAGAAAACAAACACTTTCCTGGCTTGAATCAGCGAAAAATAAACGATACTCCAACCAGTATAAATATAATCGATTGAACGTGTTGTGAGTGTGCGCTGATCAAAAGTACCGTGGCTCACAAATAAACACACAAACTCCGTGAAATGCACCGCATCCACATAAGTGCCCAGATCCTACACGACCACACATGACACAGGAACTCCGTCACGATTAGTTTCGCTGCTCGCCTGCAGGCTCGCAGCAATAATATTTGATTTGATTTGTAATTGTGTATTCCATCAAAAACAATATACTAGCTCCATATGGCGAACAAATCGCTGTATAATTACTTTTTATTTCAAAATAATGAGGCCCACAATGCCCTTTGGTCTTGGAATGCACTATTCAGTATATGCAGTATTCAGTTTTCAACGTTTTTTGAAATAGCTGTATACAGCACAGTAGTTGCTAGTACTGACTATACAGTACAGTAGTTACTAGTACTGACTATACAGTACAGTAGTTACTAGTACTGACTATACAGCACAGTAGTTGCTAGTACTGACTATACAGCACAGTATTTACTAGTACTGACTATACAGCACAGTAGTTGCTAGTACTGACTATTCAGTACAGTAGTTACTAGTACTGACTATACAGCACAGTAGTTACTAGTGCTGACTATACAGTACAGTAGTTACTAGTACTGAATATACAGTACAGTAGTTACTAGTTCTGACTATACAGCACAGTAGTTACTAGTACTGACTATACAGCACAGTAGTTACTAGTACTGACTATACAGTACAGTAGTTACTAGTACTGACTATTCAATACAGTAGTTACTAGTACTGACTATACAGCGCAGTAGTTACTAGTACTGACTATTCAATACAGTAGTTACTAGTACTGACTATACAGCACAGTAGGTACTAGTACTGACTATACAGCACAGTAGTTACTAGTACTGACTATTCAATACAGTAGTTACTAGTACTGACTGTACAGCACAGTAGTTACTAGTACTGACTATACAGCAAAGTAGTTACTAGTGCTGACTATACAGCACAGTAGTTAACTAGTACTGACTATACAGTACAGTAGTTACTAGTACTGCATGACTATACAACACAGTAGTTACTAGTACTGACTGTACAGCATTCATCATGGCAAATACATGTTAGGTTTTAAGGAAGGAAAGAATGAGGAAATATAATCCCCAGTCACACACATACAAATGCTGCTTACATCAACTGGTCTTTGTTACTAGGACAATGAACACTTACCATTTGTTGTGAGGGAGATTCAGTCTCAAGCAAATGAGTCAAAGATGGATTCCAAGCTTTGTCCATGTAATCCAAATCTAGCTGCTTTTATTCACCGCAATGATATCTGGGTTACCAACCTTAGTACAAGTGAGGAAGTTAGACTTACACGTGCCAACAGTGGTTCTACTATTATACTGGAAGAACCGCTGTCTGCAGGGGTTGCATCTTTTATAGCACAAGAAGAATTTGACAGATATACTGGATATTGGTGGCAACCAAAGTGTATTGTAGATGAAAGTAAGTAAAGAAATAATGTCAGAGTTACAGTTAGCTTGCAAGATGTTGCACATTTTCAGGTGCCATCAAGAAAAGGGTATTTTGCATACAGACGGACCTCCCATAAGCAGACACCTCCCATAAGCAGACACCTCCCATAAGCAGACACCTCCCATAAGCAGACACCTCCCATAAGTGGACACCTCCCATAAGCGGACACCTCCCATAAGCGGACACCTCCCATAAGTGGACACCTCCCATAAGCAGACACCTCCCATAAGCAGACACCTCCCATAAGCAGACACCTCCCATAAGCAGACACCTCCCATAAGTGGACACCTTCCATAAGCAGACACCTCCCATAAGCAGACACCTCCCATAAGCAGACACCTCCCATAAGCAGACATCTCCCATAAGCAGACACCTCCCATAAGCAGACACCTCCCATAGGTGGAAACCTCCTGTAAGTGGACACCTCCCATAAGCAGACACCTCCCATAAGCAGACACCTCCCATAAGCAGACACCTCCCATAGGTGGAAACCTCCTGTAAGTGGACACCTCCCATAAGCGGACACCTCCCATAAGCAGATACCTCCCATAAGTGGACACCTCCCATAAGCGGACACCTGCCATAAGCAGACACCTCCCATAAGCAGACACCTCCCATAAGCAGACACCTCCCATAAGCAGACACCTCCCATAAGCAGACACCTCCCATAAGCAGACACCTCCCATAAGCAGACACCTCCCATAAGCAGACACCTCCCATAAGCAGACACCTCCCATAAGCAGACACCTCCCATAAGCAGACACCTCCCATAAGCGGACACCTCCCATAAGCGGACACCTCCCATAAGCGGACACCTCCCTTAAGCAGACACCTCCCATAACTGGACACCTCCCATAAGCAGACACCTCCCATAAGCAGACACCTCCCATAAGTGGACACCTCCCATAATCGGACACCTCCCATAAGCGGACACCTCCCATAAGTGGACACCTCCCATAAGTGGACACCTCCCATAAGCAGACACCTCCCATAAGCAGACACCTCCCATAAGCAGACACCTCCCATAAGTGGACACCTCCCATAATCGGACACCTCCCATAAGCAGACACCCCCCATAAGTGGATACCTCCCATAATTGGACACCTCCCATAATTGGACACCTCCCATAAGCAGACACCTCCCATAAGCAGACACCTCCCATAAGCAGACACCTCCCATAAGCCGACACCTCACATAAGTTGACACCTCCCATAAGCAGACACCTCCCATAAGTGGACACCTCCCATAAGTGGACACCTCCCATAACCAGACACCTCCCATAAGCAGACACCTCCCATAAGTGGACACCTCCCATAATCGGACACCTCCCATAAGCAGACACCCCCCATAAGGGGATACGTCCCATAATTGGACACCTCCCATAAGCAGACACCTCCCATAAGGGGACACCTCCCATAAGCAAACACCTTCCATAAGCCGACACCTCACATAAGTTGACATCTCCCATAAGCAGACACCTCCCATAAGTGGACACCTCCCATAAACAGACACCACCCATAAACAGACACCTCCCATAAGTGGACACCTCCCATAATCGGACACCTCCCATAAGCAGACACCTCCCATAAGGGGACACCTCCCATAAGCAGACTCCTCCCATAAGCCGACACCTCCCATAAGGGGACACCTCCCATAAGCAGACACCTCCCATAAGCCGACACCTCACATAAGTGGACACCTCCCATAATTGGACACCTCCCATAAGCAGACACCTCCCATAAGGGGACACCTCCCATAAGCAGACACCTCCCATAAGCCAACACCTCCCATAAGTGGAAACCTCCTGTAAGTGGACACCTCCCATAAGGGGACACCTCCCCTATGCGAACACCTGCCCTATGCGAATACCTCCCATAAGCAGCCACATCCCATAAATATAGTTTATTATTATTATTATTAAACGGTCACCTATAAGCAGACACCTCCCATATTATAAGCAGACACCTCCCATAAGCAGATACCGACCATAAGCCTACGGCATAAGCCTACACCACCCATAAGCAGACACCTCCCATAAGCAGACTCATTTCAAAAGTCATACTAAAACATTGCTTTTAGTCTCACTAAAGCATTGCGTTTATCACCTCCCATAATTGGTTACCTCCCATAATACCATGATCACCTCGGTTTTCATTGTTCCACGAGGGACATTTAACAACGAACATCCCTCGCGAAAGCTCTAAGTCAAGCATCGCTCATGCATAGTAATGAGGGAAATTTAGACTAAATGTCCCTCATGAATACAATCATGAGGGAAATTTAGACTAAATGTCCCTCATGAATACAATCATGAGGGAAATTTAGACTAAATGTCCCTCATGAATACAATCATGAGGGAAATTTAGACTAAATGTCCCTCATGATTATATTCATGAGGGACATTTAGACTAAATATCCCTCATTACTATGCATGAGGATGCAAGTCAGTCCCTCATATACACCAGGTGTACACACAATCATTGGGACCCAAGAGCAAACCAAATAGTATTTAATCGCTCCTCTACTTATGACGACTCGAGCATTCAAGACGTGTGGGATGTGTGAAGCTCAATAGTATTTTGATATCCACAACATCGTTAACGCATGCGCA
The DNA here is from genome assembly GCA_033675265.1 of Actinostola sp. cb2023. Classification (NCBI taxonomy): domain Eukaryota; kingdom Metazoa; phylum Cnidaria; class Anthozoa; order Actiniaria; family Actinostolidae; genus Actinostola; species Actinostola sp. cb2023. The sequence continues at coordinate 226,741 of JAUJYZ010000128.1, forward strand.
ATAGAAGGAAATGCACAAAAGGCGAATTCAAAGGATATTTGATTAGACCTATTTATGTTATTTGTTCACACAATGAGTTGGCACTTTCCTCTTTTTCTGTATGTGCTTTTTAGTATTTTGAGGAACCGTATTCTCTCTTACTTGCTCCACTTCGTCATCTCTCATAAAAGTAAACCGACCTTCCGCCATTTCTGATCTGTTTACCTTCAGGTACTCCTTACTATAACTAATTTATACTCTTTTATTGTGTAAATGAAACAAAGATGTGCAACATGAAGCATTCCCCAGAGTACAGTCTAATCAAGACTCTTTCACAAAACACTATAATATATTCTCCTTTGCGCCGTTAACTCAAGCCTGTATTTTTGTCCATTTCCTCGGTGATCATGGTATTACAAACTAATACCATGGCTTCTTCGGGATATTAGTGATTAAATGTCCCTCAGCCTCGGGAAGTTTAGTAAAAGTCCCTCGCCCGGAGGCTCGGGACTTCCACTAAACTTCCCTCGGCTTCGGGGACATTTAATCACTAATATCCCTCAGTGCCATGGTATTACTTATAATAAGCCAACTACTATGCTTGGCGGCAAGGAAGAGAAGGTTCCACTACATTGTAGTGATACACATCTGTATGACTGTACAAATGACTGTCACATACATAATCAAGGTGATATAATAACAAATGAATTTACTCTTTCCATTTTTTATGTTCAAAGAGGAAACGACAAGCTACAAAATCCTGTATGAAGAGGTATTGCTCCTAAATGTTGATCTTGCACAATGATAATTATAAACATCATTGATTTTGGATTGATTTCTGTACAAATCTCTCTCCTTGGTAACAGGTAGATGAAAGTAATGTAGAAGTATTGAATATCATGTCATCACCAGAGTCTGTTGGTCAAAGTAGTTCAATAGATACCTACCGGTACCCTAAAGCAGGTATGTTGTAAACATATAGCACAATAGCTGTTTGTATGGTAGATACCTACAGGTACCCTAAAGCAGGTATGTTGTAAACACATAGCGCAATAGGCTGTTTGTATGGTAGATACCTACAGGTACCCTAAAGCAGGTATGTTGTAAACACATAGCACAATAGGCTGTTTGTATGATAGATACCTACAGGTACCCTAAAGCAGGTATGTTGTAAACATATAGCACAATAGGATGTTTGTATGGTAGATACCTACAGGTACTGTTTGTATGGTAGATACCACCTACAGGTACCCTAAAGCAGGTATGTTGTAAACATATAGCACAATAGGCTGTTTGTATGGTAGATACCTACAGGTACCCTAAAGCAGGTATGTTGTAAACACATAGCGCAATAGGCTGTTTGTATGGTAGATACCACCTACAGGTACCCTAAAGCAGGTATGTTGTAAACACATAGCGCAATAGGCTGTTTGTATGGTAGATACCTACAGGTACCCTAAAGCAGGTATGTAGTAAACACATAGCACAATAGGCTGTTTGTATGGTAGATACCACCTACAGGTACCCTAAAGCAGGTATGTTGTAAACATATATAGCACAATAGGCTGTTTGTATGCAGGTAGATACCTACAGGTACCCTAAAGCAGGTATGTTGTAAACATATAGCACAATAGGCTATCAAATTGAGAAGATACAAAAATGGCTTTGTACATTCATGAAGGTGGATCATTTATTGTGATCACCATATTATGTTGCTCAGTGCTCAATCAATGAGGGAGGGAGGAAAGGGAGCTCTTATTTGGGAGAGGGCACTTATTCGGGAGGGGGCGCTTATTGGAATCATTATGGTATATGACATTAGTGACAGGTTTGCATATACAATGTATGTTGTACAGTATTATGTTCCCTTTGAGGTAATGATAGGTTTTGCACAATAACTAAATATTGATCAAAATTTTTATTTGTTTTGTCAATGAAATGTTGTATTTATGAAAAAGGGTCCACTAATGCGACATCCAAGATGAAGATTGTAGAGTTTTCTCTTGACTCTTCTGGGAGAGTAAGTACATACAGCTATTTCAAAAAAGGTTGGTGAAGGTTTTGGTGCATGTTGCATCTTGCATGTTGCATACCAAGCCCGAAATGCACTATGGGCTATGTGAATGGAGTCAGCAAAAGGTCACAACAATGTGGACTCTGGGAATTTTCCCAAACTTTGTCTTCCCAATATGGAGCCGGCATATTTTCTTCTGTATGTGCATGCTGACATTATTTATGTATGATCCACAATACATTTCGGGCTTGGTATGCAAGATGCAAGATGCAACAAAACCTTCACCAACCTTTCTTGAACAAGATGCTCAATGAGCGTACACTCGGACATTTATGACAATGACAATGACAGTTGCGTGACGAGTAGAGGGAGACTGTGTCGGTGTGGATAGATAAAGATCTCCGAATCGTCCGTCTGCAGTACGTACTTCGAACGCCCAGTTACATATTCATGGTCAGATGGTTCTGATAACGTTTTTCGTTTGTTGTAATGAAGGCGCGTTTGTTTTTGTTATAAATGAAACGACATCTTTCAGAGTGGGCCCACACGAATCGGCGTATGCGTTTGTATGTGAAATGAGCATGTTTAAAGCCTGTGTTTTATTGGCCATAAAGATCCGAGCCGCTGGCTTCAGATATATTTTAATCAAGCACGTTGTTGCAGTGTACATGCACTCCATTATGAAACTATCTCTTTGAAATACAACACTATTCAGTTTAGCAGCATTAAAACAATTATATTCAAGATTGATGAGCACGAGCTTCTACACAGCACTTCTAGTCGGTAGTCGTGGAACGATGAGTTTTATCGATGACCCAAGATCGAACCATTTGACCCGTTTGAGCATAGAATTACTTCATTAGGCGTTCAGATATCATCGCCCCAGTTTTCAGCCAATCGAAACCCTGAAACAGACATTCCTGACCGATACGATCACATTCTTCACATTTAGTGGCCAACGAAAAAGAAAAAGAAAGCGCATTCTGTAACTCGGACTTTCGCCGGAAGTGTCCGAGTAAATAGCTGTATATCATATGTCAGTGCACTCTCTATTGATATCACATCCAGTGCAGTGCTCACTGCAACTTATGTTGCTGCATTGATTATTACAATGGATGAGTTGCCAATCACCAGACTTCCTCATTTTATCCCATAAATCACAAAGCTTGTTGGGTATGCACCCTAGATCATCTTGCACCTATATACAGAGCATCTGACAGAGTGCGAGGGTGCGATTTCGCACTATTGACCTAAAATCGCACCGAATCGCACTATTGATCGTTTTCCGCACTATTGATCGTTTTCTGCACTATTTTCGAAAAAATGACCACAACAAATCACCAAATTCATGATATATTTCTTCTGAACTAAAATTACCTTCCAAATTTGTCATTTCTAAGCGGATTTCATTGTTTTTACGGCGAATTTGAGAATCTAAACACCTTAGTTTACGTAAGTTCTCGAGCGTTGAACAAAAATCAACAAGGCGTTCTTTGCAATTGTTGCAAGATCCTGGAGACTAGTTTTTTTCATTTCTAAGAGCCCGGCATTTACGATTGGCTCTGGGAAACCCTGTTTCGGTCGTCAATTTTCTTGTCGTCAATCGCAGCTCATATAAAGACCGCAAGCGGGTACAAATCACTGGATAGTGTTTCACGTTACAAGTACAAAGTTTGTACATTTATCTTTGTAGCCGTTTAAAATCCCTTCGACGTTCATGACCGTTCTTCTCTTTTTGCGGTAAAGGCTGGACGATAAATACATGTTCTAATAAATCTTGCATGTGAACCTTCCTGTCTTCCGCTTTGTTATAAAAATATTCCTTTGAATACTCAAAGCGAGTACGATCGATTGTGTCTGTAGCCATTACTTTACTTAACTTTTATAATTTATGTATTGTATTGTTAGATCTCCCTTTACGAATTCAGATCAATTTATGTCTACACAGTCACTCTCATTTCCATAGCTTTTATAATTCAATAACGGAATATGAAAATACAACCGTCGCTGTCATTCCTTTCGTTCGCCTTGCAAGTTTGAATCTTTGTTGATCTCATGAACCAATCAAATACGATCAGTCATTGTTGATTTCATCAGCCAATGAAATTCGCTAAAATTTCAGGGATTCCCAGAGCCAGCGACAAACCAAATGACGAGCGGGCTCTGGGTACGAGAATGAGAAGGCTTACGATTGGCAAAATTTTGTCAATTCTTGTCCAATCACAGTTATCAATACAAATCAGGATGTTGTTTGCGGGAAAATGTCCTCAAGTTTGTGTGGCACCTTTTGAAGCCGTGTTTTTTTCAGTTGTGCATGTAAAAATATGGATAAATTTGTAGCAAAAGAGTCATCAACAAGCACAGAAAAGAATGCACATCTTCCTGCAAAGATCAATGCCAAAGATAGACTTGCTAAATGGAACATTTCATGCTGATAACGAATTGATGTTTTGTTCTTCGTGCAATATTGTGCGAGACTTCATCTCACAAAAGAAACGTGGAGGTAGCTAAGAAGTCCGGTGCAGCCAAGCAGCAGACTCTTAAGACAACACAGAAATTACTGACAATAAAAATATGTATTTCAAATAAATTAAACTCTCTAAATATGCTAATTTAAATTTCCGCACTATTCCGCACTATTTCCAAAAATTTCCGCACTATTTTCATTTTTTCCCCGCACTCTACCAGATGCTCTGTATATATAATTCAATGTCTCTACCCTAGATCATCTTACACCTATATATAATTCAATGTCTCTACCCTAGATCATCTTACACCTATATATAATTCAATGTCTCTACCCTAGATCACCTTTCACCTATATATAATTCAATGTCTCTACCCTAGATCATCTTGCACCTATATATAATTCAATGTCTCTACCCTAGATCATCTTGCACCTATATATAATTCAATGTCTCTACCCTAGATCATCTTACACCTATATATAATTCAATGTCTCTACCCTAGATCATCTTACACCTATATATAATTCAATGTCTCTACCCTAGATCATCTTGCACCTATATATAATTCAATGTCTCTACCCTAGATCATCTTACACCTATATATAATTCAATGTCTCTACCCTAGATCATCTTACACCTATATATAATTCAATGTCTCTACCCTAGATCATCTTACACCTATATATAATTCAATGTCTCTACCCTAGATCATCTTGCACCTATATATAATTCAATGTCTCTACCCTAGATCATCTTACACCTATATATAATTCAATGTCTCTACCCTAGATCATCTTACACCTATATATAATTCAATGTCTCTACCCTAGATCATCTTTCACCTATATATAATTCAATGTCTCTACCCTAGATCATCTTGCACCTATATATAATTCAATGTCTATACCCTAGATCATCTTACACCTATATATAATTTCAATGTCTCTACCCTAGATCATCTTACACCTATATATAATTCAATGTCTCTACCCTAGATCATCTTGCACCTATATATAATTCAATGTCTCTACCCTAGATCATCTTGCACCTATATATAATTCAATGTCTCTACCCTAGATCATCTTGCACCTATATATAATTCAATGTCTCTACCCTAGATCATCTTGCACCTATATATAATTCAATGTCTCTACCCTAGATCATCTTGCACCTATATATAATTCAATGTCTCTACCCTAGATCATCTTGCACCTATATATAATTCAATGTCTCTACCCTAGATCATCTTGCACCTATATATAATTCAATGTCTCTACCCTAGATCATCTTGCACCTATATATAATTCAATGTCTCTACCCTAGATCATCTTGCACCTATATATAATTCAATGTCTCTACCCTAGATCATCTTGCACCTATATATAATTCAATGTCTCTACCCTAGATCATCTTGCACCTATATATAATTCAATGTCTCTACCCTAGATCATCTTACACCTATATATAATTCAATGTCTCTACCCTAGATCATCTTGCACCTATATATAATTCAATGTCTCTACCCTAGATCATCTTACACCTATATATAATTCAATGTCTCTACCCTAGATCATCTTGCACCTATATATAATTCAATGTCTCTACCCTAGATCATCTTACACCTATATATAATTCAATGTCTCTACCCTAGATCATCTTACACCTATATATAATTCAATGTCTCTACCCTAGATCATCTTACACCTATATATAATTCAATGTCTATACCCTAGATTATCTTGCACCTATATATAATTCAATGTCTCTACCCTAGATCATCTTGCACCTATATATAATTCAATGTCTCTACCCTAGATCATCTTGCACCTATATATAATTCAATGTCTCTACCCTAGATCATCTTGCACCTATATATAATTCAATGTCTATACCCTAGATCATCTTGCACCTATATATAATTCAATGTCTCTACCCTAGATCATCTTGCACCTATATATAATTCAATGTCTCTACCCTAGATCATTTTGCACCTATATATAATTCAATGTCTCTACCCTAGATCATCTTGCACCTATATATAATTCAATGTCTCTACCCTAGATCATCTTGCACCTATATATAATTCAATGTCTCTACCCTAGATCATCTTGCACCTATATATAATTCAATGTCTCTACCCTAGATCATCTTACACCTATATATAATTCAATGTCTCTACCCTAGATCATCTTGCACCTATATATAATTCAATGTCTCTACCCTAGATCATCTTTCACCTATATATAATTCAATGTCTCTACCCTAGATCATCTTTCACCTATATATAATTCAATGTCTCTACCCTAGATCATCTTGCACCTATATATAATTCAATGTCTCTACCCTAGATCATCTTGCACCTATATATAATTCAATGTCTCTACCCTAGATCATCTTGCACCTATATATAAATCAATGTCTCTACCCTAGATCATCTTGCACCTATATGTAATTCAATGTCTCTACCCTAGATCATCTTACACCTATATATAATTCAATGTCTCTACCCTAGATCATCTTGCACCTATATATAATTCAATGTCTCTACCCTAGATCATCTTGCACCTATATATAATTCAATGTCTCTACCCTAGATCATCTTGCACCTATATATAATTCAATGTCTCTACCCTAGATCATCTTACACCTATATATAATTCAATGTCTCTACCCTAGATCATCTTGCACCTATATATAATTCAATGTCTCTACCCTAGATCATCTTTCACCTATATATAATTCAATGTCTCTACCCTAGATCATCTTTCACCTATATATAATTCAATGTCTCTACCCTAGATCATCTTGCACCTATATATAATTCAATGTCTCTACCCTAGATCATCTTGCACCTATATATAATTCAATGTCTCTACCCTAGATCATCTTGCACCTATATATAATTCAATGTCTCTACCCTAGATCATCTTGCACCTATATGTAATTCAATGTCTCTACCCTAGATCATCTTACACCTATATATAATTCAATGTCTCTACCCTAGATCATCTTGCACCTATATATAATTCAATGTCTCTACCCTAGATCATCTTGCACCTATATATAATTCAATGTCTCTACCCTAGATCATCTTGCACCTATATATAATTCAATGTCTCTACCCTAGTCTAGATCATCTTTCACCTATATATAATTCAATGTCTCTACCCTAGATCATCTTGCACCTATATATAATTCAATGTCTCTACCCTAGATCATCTTGCACCTATATATAATTCAATGTCTATACCCTAGATCATCTTTCACCTATATATAATTCAATGTCTCTACCCTAGATCATCTTGCACCTATATATAATTCAATGTCTCTACCCTAGATCATCTTGCACCTATATATAATTCAATGTCTCTACCCTAGATCATCTTTCACCTATATATAATTCAATGTCTCTACCCTAGATCATCTTGCACCTATATATAATTCAATGTCTCTACCCTAGATCATCTTGCACCTATATATAATTCAATGTCTCTACCCTAGATCATCTTACACCTATATATAATTCAATGTCTCTACCCTAGATCATCTTGCACCTATATATAATTCAATGTCTATACCCTAGATCATCTTTCACCTATATATAATTCAATGTCTCTACCCTAGATCATCTTGCACCTATATATAATTCAATGTCTCTACCCTAGATCATCTTGCACCTATATATAATTCAATGTCTCTACCCTAGATCATCTTACACCTATATATAATTCAATGTCTCTACCCTAGATCATCTTACACCTATATATAATTCAATGTCTATACCCTAGATCATCTTGCACCTATATATAATTCAATGTCTCTACCCTAGATCATCTTGCACCTATATATAATTCAATGTCTCTACCCTAGATCATCTTGCACCTATATATAATTCAATGTCTCTACCCTAGATCATCTTGCACCTATATATAATTCAATGTCTCTACCCTAGATCATCTTGCACCTATATATAATTCAATGTCTCTACCCTAGATCATCTTGCACCTATATATAATTCAATGTCTCTACCCTAGATCATCTTGCACCTATATATAATTCAATGTCTCTACCCTAGATCATCTTGCACCTATATATAATTCAATGTCTCTACCCTAGATCATCTTGCACCTATATATAATTCAATGTCTCTACCCTAGATCATCTTGCACTTTTATATATAATTTCAGTTCTCTGGTTCTGTTGTGGAATATCAGTTATTAGTGTCATTGGAAGAAATATTTCCGTCAATGGAATATGTTGTACGAGCTGGTTGGGTGCCAGATGGAGACAGGTAAGCAAAAATAGGGTACAAGTAACAGGTACAGTACATGTAGACAGGGTGCAGTACATGTAGACAGGGAGCAGTACATGTAGACAGGGTGCAGTACATGTAGACTGCAGGGTACAGTACATGAAGACAGGGTGCAGTACATGTAGACAGGGTCCAGTACATGTAGACAGGGAGCAAGCAGTACATGTAGACAGGGTACAGTACATGTAGACAGGGTGCAGTACATGTAGACAGGGTGCAGTACATGTAGACAGGGTGCAGTACATGTAGACAGGGAGCAAGCAGTACATGTAGACAGGGTGCAGTACATGTAGACAGGGTACAGTACATGAAGACAGGGTGCAGTACATGTAGACAGGGTGCAGTACATGTAGACAGGGTGCAGTACATGTAGACAGGGTGCAGTGCATGTAGACAGTGTGCAGTACATGTAGACAGGGTGCAGTACATGTAGACAGGGTACAGTACATGTAAATAGCGTGCAGTACATGTAGACAGGGTACAGTACATGTAAACAGGGTGCAGTACATGTAGTCAGGGTACAGTACATGTAGACATGGTACAGTACATGTAGACAGGGTACAGTACATGTAGACAGGGTACAGTACATGTAGACAGGGTACAGTACATGTATGTAGACAAGGTGCAGTACATGTAGAAGACAGGGTACAGTACATGTAGACAGGGTGCAGTACATTACACAGGGTACAGTACATGTAGACAGGGTGCAGTACATGTAGACAGGGTACAGTACATGTAGACAGGGTGCAGTACATTACACAGGGTACAGTACATGTAGACAGGGTGCAGTACATGTAGACAGGGTGCAGTACATGTAGACAGGGTACAGTACATGTAGACAGGGTACAGTACATGTAGACAAGGTGCAGTACATGTAGACAGGGTACAGTACATGTAGACAGGGTGCAGTACATTACACAGGGTACAGTACATGTAGACAAGGTGCAGTACATGTAGACAGGGTACAGTACATGTAGACAGGGTGCAGTACATTACACAGGGTACAGTACATGTAGACAGGGTGCAGTACATGTAGACAGGGTGCAGTACATGTAGACAGGGTACAGTACATGTAGACAGGGTGCAGTACATGTAGACAGTGTGTGGCTGTAGACAATGTGTGTGTAGTCTATGTGGAGTTGTGATAAAACAATGTCTGTTGTCTTGTTTATTCAGTGTCTGGGTGCAATTATTGAGCCGTAATCAACAACATCTCACAATGGTACAAATTCCCTTGGCATGCTTTAGTACTGTAGTACCATCAGAGTTAGACCTCATCAATGTAGCAAACCATATACCAGTAATGCAAGTTATAGCAGAGGACACTTCTGAGATATGGGTTAATGTACGTATATTGTACAATATAATTATACAAATAGAAAACATGTGTAACAAAGTAATGACTGTTTCTCTGATAACAGTGTCCACTTTTTAGTTTGATGTGCTTTTTCGGTGGATAGGACAATAACAGATCGTGTTGTTTTTCCTAATCCAGCATAGCATGATCTGACTATCCAAACATCGATACTGAGAATTGATTGTTCAGACAAATGAATTTGTAGCAATAATAAGTGTGAATGGCAAATAAAATATGGATCAATTGCTGTACATCATTGTGACGTCATTGCTTGTTTATGAAGGTGGCAGAATCGTCAAGAACAATACTAGATTTGAACAAAATATTCTCTGTTGAGAAAAGTTTAATGCCCTGTCAAATTGTCTGTTTACAAATATTGTATGTATAGATGTTTATCCTACAGTAAACTCAATACTGTATTTGTTACCACTTTTCTTCCTACAGAATGCACTCTAGGTAGTTATAGGGACCAGTAGATCCTAATGTTGAATTTGTTTCTAACTTTTACCACTAAGACATACATGTAGCTGTATAGCCAAAGTTAAAATATGGAATAAAAAGGGGGTTGCCACCTTCATTTCTGAGTTAAGGGGGGAGACTGAGGTCTCATGTCACTTTATTTATAGCTGGGCAAAAAAATACAATGAAATGTTAAGATGTTCAGCAAGTTGTTGAGGTGGTTAAGGTCCCTTGATACTGCACAGCCATTACGCGCATCTCACTTTTGACCAGGTATTGCAGAAGTAGTTTTGATATGTTTATTATTATCACCTGAATAAAACCTTGTCAGTCTTCCCCTTAACTCAGAAACAAAGTCAATGAACCCCATTTTCCATATTTTCCATATACTTTGACTATAACGTTGATATACATGTAGTGTGGTAAAAGTTAGAAGAAGAAAAAGTCAACAATAGGATATAATGCTTCCAACTATTAGTGATATAGAGGGTTTGCACGATCACATGCTGGCAGCCATGACAAGGGTCAGGAACAATAAAAGGCACTTTCTTTGTGTACCCGCACAGTATATGTAATTCAATAGAAACGATAAAAGACTCCAAGATATTCAATAGAACGAAGCTAACAAAGAATACAATAGGTTTGCTATTCAATAGAACAAAGCTAACAAAGAATACAATAGGTTTGCTATTCAATAGAACAAAGCTAACAAAGAATACAATAGGTTTGCTATTCAATAGAACAAAGCTAACAAAGAATACAATAGGTTTGCTATTCAATAGAACAAAGCTAACAAAGAATACAATAGGTTTGCTATTCAATAGAACAAAGCTAACAAAGAATACAATAGGTTTGCTATTCAATAGAACAAAGCTAACAAAGAATACAATAGGTTTGCTATTCAATAGAACAAAGCTAACAAAGAATACAATAGGTTTGCTATTCAATAGAACAAAGCTAACAAAGAATACAATAGGTTTGCTATTGAATTATGTCAACTGTGTCTGTACACGAAGAGTCCAATAAAATCATTTTACATCAGAAAGAATTCAATTCCTTATGGGAAAGGTATTCCTTTATCCTGCCCCTGGCTGCCAGCACGTGATTGTGCAAATCCTCTATAGGATAATTTCAATGGCTTTATTTACAAAGACAATAATACTGTTGCTTCTCTGTCAGGTCTCAGATACAGTCTATTTTTTTAAAGATGGCACATCCGGAACACAATTTATTTGGTCTAGTGAAGCGTCTGGTTTTCGTCACTTGTACCTCGCAACTGTCAATAGTCAACATGTGATGTCACGTGGTAGAAGTAGAAGCTTTCTTGGACAAAACTCTGTCTACTACCCCCTGGTGACACAGGAACAACTTACAGAGGGAGACTGGGAGGTAGATGGTAAACAGGTTGGTTGACGTCTTTGACATTTATTTATTTATTTATGTTAATTATTTATTTGACAATTTGCCAAAAGGCAGGTGAAGAAGTCAAGTCAATGTATATTTGCATTTTAAGTTATTGAGAACATATGAATAAAATGAATAGAACACAAAGTCCCCTACAAGGCTCTCCGCCAACAAAACCCCAATTCATCCAAACCAACCACTTTAACCCCCCCCCCCCCCCCCCCCTCCCTCCAAAAAAAACATTAATAAATCATGTAGTTAATACAGATAGCCTGGACAGGGTAAGCTGCAACAGGCCGGTACAGACAATACATGTACTGTACCCTGCCTGCTATAATTTATTGGAGCAAAACTCTGACCCCAAAGTACCGCGTTGTCTACAGATTTGGATTGATGAAAAGAAACGGCTTGTTTACTTCATGGGGACTAAGGATACACCCTTAGAACTACATTTGTAAGTACAAAACATGTCCAACCATTTCCTTAGTACATCAAGTTCAATCATATTCCATTATATTGTATCTATTATTATACAGTCATTCTCAATAAGGTTGTCCAGATGAAAAGACTACAATTATACTACAATAAAGTCAGGTGATTCATTATATTTTCAATTTCTGTGCGCAAAACTGCGAGTTGATACCAGCACCATTACATTCAGTTCTCACAATGCTGTGTACTTTTGCATCTCAAATTGAAATTCCACGCGAGGAAATTGAATACATAATGAATCATGTGACGTTATTGTAGTATTGTAGTCTTTTCATCTGGACAACCTTTTTGAGAATGACTGTATATATAAGCACAACTTTTATGTCAACCAGTTTTGTACTGATAGAACTGTTGTAGTTCAAAATGATCCCTTGGTTCAATTTAAATTAAACCAGTTCAATTTAAATTGAACCGGTTTAATTTAAATTGAACCGGTTCAATTTAAATTGAACAAAATAATTGAACTGGTTTAATTTGGAATTTTAGGGGGGGGAGAGTCCTAAAAAGTACTAAATAATTTTCACCTCCCCCCCTTACCTTCTCTATCTTCTCTCTCTATCTTCTCCCCTCTCATCTACCTAACTGTCTGTCTGTCTGTCTAGCTATCTAGAACTAATATCTAATTAGCATTTTTTTTTAATAAATATCCTCCCTGACTGGGACTTGAACCTCTTACCTTTGGCTTGCTATCCCAAGACCTTAACCACTTGACCATTCAAAATTTCGTTGTCAGTAATGCATTGCACATTATTAATAAACCTAAACCTAAGATAAAGTCTCCCCTAATACTAACCCTAAACCTAACCCCAAGGTACTTAATATAAAGCCTTCCCTGATACTAACCCTAAGCCTAACCCCAAGGTACTTGATATAAAGCCTTCCTTCAAAATGATTTGAACCAGTTCAAAACAAATTGAACCAGTTCAAAATAATTTGAACCAGTTCAAAATAAATTAAACCAGTTCAAAATAATTTGAACCAAAAATCATTTTGAACCACAACAGAACCACCAAATGTATCTATCTATCTAATCAATCACACAATCAATCAATTTATTTCACAAGCTTTTTTAGGACTTTATATATTGTGAATGCAGGTATGTTGTGTCATATAATGTGCCTGGAGACAGGACAATACAAAGACTCACTCAAGCAGGGGCATCACACTCTGTCACTCTCAATGAGGTAAAGCACCAGAACAGTATATTTATACACTAGGCTACCTAACAGCAGTGAATGCTGACGGTGAATGCATTGTTTATAGTAGTTGTGGATAAGAGTTGGTGCCGGAGAGCTAACAGCAGTGAATGCTGACGGTGAATGCATTGTTTATAGTAGTTGTGGATAAGAGTTGGTGCCGGAGAGCTTAGAGTGATTCCAATAAACCTGGACACTACTAATTAGCTGTCAGTGTATATTAGATGCAAAGTAACAAAACTGGACAACAAAAGAGTGAGTGTCTAGCCAGTTATGAAATGTTTTGTTTTATCAAAAGTGACAAGTATGCAAATTATTAGGCGAGTCTACCTTTCTTTGTTTTGAATAGTATTTGTCTATTTGAAAAAGTGGATAGCTTATGAATAACTAATAATATATTACTTCTAATTACTCGGCGTGGACTGCCTGTGGCAGACGCCGAGTTTTAAAATAGGCTTTTTAGTGTTAGAAATGTCCATTCCGATCCCGGCTACAGGAAGCCCAGGAAGAGCGTTCGGAAAAAAAATCGATTTCCTGGTCCGTTAGCGGAGTAAACGACCTGAAAGCAGGTCAGAATACTGATAGGTTGCCATTCTATTACATATCAAAAGCTCTTGATTGAGCGAATCGAGAAAGTATTATATTTTCGGCTGAAACCAAGAGTGATCGATTACGGGACTTGCACGACTTGCTGCCTTGTGAGCACTCAAAATATATCGATCCCAAAACACACTAAATAGACCTCTTATCCTAAATTAAACACCTCACAGCACTCAAGCAACTACTAATCTTTATATCTTGAGTATCATTAGGAATTCGATATTCTTAAAACCCATTCCTGAAGCGAAAATCGAACTGCAGTCAGTACAAAATGCAATTGAGCGTACCAAGGAAGCCCAACGCTTAAAAATTAACGGCCCAAAACAATTTTGCCAAAACTATTAGACAAAAACAGAGGATGTGGGCTAGAGATTGCCTGGAGTTCCAGCTGATCATCCTACACGCCGAGTTAACGCTCTATGAGCGTCTAGTTGAGACAGTTGAGATTTCAATGCGAATATTCATACGTGAAACTGACACACGGTCAGCCGGCACTAATCAGTTCAAATACGGTGATCTTCAACTACACAATTCCCACGAAAAGCACAAGATACGGTATCTGATGGGCTTACGAGTCAGGATATACCGGCTAAAGAAACATACACATGTACAAATTAATTAGGGACACATATTTTGGGAACGACATCGCAAAAACAACTCACTTCAGGCTATAGCGTATGTAGGAGTTGGTGCGAAAAGCATGATGGTTCTTGAGAATTGCATGATGGTTCTTGGAAACTGCATGCCGGGTAAAAATCGAGATTTTCTGCCTATGTGAATGAATTAGAATTGCTTCCTTTGCTCGCTCGCTCGCTCAGGCTCGCTCGCTGCGTCAGCAATAACTGGTCATGTACAGTATATTGAGATCTGTTGAATGCCAACATACACTATTCAGGCCAATAAGAAAAAAATAAACCCAAACAAAGATGAGAAAGTGCATATTAATTAACTTTGAAGTTGCTTAAAGTTCAGTTCTCAATGTGCCTAACGCCCTTGTGTTTTACTTTAGAAAATTGATAATATATATAAACTGAATAGAGGGAGGGTTCAGTATTCTGTGATTTGAACCTTGCATAATTTATGAGTTCTAGAGGTTACATGTATCTGCAGATCAGATGATGTCAACCCAGGCTTTTGCAACTTAATATGTTATTCATTTGGTTTTTCAAGTAGATATTTTCTGAAATGAAGAAAAAAATATAAAATCGTTTATCAATAATATTTATATATAATTATAGAAAATGTTGTGCAAGTAAAAGTCAATAAGCAGCACAAGAGAGTTTTTGTATATAAATGAATCCTGGTTGATGTTCTCTGATTTGCAGATCATTTTGAGATATTTCTAATCTCAGTCTACAACTTATAAGTATAAATCAAACAATTGGATCCAGGAACTTTTGAGAGGGGGGGGGACAAACATATAATAACCTTTGGCAAAACTAGATTCTAAGATAAAGCAATCAATTGAACCTCAAGTATGACAGGGGGGTCTGGATACCCCAACCCTCCCCCTGGATCCGCCACTGTAAATGCAAGTCAAAAATAGATCATAAGGTTATATGACATCTCGTACATGTACCCAGACAGATATGCGCATGCTCAATATTTTCTAACTTAACTGAAATGTAGATTAAGTTTTGTTTGAGTATCAGCGAGACCTTCTCTGAAGTCTGCCATTTTGTCACCGGAAATATTGAGCATGCTCATAGGATCTGAAGACCTAGAGTTTGTCTCTTACCAGAGCCTTCCATTTTTCGTTAGAATGCTGAGAAGGGTCTGGGGACGAGAATGGGTTATATGATTGTATAGTAACTGTTGTTCCACAATACACTGCTAGTAGTAAAATAAAATATATTTTGTATTCAAACCTAGGATTTTACCAAGTTCATGTGTGTATCATCAACTGTCAGTGAAACCCACAAAGCTGTCATATACCAAATTATTGATGATGAAGTATCAGTTAATAATGTTCCCATGGTAACAGTTGAACCAATGGCCTGTCTTCTAAGATCAGAAGGTAGGATTTGTCTTGGTTTTTTTTACATGTACACTGTAGCATTTCTTTCTTTTTTGTCCCAATTATGCTGCTCTGCCTACCTCGCTCTTTACCTCAGCTGCTTGTCTTTTAGGTATATATTGGACTGAAGCTACTGAATCTCATCGGTTGACGTTGCTTCCTCACGGTCTCGGTGACAATTTTGTAGATTTTAAGGTATCAGGGTACCCCAAACGACCATCATGCACGCAACACGCTATAGCGCATACTCATTACGTTAAAACCTCTAATATAAAGTATACATTTTTTGAAAGCTGAATAAATGCAGAATTCAATAAAACAATTAGTTTTTAGAACAAAAACAGTATATTTGAAATAGGTAAAAAAGTGCAGATTTTGACATCACTATCATCCCCGAGGTCCCATATAGCCGCAATTTATCGGAAATCCTCAACTAATACCTTTATAAGCTCATGAGATATAGCTTACAAAAAAGGTATCTTCGTTTATCGATAAACAAGACGCTCAATGAGCGTACACTCGGGCTTATGAAAAGGACAATGTCAGTTGCGTGAGGAGAGACCTGACAATGACTGACAGTTGCGTGACGAGGGAGACTATATGTCTGCCAGATGAAGGGCTATACGATCTCGATTTACGAACATTGACCTTACTTGCCTTAAATGCTTTGATGTAGTTTTGAAGTACGATTTTTACGATTCCTTTTCCTTCTGAATTTTTCAAACGTGGAATAAAATAAACATCCATCATGAGTTACTGAAAATAACTCGACTGGCTCGACTGTTTGCATGACTTCTGTACATATAGCTTTCTGTCAATAGATGGAGTTATACATGACCGTTGTACGGCGTTGGTCGTGAGTTTAATTATAACAAGAGTCCGCGGAGATCTTTATCTATGAGTCAGACACAAGTCTCCCTCGTCATTGAGCGTCTTCTTCTGTAATAGATCCCTAAAATCTAAGGACGTTTTGATTTCGATTGTATTTTTGCCGTTCACTGACCTGTTTTGAGCGTGGAAATTCGGTTTTAAATCAACGGTTCTAAAATTAGGTCGCGTAATAGATGTATGACTCAGATAAGGATCACTTTACAACTGTCATCTTACTGAAAAGAACACGGATTTTCGAACATTGACCTTGCTCGATCGCCTTTGTCTCAATTCATGTTTGGATATGAGTTCGAGTTCGTGGAAAGGTGTTATAGAACAGCCGATAAAACACGGGCTTTAAACAGACTCATTTCACAGACAAAAGCATACGGCTATTCGTGTGGGCCCACTCTGAAAGATGTCGTTTCATTTATAACAAAAGCAAACGCGCCTTAGCTTCATCGTGGAATGATCAACTACAATCCTGAACTTAATAGCTTGAAGATCTATGATGAGAAATCTTGAAACTCGATAGCATCAAATACATCGCATTCTTCGCATTTTTTCTTCATTCCATCACCTGAAAAAAAAAAAAAAAAAAAAAAAAAGGAAAGTGTATTTTCTAACTCGGGCTTCCTTCGGAAGGGCCCGAGTAATTAACCTGTTGCATTTTTATACGGTCCTAAACTTCGAGCTCTGCAAAAACTGGAAAATACTTTACAAAATAAGTTATAACTTTCGAAGGAAATTGAATATTAAAATTCGGAGACACCTTTTTGAATAATATTTATCTGACAAAGTGTCTACCAAATTTCAGCTAAATCGGATAAAATCCCTTTGACCCGGAACTCAAAATGTGCGCTTGATTCATGGCTATTTTGTTTCTGAAATAAAAGGCAAAAGAATTTTCAAGTCAAGTGGCGCCTTTGTTTACACAAGCGTGGATAATCCACCACAAATATGTGATCCATATGAATGGCATTCATAAGTAGATCGCCTTACAGTATGTAGCGTTCGTAACACAACGAGACAGGAAAACAAAGTTACTGTTGGTGGAAAATACGAGCACTTTGACCGTGTGTGGTTTAGCATCGTTACTCAAGGATGTTTTGAGTGAGCAGTTACGATGTTTGGATACTTTCTTCGCATCTGAATCTTTGTGGAAAGTCTGTTGCATGAGTGCTGTTGACAGATTGCTTGTCAGCATCTTTTTGCATCAAATGAAATCCAAAATTCGTTTTTTGATTCTAACTTTTTAGGAAAAAAATATTTTTAGATTCTGTTTTTTGGAAATGATAGATAATATTCAATTTGATTTGATTGTCAAAAAAATTCAAAACCGGTGGTTTGAAAGGTTTTTTGGGTACCCTGATACCTTAAGGACAAAGCTGATTTTCTGTTCAAAACTTTATTATTGACACTGGGAGATTCGAGGCTTCATTCTGAATTAATTGTGTTTTTTTTGTGTGTGTGTTTTTGATTTTTCTTCTTCTTCTTCTTTCTTCTTTCTTTCTAATCGGCGTAATTAGCTATTGTATCTGTAAACTATGTGAGCCCCCTAGACAAGTAGAGTTACTACTCTTGGGGCAAACGTAGAGAGTAAATATGATTAAATTAAATTAATAACAGTCTGAGAGATTTAGCATCAACGACTCAATGTGAGAATAAAAGAATGCGACATTAGATGACGAATATATAACATTTGGCCATTGCATGACTACCATGGCAACGTCATGATGTCAAGTTCACGACACCATTTCACTTGTTTTGTTATTCATCAGCATGCACGCCGTCCTCTTTCACGTCGCGTCATGTTTGCTAAATCTCTCTAATGTACAAACGGTCATGTATTAAATGCATTTATTTACTAAACCTTGTTGTTTGTGCTTGTATATTTAGTACTTTCCAATGAATACTGTCCTCCTGAGTTATTTTCTTACACAAGTAAACATGGTTAGTAAACAACAATATTGTTTAGACAGAACTACATGCAAATACTAAAGGCGGTGGTCACACAATAATACTCCGATCAATTTCTTGAAGTGTATCATATTTCAAATCACTTTAAAACGTTCATATCCCAAAATATTCATTGTCAAACCCTAATTTGTCAACAGTCAGATAAGATACATGTAACAATTATATTTCATTGAGGGTTACAAACCATTACCTACAGTATGTGTAGATAATTTAAAGTGCTACTTGGACGAAAAATGATCGAAATTTAATTTAGCTGAAACTTCACTGAAATAATCTCAAAGAGCCATACAATTACTGGTTAATGTGTTTTCTCAAAATTCCTATGGGAAGTATTACATTTTTATGAATCTTTAGAAGTGTCAGTGAGGTCATCTACTCATGAACCCTAACAATCAACACAGCTTCGCTCCATACATTTCTTTGTGTTTAGTTTCTTGAATTATTTTATTTCTATGAAGCTAAAAGTTTGGGTGAATGAATTTTCTTACATTATTTGTGCTTATAATGATTGATTGTCTGACCAGTTGTCTTCAATGCAGAGCTGTTATCTGAACAAAACATTGAGATATTTTGACTCACAAAATACAAAGAAATGTATGGAGCTGAATGTTGGATTGAGTAGATGAACAGACGTCACTGACACCTCTAAAGATTCATAAAAATATAGTACTTCTCTCTGGAATATCGAAAAAAGATTTTAACTAGTTATTATTAGACCCTTGAAGAATAATTATTCAATGAAGTTTCAGCTAAATTAAATTTCGATCGATTTTCGTCCAAGTAGCACTTTAAGTGGCCCTTGAGGCAGACATTGCCGCAAGTCAGTAGGTCAGGCCACACACACTCGGAACTCTTTTACGTCCCTCCAGTTCAATGTTGAAGGAATGGTCAACGCTCAGCGTGCGTCCATCAAGTTATGGATGCACGTGGGAGGCTGCTAAGCACGAGAGAAGCGTACGCCTCGTGCGACTCTAGCTTCTCTTGTGCTTAGCAGCCTCCGCGTGCATCCATAACTCGATGGACGCACAGCTGAAGTGTTGACCATTTCTTTTATAACATAGTCCTGCAAGTTCAATTTTATTTTCCAACTGATTTCAGAGCACACGCTATGCCAATGACGTGAATGTGCATCCATTGAGTTGTGGATGCATGCTCACGCACACTAATTAGCCAATCAGAGTGCACGTTATATCAATGCTATGTTATAAAATGGGTATGGTCATCCAAGCCACATCAAGGTCTAGATGTAATAACAAAGGCATGCAGCACCTTCTCCTCGATTATTTAAAGACCCTGAGTAATGGTGCAGTCTCACTACTCAACCAACTGAGCCAACCAGACATTGTATAATAACAGAATATTAATTAGCATAAACCATCCAGTAGTCTATCGCAAATCCTGCAATCTGATTGGTTGGCTACTAGTGGTCTATCAGCTCATAGACCCCAAGTATAGGTAAAGAAATGAAATGACACTGAGCTTCGTCGTCAGAGGAGTTTCTCAACAAATTATTGTCTGTTGCTTATTTCTGTTATTTTCTACAGACCTAGCTACTGGATGGTTTATGCGAAAACAATTAGACTACTTGTTCTTGTTTTCTATGAGGATAGTCAACTCGGCACTATGTGTCTCGTTGACTATTGCCTCATAGAAACCTCGAACTCGTAGTCTAATTATTAAATTAGACCATTTATCTACAGGACATCAAATGTATGGCCTTGTGATTAAACCCCTAAGCTATGAACCTGGTGAAAAGTACCCAACAGTATTGTATGTATATGGAGGACCACAAGTACAGGTACACACCAACAACTAGTACATGTATATAGCTAATTGCATAATCGTTGTTGGGTTGAAAATCATGAAAGCTATGAACAAAAGGAATTCTAGGAAATTAAAACTCTCAAATAACACCGTCAAATCATCAACATTTTTATCCAGACTTGTAGGATCTTAGTTAAATAGCTCATATACCTTCAAAACTACGAGAACATTGAATATATCTGCATGTAATGCGGGTCATGAACTGATTTCCCATCCATCCTTGCGGTCTCAGCTTCTATGATTTATGATTTTCAACCCGACAACGATTATGCAATTACATTGTAGCTATATATAATTTGCAGTATATCCATTAGGGAATAAAATGTCAGTCATTTACTATGTTTATTTTAATCTCAACAGCTTGTAACAAATTCACATCAAGGTGTGCGATTCTTACGGTTGCACACTTTGGCTATGCTTGGATATGTAGTAGTGATGATTGACAGTCGAGGCTCTGCACGAAGAGGCCTGCACTTTGAAGGACACTTAAAAAATAGAATGGTATGCTGTTCATTTATTCATGACCATTAGAGTTGTTTTTGTGTTATTGGGAAACCTAGTACATGTACAGTACAGTTATGGTCATGGTATGGAATCAAAGACGTCTTCTACTAAGCACAGCATACAAAATCATTGTTCAACCAATCAGAATGCTTGGACACCTCATGGTCACAGCACGAACCATACTGTACCTACAAAATAATGTACTTCCTCATACAAAAATGACTATGCTGTACATACTTCAGTAGGAATTTTAATTAAAAGCCCATTGAAACATGGGGGAAATAATGTTGCTGTTTGTTATATTGCCTGGAGTTGTTGACCCAGCATTGGAGGTTTACTCTTTAATTAAAACAAGCTTTTATTTGAGTTGGTCTCTGAATTAATACTTTGCAAAAGATAGATGTTTGAATTTGGTCTTTAAACAAAGACATTTGACAGTATGAGATCTGATTGATGGCTTAATTGGTTAGTGCACTGCTTTCTAAGTGAGAAATGCCCGCGGGTTCGATTCTTCATGACCTCACATCCTTGTTTCGACTTCCTTCTAATCATTGTAGCTCAGTGTAGCTTTAAATACCCATAGAATGGAGTACTGATATATGGAGGGAGAGAGTAAAAGGGTGCACTGTCTGCCTCCTGGGAGATCAGTTTCGACTGAAGGGGTTATGGACATTAAATATGAATACCTTTACCTATAAGTCATCAATATACACTGTAAAGATAATTTGGATCAAACATAATTAACTGTTCGTTTTTCATTAGGGTCAAGTAGAAATAGAAGACCAGGTTGAGGGCCTAGAGTACATCGCAAAGACAAGCAATTTAATTGACATGTCTAGAGTTGCTATTCATGGTTGGTCATATGGTATGTTATTGTCACTGATTGGTTCATTCATTCATTTATTTTTATGAATTTATAACATAGTTCATCTTATTGCACAATCAAATTCATAGAGCGAACGTGCATCCATAACTCAATGGTGCACACCCATGCTCCATCAATAATTATTGTTGTGAGCAAATGTTTTCACCACACGACAAATAAACTTTTTCTTACTGCGAGCAAAAAAAATCTTTGTTTAATTACAAAAATATGGGGAAATGTGCTGGATGGCAAGCTCTGCATGCATGGCAAGCTCTTGCCATCCAATTCATTTTCCATACAAATTCTTAGATATAAATTTATTATTCATTTTGAATATCATCTTGAATAATAAAGTATGAGTTGAAAATTCGCCTTAATTAGCTAATATTGAGTTGCTCTTTTCATTTCTGGAGTTCATTTTGACACTACATGTACTGCTTGCTTGATTTAAAGTGCAAGTGGCCTATTGTACATGTACATGATTGTGTCCATAAGCCTTTTGGCTTCTAGTCAGACCCCTTCGAATTCGCCATATTTTTTTGTTTCTCCCAAAAAAAAAATTCTATTGTTTTGTACTGCACTTATATGGCAAATAAATAAACTTGAACTTGACTGGTGCATACAGTCCCCTCCCCTGGATGTTTCTTTTCCACAAATAGTACATGTACATGTACTAGTTCAGACGAAGTATTACTGCTCAAGCCTTGACAATAGTTTGTTTGTGTACAGGTGGATATGTTTCTCTCCTTGGCCTAATACAGCGCCCAGACATCTTCAAGGTATGACATTCAAACACAACTGTTACTGGTAAAGTGATTCCAATCTTTATTTGTATCAATTGTACTCTATCCAGGTTGCAGTAGCAGGTGCCCCAGTAACTACATGGGAGGCCTATGACACAGGTTATACAGAGCGTTATATGTGGACCCCACAAGAAAATGGCAGAGCATACATGATGAGCTCTGTTTTGTCTTATGTTCACAGTTTCCCAGATGAGTAAGTTATTACAGTGTTGTGTTCTGTTCGCCAATTAGAGCTGATATTATGCTAGACAGTATTAAGTACTGATGCAAGTGAAAACTAAGGATATCCTTTTACCTAGGCCTGTTTATAATAATAATATATATTTCTTAAAAATGCACCTAACGGGAGTCTCGATGCTTTTTACAATATAAAAAATATGTACTGAAAAAATCAATAAAAATCTATCTATATCTATATTATATGTATGTGTATAATATTATCTGCATACAAGTAGCTGACAGTCTAGATACTGTAATAGTACGATGTAGATAATACAAATGATTATAATGAGAAGGTGGTCTGATTGTGTCCATAAGCCTTTTGGCTTCTAGTCAGACCCCTTCAAATTCGCCATATTTTTTTGTTTCTCCAAAAAAAAAATTCTATTGTTTTGTACTGCATTTATATGGCAAATAAATAAACTTGAACTTGACTGGTGCATACAGTCCCCTCCCCTGAATGTTTCTTTTCCACAAATTAAAAATGTTTCATTCATAACCTAAGTGGACACTGACAACTACATTTGTATGCTTGGTCACTGCTTACTGGAGGTTCTGCTGTACATATTCAGTAATATCTGTTTTCTTTTCTGCTTTATTTAAGGGAGGACAGGCTTCTTCTGGTTCATGGTTTAATTGATGAGAATGTCCATTTCTTTCACACAAGTTTGTTAATCAATGAACTTGTAAAGGCCTGTAAACCGTATCGACTAGCTGTAAGTAATAATAATAATAATAATAATAACTTTATTTATATAGCGCTTTTACATGGACAACTTACAAAGCACTTTACAACTGATACAACTAAAATAAACGTAATCATAATCCAAAAATACATGTAACTTGTACTTAAATATTGATGAAAACTGAGTGTTAATTAATTTTAGAGGACTAATCATCCTTCATTGCAGCCAGTTGCTGAATTTACAAAGGACACAGCTCAACATGGCCAAGTCTAAGGCATATAATATTATAGACCTAATGCAATAATGGCATCCAATTTCAATTGCCATTGTTCTGGACTGACTGTTGTATAGTTTTGTACAAATTCATTGCTTTAAATTAGGTTTTCGTAGTTTTTCATGGCCAAATATGGTTACTAGCTTGCACCCTGGGCATCCCATAATTCAAGATGGCCTCCATATCGGTAAAAAGGTCTATTGAAATTGGAAGCCATTATTGCATTCGGTCTATGCTGCCACCATATGACCCATGTCTGACCACGGAGCACAGCTCAAGCAGAAATATTCTTCATAGTCCATATAAATAAGATATTAATGTAGCTCTGATCCAATCAGAGCAAAGTAACATTTGTTGCTGTTGAGCATTGCCGATGTTGTTGTTTTTCAGATCTATCCTACTGAAAGGCATGGTATAAGACAGACGGTATCTTCAGAGCACTATGAGACAACGGTCCTGTCATTTCTACAGAAAAATCTTTAATAAATTATTGCTAGCTTTATTTTTATTCAATGTTTCAAGATATTTGCTGCAATCAGATAGTGCTCAGGGGATTTTAGAGAAAACTAACCCTTCCCTAGCCTCCTCCCTGTATTTCCGGTCTGTGGCAATTGTTTGAAGACTGGATTCGAGTGTTTTGATTGGCTTAATTAGCTACAAGTTTTTCGAGGTGTTTGCCCTCGATGAAAGACCAGTGGAAATATCACTTGAATGGATTCAATGTTCTTTTTCCAGTACATTAAGTAGCGTTCCGTGTAAGAATGATAGCATGAACGGCATAGGAATGTACAATGTAAAAGGTGTTGATTTTCCATTCTTCTTTCTTGCAATTTCATTGATTCATACTATACTCTATAAATTCAATAGAAACCCAACCACGGAATACATTTCCAATAGATAACTTTTGAGAATTTAATTCACTTTTAAGCAAACTATAACTTTGGTTTGATTTTAAAGAAAATTGTGTGGAGGAAAGTACTCAAATTTGTGATTCAAGCATCCATTGAATTGTCTTCCCTCTTTTCTATTGGCTGCATAGTACTCCCCTTCAGTTTTCGCAGTAAAAATGGGCAACTGCACACAGTTTCCTCTATTTTCTCCTTGTAACTTTGATTGTTGGTATCTGAGACAGCATGTTACACATATTCAAGCAAAATCATGTGTTGCCACAGTCTATTGTCTTTTGCTATCGTTCTTACGCGGAACGCTACTTAATGGATAGGCTATACAGTTTTATTGGAGATGTTGTACATGTCAACATACTCATACCCAGTCTTCCAATGTATTTTCCACAGACCTGCCATCTCTTTACCAGTCTCATTAATTATCTAACCTACGATCTCTGACAAAGGTGACACCTTTTTAATGATGTATCATTAGACATCATTTGAAAACAAATATTTAACTCTGTGAAGCAACATGGTTCGGAAGGAGTTGCAGGGATGCACAAATTAAATCATACATGTATATACAGGAGAAAATGTCACTTTTAACAAGGTATCCCAAGGACTAGCGATTGTACATTTAGGTGGTGGATTTACATTTTTATCACTAAGAGAAAAGCTTTCCTTTGCTGGCCTACTATTAACTGATACAAAGTTAATGTAAAATCAATCAGAAAACTAAATAACTATAATAAGCACTCGCAGATAAACCACACTCACAGATATTAAAGCTACACTCAAGATATACTGTAAGCTACACTCCCAGATAAGCTACACTCGCAGATGAACTGCACAAGCAGATAAGCCACATTGGCGGATAGGCTGCACTCATAGATAAGCCACATTCACAGATAAGCCGCACCTTGAGTTTGGTAACTCAATTTTCAGAAACCATTTTGCTGGCATGCTGATGAACAGCTGAATTACAATTTTAGGTAAAAAGGTGCAGCTTACCTGCAATACACTACTTCATGTTTCTTAGAGTACCCATGAATAATGGTTCCAAGTGAAGAATGGTGTTGATTATATAGATGCAATACCAACCTAGACTTGTAACTGTTATCATTGAAGTGCGACCTTCAAACCTGCTTGTCAGGTTTGAAAATAGCTGGACATCAATCAAACAGCATGGGTGTGTCTAAACTTTAACCAATCATAGCAAAACTAGTTTGATTGACGGTCATCTAGACTTGAGTTATCTGAAAGAGTAGTAGTCTTCAGGGTCGCACTTCAACGCTAATGGTTGTAATTGGTAGCATTATTCATACATGTAGCTACTACTGAACAGAACTCTAAAGTGGTGTATTGTGTTAAATTATTTTTTTATTTGTCCACAATTCCAATCTTCTTATTGATGTCTTTTGAACAAAATCAAAGATTCTGATTCAGATGTCAAAGATTAGGAACTGGATTTGTACTTAATTTAGAACTAGAAAGTTAAATATAATTGTTTATGCATTATTTTGTTTTTCTGTATGCCAATGTTATCGATTGGGCTCCCTGTGGTAATTACTGATGTAGGGACTTGTCAAGTTCACAGAAAATCCACTGAATTAAGAATAATTTATGTCAGGCGTACTTCCTCATTGAAAGCTTTACATGTTGTAGAACCTCTCTCATTCTAAAAATACTGTAAACCAATAGAAATTTGGAAAGAAAATAAATCCATTAATTGTCCTGCGCAGTTATTTTCAGTCATGTTGGTACCCTGAGGAATCGCAGTGTCCAATAAAAAAACACTTGAAAAGTCCCTGCTGGAGTTACCACAGAGAGCCCAATGCGTATGTCAACGATAAGCAAGTGAGTATATAAAGAGTATATTGTAGAGAAATAAAAAAGTATGCAAATACATTAATTTGTGTTCGATTGCACTTGCTGGTGTCACAATATTAAAGTAATGATAGGGTATATAATTAGACCGAATGCGAAAATGGCTCCCAAATTTAAATAGTCATTTTGGACTGACTAACCTTGTGTCCATGTGAAATCTCTTTTGTGCAGCATTTAAATTATATTAGTAATTTAATTAGTATTTATAGTAATTATTTATATAGCATTTAGAACAAGACGCCAGGGTGGCGTTTACTCGGGCTGCCAAGATGTGAGGACCGGGGTGGGGCTGGGGCCGTGACATGAAGTAAATTTGAGGAACCCTTTCTTCCATTTTCTTTGAGGACATAGATGTATGTGATGTTGGATATTGAAAAGATCGGCGATAATTGAAAAGATAGACTGTGAATAAGATTATGGTTTCGAAGTTAGCGTCAATGAATCATACATCTTCATTGTAGTCAGTTATCCATTTATTTAAGAAATGAGGTGAAGTGTGTTTAGTAGTGTAGTTAACAAATTGGAAGCAGTTGTCTGTACTCTTATTGACAATGGATGACGTAATTTACTAAGCAACTGATTGATGATATCTCTAATAATACAGATGTACCCGGGGGAGGGGGGGACTCCCTTTGTCCAAGTGGTAGGGGTGATTGGGGGTCGGTTTTGAAAACGACCCCTTAAAGGTATGCATAAATTGAAAGAGCTGTTGAAGCCATGTTGATTTCAACCAAGGTACGACCATATATGGCGAAAAAGTGATTGTGCTGATATCGTTTAATCAGTGACTGGACAATATATCTTGCTTCTGTTCTTTCAATTGACCCTAAAAGGTACGGACTCGTGTTACGTATTACTAACTGACTTTTGTATCGGAACCCTAAAAGGTACACACAGGAAATATTTTCAACCCTAAAGGACCACCGATCACCCCTACCACTTGGACAAAGGGATCCGCCATCACCAATACCCCCCCCCCCCCCCCCCCCCCCCCCCCCCCCCCCCCCCCCCCCCCGGGCAGATGTACCTTGGGGATGACTCATACCATATTAATCCCTATCATGAGAATCAAATATTTTGAATCCGCCATCACCAATACAGTAGATACCAACACTAATACATTAATACTTGTGTAGCTTTCACTGTATTCAAGTTGATAGTCTGTATCAAATACTGTCAGCATTGTTGGCAATTCTGTTAACATTAAAAATGACTGTTGGCTAATTGTGATAAGCTTGAATACAACTGATTCCCAATATCCATTATTTGCACAATGTCAGTAGGCGAGTTTATTGATAATCTGTTATTGAAGGAATGGTCAACGATCAGCGTGCGTCCATCGAGTTATGGATGCATGCGGGAGGCTGCTAAGCACGAGAGAAGCGTAAGAGTCGCACGAGGCGTAGTTACTGCAAATTAAAATAAAACAATTTTATTTTCCAATTGATTTCCGAGCGCACGCTATGCCGATGACGTGAGCGTGCGTCCATTGAGTTGGATGCACGCTCGCGCACGCTAATTAGCCAATCAGAGCGCGCGTTATATCAATGCTATGTTATATAAATATCTGTTATTGTATATCAAAGCAGATAGTGACATTGCTACACATTAGCCATTACCTAAACGAGCAGGGGACTGGGACCAAGTCCTTAAAACTAATTCAATAAGAAACTAGCAAAAATCGGCATCATTTTCTGAGAGAGCAGATCAAACTTAGCTAGTCTGGAAAGTTTGGTGAACTTCGGCTTAATATTGACGATGCTAGAGGGCTTCAAAGATGTCTAGACCCCATACAAACTCTGTAAATGGAAAAAGACGTTGTCCAGCCAAACCATACATTCACTGCACTAAAATTTTGGCTGGACAACACAATTTCAAAAAATTATAATTCCGACTAAGAATTCGCTCAAATCACATCAAAACTTTGCACAGATACTAATATAAACATGCTGTTTCATGTCATAAACTTATTTTCGTAATTGCATTAATTATAATAAACTCGTTCCCAGTCCCCTGCTCGTTTAGGTAATGGCTAATTGCTGTCCTGCATTTTGACCGAATACTACAATATTACCCTGGCTGTAAGGTGCTCTTATTGTTTTAGTAGGATCAATAAGGATTTGTTTCTATATCTGTACACAATGCACATTGGCAATAATGAATCTTGAAGGTTTGCCTGAAACCATGCATTGTGACAATATTATTTATTTTTATTTATTTACAAAACTTCCACCATTGCATTACATTTTACCTTAAAACGTTTTAGTAATGCCTTTAGTCTTTGCTTTCGTGCAATTAAGATGGTGAGTTGAGCAACAAAGGTTTGTTCTCAAGGAAGAATGTCTTCTACTCCTGTAGGTGTCTGGATAAACACGTCGAGCGTTATTGATAAACTTACGTTCTTGACGAAATGACGAATTTGTGACGTCGTCACGCTGGTACGGTTTTGCCGAGGAATTCTGCTTGGCTCCCGCGTTGATATTCAGTTTACATGTAACTTAACTCCTGCTCACAGTTTTGTTTTCTTGTTTGTACGAGGAAGTAAACACAACTTTTCCTCGTGACATCTATAGTTTGGGTCTAGGGCTTACAAAGTGCGAGCCAGCGAGGCATGCGAGACACACAGCGAGGCATGCGAGCCATAATAATATAAGTACCATATTATTTATTATTATTGTTTTCTTTTGTACCATGTCAAGGATCGAGGATATAACTCTATTATTGAAAAGACAATGTTTTTAAAAGTGAACGCATGTCTACTCATTACTTATCTGTGCTTTGTCTGTTGTCACATCGTGGTATATCTTGACGTAACGGCTTGACCTCTCGTCACGCTTCTCACTTTATTTCTAATTTTAATGTTTGATAATTTAAAAAAATTAACTTATCAGTGCGAAAAATTAAGAAATCACAGGAGCCCACAATAATATCCAACGGGCCATATCCAACACCAGAGACGAAATCATTCGAAGGCGTAAAAATTAATTCAAAAATATTTTTTTAGACTACCGAATATGTACTTCTGGTATAACTCATTGATCCTTTTTTTATAATATGGCA
This sequence comes from Actinostola sp. cb2023, assembly GCA_033675265.1. Classification (NCBI taxonomy): domain Eukaryota; kingdom Metazoa; phylum Cnidaria; class Anthozoa; order Actiniaria; family Actinostolidae; genus Actinostola; species Actinostola sp. cb2023. The sequence goes on from JAUJYZ010000128.1 coordinate 256,898, forward strand.
ATTTCACAGTCATTATCGTGAGATTTATAGTGATTCTAATTTTTTACTCGGGCCCTTCCGAAGGAAGCCCGAGTTATAAAATGGGCTTTCTTGTTATTTTTTTTTTTTTTTTCTCATGGTCACGGAATGAAGAAAAAATGCGAAGAATGAAGAAAGAATGTGATGTATTTGATCGTATCGAGTTTCAAGATTTCTCAGCATAGATCTTCAAGCTATTAAAGGTCAGGATTCTAGTTGATCGTTCGACGATGAAGCTAAGGCGCGTTTGTTTTTGTTATAAATGAAACGACATCTTTCAGAGTGGGCCCACACGAATCGGCGTATGCCTTTGTCTGTGAAATGAGCGTGTTTAAAGCTCCTTGTTATAATTAAACTCACGACCAGCGATGTAACTACATCCAGAAAGCTATATGTTCAGAATGCAAACAATCGAGCCAGTCGAGTTCAGTTTTCAGTAACTCACGATGGATGTTTATTTTATTCCACGTTTGAAAAATTCAGTACGATTACAGTTGTGTGATCCTTGTTAAACTCACGACCAGCGGTGTAACTACATCTATTGACAGAAAGCTGATATGTACAGAAGTCATGCAAACAATCGAGCCAGTCGAGTTATTTTCAGTAACTCACGATGGATGTTTATTTTATTCCACGTTTGAAAAATTCAGTACGATTACAGTTGTGTGATCCTTGTGTGAGTCATACATCTATTACGCGACCTAATTTTAGAACCGCCGCGTAGCGCTATTTAGAACAGAATTTCCACGCTCAAAACAGGTCAGTGAACGGCAAAAATACAATCGAAATCAAAACGTCCTTAGATTTTAGGGATCTATTATAAGAAGAAGACGCTCAGTGACGAGGGAGACTATTTCGGTCGGTGACTCATAGATAAAGATCTCCGACTCTTCAAGAGTACGCTGTCGTACGTCTTTAAACGTATTTGAGGTCACTTGAGGTCACATCTTAAATCTAACAGAAGCAGCTTTTGATTTTTAATCGATAATTCCTTTCTGATTTCGAGATAAATCGAACAAGATCTTTATGGTCGAGCTTTGTCACATCATACCGTAGTCTGAATCAACTGGATGTTTCAAAGATACGAAGTTCGACTTTCCTCTGCGATATTAAACGCAGAAACAAAAGACGTTATCAGAACCGTCTGACCATGAATATGAACCTCAACTGGACGTTCCAAGTACGTGCTACGGAAATACGATTCGGAGATTTTTATCTATATTATATAGAATCGTATAGCACATAGCTAAATCACGCGCTGATTGGTCGAGAAGGATGGTGATTTGGTGTGGAATCGGGGGGCTTCCTTTTACGTCCGCATTCATTCAGCACGTACGCGAGCGTTTTTTTCATCCTCGCAGTGTAAAAAAAAAAAAAAAAAAAAAAAAAAAAACCAAGAAAGTGTAAAAACAAAAACAAAACAAAATCAAAACGAGAAAGAGATGGTATGTTCAATCGAAACATATCAAAACCTCTAAGCCATACGGAAATTTCTCCAAACTTCTCATTCAAATTTAGCGTTTTAGAAAGACAAAAACTGTGTCTAAAAAGTACAAGAGAAAGAAAAATAAGGCGCTTGAACAAAGAAATGGCTACCGAAAGTGTTGATGCAAACGTTGATGTGAACGAAAGTATCGCCGTAAGTACCGATGCAAGTACCGATGCAACCGATGCAAATGAAAAAGCTTTGTCTGAGTCAGCAATCTCATCAGTTGTGGTGTATAGTGAAGAAGACGTGAATAATTTTGTGGATGAAATGGTTGCAAAACATACAGTCGCTTCGTGACGACTTTCATCCACTTGAAATATGTGAGCTGACAGGTCATGCTAACCCTGAATCAATTTCAAGTTACAGCCATAATCCGCTGAGAAGCAACGGAGGATGTCTAATCGTCTCGCTGGATTTAGCACAGCAAACAGCACCACAACAAATGCAACGGCCAACGGTGACAGCCGCTCTTCGGCTTCAAATGTGCTTGTAGAAATTGAAAACGCACGTAGTCTTGCCTCTCAGAGTGTAGAAAACACAGCTAAAGATAACAGTTCTACTCCTTTTCCTACAGGTGCTCTTGCGGGATTATTCTCTGATGTCACATTTAATAATTCCCCGATAAGGCGATAACCATTTCCATCAACCTGCAATCAAGTGTAAATCACCGTTAAGTTATTTACTGTTAGACATGTAAGACAGCTGAGTGAGACAAACAACTTTGACTTCATTTAGTCCAAAAACACTTGCATTGTATTTTCAAGCCGATTTTAAAGAACAAAGAAAAGGTTTCAGAACCCCACTGAATCAACATTACTCGTTTGAAAAACAGTTAGGCTTTTAAAAGTTAGTTTATCTCCTGAACTGAGATTGAGAACTGTTCAAATCCTTAATCAAAAAGTGCAAACGTTGTAAAGATAATTAAAGCAACCAGTGTTCTTGATTGTATTTATAAATAAAGATTTGTTAGCTTTTAAAACGTTTTTTAGTACTTACTTTTTCTATTAAACCAGTGAAACGAGGTTCAAACGTTGACTCTCCAACTCCAAGTCAGGATAAAATAAGCTGCATAATGTCAAGCGAGCGGTTCAATATTCCTCCAAAGCGCTAACATGACGATTATCCTTTCCATTTGTTGACAAGAAAGGGGTAAAAGTACTATTGTTTTGCTTGTTTTACAATAAAATGAACCTAGCCGTTCAGTCACCACGAGTCACGATGCAAGCCGGGGAAGTCGTGAAGTAAGTTTGGATTTTTCATTCATGCCCACAGCGAGCCCACAGCTCGATTCCTATTTGCTCGCTATTTTTGTACGGCGGCTGTTGAATGGTTTCCCCGTGCGCTCAGTTAGTAAACATGCATTTTTTTTTGTTTTTCTGTTTTTTTTTGTTTTTGCTTTGCATAAATGCTATACGATTCAAGGAAAATTCATTGGCTCGACTCGTGAATTCCACGTTGAATTCACTCGAAAAGGCGATATCGCACTCGTCGCTTCGCGACTTGTGCGATATCGCCTTTTCTCGTGAATTCAACGTGGAATTCCCTCGTCAGCCAATGAATTTACCTATACAATCATCTACCCGAAGGAACAATCTGCTTTCATTTCAAGGCTTACGTTCGCCGTTTGCCAAATAAAAACTCTGTGAGGACTGAATATCACAAAGTACTCACTAATAAACCTGAGGTCGAGTAAACAAATGAATTGCATCATTCCAAATTACTGCTTTTAAATTCTTGAATTCGATGTTTTTTTCGCTTCTTTATTGTTAGCGTTCAAGCCACCACGAAATAAGGACAATGGTTTTGAAGTTGTCTTTTGGCCTTGAAAGGCTCCAGCGGTATTATTATGATAATAATAATTAATTACTAACTTAGCACAATTTGAGCTTGATTTGTGTCCCACAGGATGTTGATTTTATAAAACTTCATGTATGTGTGAGGTGTGCAGTCAGTACCCTCAGCGCGGGCTTCCTGTGTTCCTACGCGGGCTTCCTGTGTTTTCAACGTACATGCGCACTGAAACGACCGCCATGTGAATTCCTTTATGTTCTAGTTAAAGCGCATTCTCGTACCCAGAGCACCTCGGTCGGTCGTTCCTTCTCCCGTCAGTGGCTCTGGTAACAGCCATTTCTAGGCCGATGCTGATTGGTCCAAATGTCCGCGCATGCGCGACTTTCATTTGAAACTGCTCAATCGTGATTGGTCAATCTATAACGATGCTCGGAGCTTTTTAGAAGAGAATCCTCTGCGCATAGGTATAACACACAAAGCTGACTCTTTTTCTAACGGGCTCAGATGGATTTTCAAAATGGCGGACGGTCTGAATGGTGGTCATTGCTAAGAAACTGCAATGATTTTACTGGTCACAAAGAAAAACACACAAGTTTGGTTCTGTACTTGTTTTCGCTTCTCTTCTGTCGAGGCAAGTGATTAATTTACGCTATAAATTACCTCCTTCAACAACGGACTACGATACCGTTGAGACAGAACAAAATCAGTTGGCTTCGTTTCGGGTTCCTTTGCAAAAAAATAAGCATCCATATAAAATGTCGTGTTTTTGTGAATGTTAAAAGAGTACAGAACAAGATTGGTGGGGTGTATTTTCTTCCCTTCTCAGTAAATGTGCAGATAAAAGTACAATCTTGTAAAGACTAATAAATTACTTGCCATATCATGTTGTATTTGAGTAATACCCTGTGTATCATTTGCCCTATTTTTCCCCAAGGCAGACTCAGTGAAGTCTATTGATGAGAAATATTATTAGGCTGTTTACATTCTTTTTGAGAGAGAAGCTAGTACACTATCTCATGTAGAAGAGTAGTTATTTTAAAGCATTTTAATTTCAGCAGTCCCTTTGTCTTCAGAAATTACAATACAATACAATAACTTTTATTTAAACACGATATTACTTATTTTAGCTAAAGCTGGTGGGGTCGTGTGGAACAAAAGGATCCATATAAAAGGTGAACCACCCTCTTAGGGTAACACAAATCTAAATGGACCACAAGAGACTAAGCCGGTACCATTTAGGGTGTTTGTCAGTAAATAAGATACCCAAGATCAATGACCCGAGATAAGATAATGACAGCCGGAATGACAGTTGTAGCTTTTGTCACTTTAGAGTTGGTACCTTTTAGGCGTAAAAATTATGTGCTGCCACCAGCACATAAATTGTGTGATAATTGTGCTATGTTGCTCATGTGTGATGATTTTTGCATCATAATATCAGATGATAATTCTGACTCAAGACACTCATGGTTGCTTATATACCTTAGGAACAAATAAGATCTGACATTTTGGAACTAAGGTAGCTTAATTGAACCACCCTTTTTCCTAGAGCCTGCCTACGCAGGCTATAACTAAGGATATACCCCTAGTGTAATCAGTCTTAATTGACCCAGTAGTGGAGATTTGATGTTCTGAACTCTCTGACAGATGTTGATCGAAACATAAATTTATATTTTTTGCACCATGTAGCCATGCTTCACAGATCTGGGAGGTTGTAAATAGATACTTTTACAGTTGTAAATGTTGTTACTACTTTAACCACCACTGGTACACACCCTACAGTTAATTACATATAGAATTTATGCACTTTCTTTTCATATTTGCTAATATAGTAAAACAGTGACATTCATTTAGCTTAGTTTGTTTTCATTTCCTGTAATATATGTGCAGAACCAAATAAAAACTCTAAAAAATATGATTTATATATTTTTTTAATGCCAAAACTTACAATGTACTTGTAAGGTAATACCAAGCTAATACTTTCATTAATTTATGAAATGGCTCTGTTGAATGTTGAGTAATAATCACTGGATTTCTTGTAACACTCTTGCTTTTCTTGCAGCCATTTACTACTATAATAAGTACATAAAATGTACATGTATGTAATACTATTTTTAAATAGTATTTCTTGTACATTATATATACTTATATAATTATTGATATCCTGTAGCTTGACATCTGGGCCCGGTTGTTCGAAAGCGTGTTAACGCTAACCCGGGGATAAATTTGCTAACCTAGTGTTAATTCTTAATATTTTACCCTAGGTTAGCTATTTTAACCCTGGGCCCTGTTCATCAATTTAATTCAATACTCCAAGAGGGCATAAGGGACAGAGCCAAGGGAGTCTCGCTGTATTGCCCTTGGGATATCTTAATTTCACTAAATCTATTTTTAGAAACACCAGAAGTGGTGGATGCCAATGGAAACATACTTCCGGTACACATAGACTCTATCAGAGAAGATAATTCAACTTTTTAATTATTTTAACTATCCTCATTTAAGATTATCATAACTATCCTCAGAGAAGACCAACTTAACACGGTACATGTATAATCATCCAGGCTTAGATTGATCGTCAGAGGTAGCATCCCAAGGAACATTAGGTTATTTGTCAGTTTGTCTTGCATCTTTTCATCCACTGTTCCATTCTCACATGTCAATGTTTAGTATGTCTAACATGCTCTTTGGCAGATTAGGGAATGATGGATGTGATATAATTGTCTCAAAATATTTCACCATCCATTATGTGACTGCAAGTGCAGTAAAAATAATAAATAATAAATCTGTATAAATTATGAAATCTACAAATAGACTGTTATAGATTTCATAATTTATTCAGATTTATTCTACATTGTAGATTCCAACTTTTGACAATAATAGAGAACAGTCCGTGCAATTCAAAAATGTTTCTATTGTTTCATGTAAACATTTTTTCGTGTTCTTGTTGATACATTGTATTTGATAATTTTCACTGACTCGAGGCTAACCCTGTACAAATGCGTTTGATATCAATAAGTACAGCGGTTTCTGGGGGATCTGTGAACGCGAAAAGAGACTATTGCAAGAAATCCATTTTGACAATGTATTACTATTTCAAGAAGATTCTTGTAGGTTGTGTGAAGATTCATCAATAGTTTGTATCATCAACCTGTGATATTTTATTTTAACCGAGCTTTCGAGCAACTTGCTCATCTTCAGGGTTACAGATGTTTCAAGTGTAATTCCAAAAATACTTTTACAAAAATATTTTTTGGAATTACACTTGAAACATCTGTAACCCTGAAGATGAGCAAGTTGCTCGAAAGCTCGGTTAAAATAAAATATCACAGGTTGATGATACAAACTATTGATGGATGTATTACTATTATTTAACCATGCAACCAGAGCCCGTATTTTCAAAGAAATTTCACTGAGAAAGCCTTTCCTAGTTGCATGATTAGATATTGTAGCTAAGATAAACATTTGTATTTCACTTTAATCAGAGGGAAAGGAAAGAGGGAAAGAGAGGGTCATTATGCCTAAGACTTATTTGGAGATTTTTCAATAATGTGCATGACAATGGCTACCCTGCACCTCTTTCCTGGTGAGTAGAAAAAACTCTGCTACATGTAGTAGGGTAGACAGTGACACAAAGGTGCATGATTGCAGAAAGAGTATGCAAATTAAGGAAATTGAAGTATTTATTTTTATTACATGTAGATGTTTATGACATTCTTGAATAAAACAAGAGGACACCCAGAATTGAGCGTGCTATGCAAAAGCAAGTATATTTAGAAACTCCAGGCTGAAATTTACTCCACCCTCCCAATCAGACACTTTTCGATAAAACTTTTACAAGAACAATGGCTACACTTGTAAATTACAGTTGTAAAAGTTTCATTGAATTGTCCCGAGGCCAGGTTGACTTCTTATTTGTAGTAACCTTAGAGAACACAGGCTGGCCTAGACCAAAATGTGCTTCACAGGTCCTTTTATATTTTTGCATGTAATGCTGATCAGTACCCACTAGGTGAAGTTAAATATTTTACTTTATTGTATTTTGTGTCAAAGAATGCACGAAATATGCACGAGAGCACACGAAATATGGGACCGTATTTTGTGTGGTTACTTAATCATGCACAATCGTGTGATGAAAATTAACCAATCAGCGTGAGAAATTCTACAGTTTTGGCTAGCGTGCGCTCGTACAGAGATTTCCAAGTTTTCACTGTAATTTGTTGTTTTTCTTTCACCAGAATAGCTAGTTTCTTTGACAAAATATATAATAAACAATTTATTAACCGGCTAAGCATCTAATACGGCTGTGAATTTTTACTACACAGTATTATAGACGTATTCAATGCTTAGCCGACTAATAACCTCTATTTATAAAATATAATCAAGGGGATAACAACAGCATAGTGTACTTCCCGTCTCAAATATAAGAATGCATACAGCCTTTTAATAATAATTAATAAAAATAAAATAATAATAACGGTTTAATGAAGCATTTCTACATCTTCAAAACAGGCTAACTTAATATATTAGGAGAGAAAGAAAGAAAGCTAAAATATAAAATATGTTAAAATATATGTATTATATATGTAGAATACTACTGATACACGAAATTAGGAAATATGCTGAAATATTTCTCATCAATAGACTTCACTGAGTCTACCTTGGGGGAAAATAGGGCAAATGATACACAGGGTATTATTCAAATACAACAACATGATATGGCAAGTAATTTATTAGTCTTTACAAGATTGTACTTTTATCTGCACATTTACTGAGAAGGGAAAAAAATACACCCCACCAATCTTGTTCTGTACTCTTTTAACATTCACAAAAACACGACATTTTATATGGATGCTTATTTTTTTGCAAAGGAACCCGAAACGAAGCCAACTGATTTTGTTCTGTCTCAACGGTATCGTAGTCCGTTGTTGAAGGAGGTAATTTATAGCGTAAATTAATCACTTGCCTCGACAGAAGAGAAGCGAAAACAAGTACAGAACCAAACTTGCGTGTTTTTCTTTGTGACCAGTAAAATCATTACAGTTTCTTAGCAGAAAATAGTAGCAATGACCACCATTCAGACCGTCCGCCATTTTGAAAATCCATCTGAGCCCGTTAGAAAAAGAGTCAGCTTTGTGTGTTATACCTATGCGCAGAGGATTCTCTTCTAAAATGCTCCGAGCATCGTTATAGATTGACCAATCACGATTGAGCAGTTTCAAATGAAAGTCGCGCATGCGCGGACATTTGGACCAATCAGCATCGGCCTAGAAATGGCTGTTACCAGAGCCACTGACGGGAGAAGGAACGACCGACCGAGGTGCTCTGGGTACGAGAATGGTTAAAGCGTTGTTTTGTCATCGAAATCGTTAAAGCAATCACCACCAAACAAACCATCTGTTTGAGCCTGTCAGGGTAAGACTTTCACAATAGTGCAATTATTCAACCAGAGTAGTTTTTCTTTCATTATTTAAGTATATTTTATGATTTTGGCATACAATCTCTCGACTCCTTCAGTTAGGCAACAAGTCTTTCGGTCTCAAAGTGAGCCGCATTGTAAACTTACACTTCATCTTTGTATTATTTTCCATGATTTGTAGGCCTTTTGTCTGATTAAACGAACTACAGTTACCACGAATCCCTCTCGTTACATGTGGCGTCGCGAGCAGGCGTTTCAATGGCCCTGACGAGTGCCGACGGTAGGTGATAATTTCGCTGAAGTGAAGACAGTCAGTTATCGAGATGGCTACCTTATTGCAATTAGAAGAAGCGAAACGAGAGATAGGAAAGCTGAAGTCGATTATAGCTGGACAGCAGGGACTTGTGGAGACGGCTGAAAAGAATGCTCACGAAGCGGAGAGAGAGATAAAAAAGATGTTGAGAGAAAATAAGCCTGACGAAAAGAAGGTCAGCGAAGTTAAAGAGCGTGTTATTTATGTTTCTCCCTCGCATAAGCTTGAAAGGTTCAGGGGAAAACCTGAACGAGCATCAGACCTGTCTGTCGAGGAGTGGATTGACGATGCTAGAGCTGCCTGTGCCAGTAGGGGTCTGGCATCGAAGGAACAAGCCGCATACCTAGTTGAGCATTTAGCTGGTAGAGCAAGACGCGAGGTGCTTGGAAGGGGAGAGGAGGTTAAGGGAGACCCTGAGAATATTTTTATGGTGCTACTGCGTGTTTTTGGAGATGGGGATAGCCTCCCACAACTTCAACAACTGTTTTATGCATACCGGCAAGGAGAAGGGGATGATCTTGTCACATGTTCACTTGAATTAGTTAAGTTGTTTGATCGCATCGTTCAGCTTGACAGTTCATTCAAGGCGGGTAGAGATTCACAATTGAAAACTCGCCTAGCTGAGGCAGTGTGTGAGGATAACATACGCACCGAAATGAGAAGGTTAAATTCTGAACACCCAGAACTCCCCTTTTTCGATGCCCGCGATCGAGTTATGAAGTTGATGAGAAGCCAAGATAACTTTAAAACCTCCAAGGTCAAACAGGAAGTTGTCATTAATGAAGTTTCTGCAGATCAGGATATTCGTAATGTGTTAAAGCAACAGGGTCAACAGTTGATAGCCCAACAGAAAACAGATAGAGTCCCTCCTTACAGCATTGAATACTAGAAGTACACCCCAGGGTGGTAGGACCCGTTTATGCTGGCTATGTGATTCCCCGCAGCACTTGAAGAGGAATTGTCCTAGGAACACTGATGCTTATGGGCCCATAGCTACCCCCAAAGCCCAGGGTAAAGATGAGTTAAACAAGTTGAGCCCACTGCAATGAGCCGTGCAGTGGGTGAGCATATAATTGGAGGCTCTGTTATTGCAAATGCTATAGGGAACTGTCCAGAGGTGAGGGTGAGGGTTGGAGATGTTGATGTCAGATGTCTGATTGACACTGGTGCAGAAGTGTCGACGGTGACAGAAAGCTTCTATAAGGAACACTTAGCTCCAGGAAGAGAAGTGGTTGATGTGACATCTTACATGACAATCTCAGCATCACAGGGCCTTGAGATCCCCTACATTGGTTATGTAGAACTCCAGCTATTTGCTCTTTCTCACATGTTTAAAGGCTTGGGATTTTTGATTGTTAAAGACCCAGTTTCTACCCCAATTCAAGCTCGTAAAAGTAGAGTACCAGGTGTTCTTGGATCCAACGTACTAAGAGATATGCAAAAGTGTTTAGTGTCAAAGTATGGTGAGAACTTTATAGAACCCTTGTCTAAATCAGTTACTAGAAGCGAAGCCGCACTTCTTCATGCACTACAAATGTATAAGATACCCGTATGTAGCCAAGAGAACATTGCATCAACTCCCAACGTGGGTGGACAAGTACGCCTAGTGGGATTGGGCCCAACCCTAGTCCCTGCACGCTCCATTAGAGTCTTAGAAGGATCTGTAAAGCCAGCGACAGGTTCCCCATATAATGCACTAGTTGAGAGGATCGAAGCTAACTTGGTTGAGTTACCGAGTGGAGTGGCCGTGGGTGCAGCAATCGTCACAGTTGGACGCGATGGGAGGGTACCAATACAGGTGGCTAACATTAGTAGCAAGGATGTATACCTCAACCCTAAGAGTCCAGTTGCAATGTTGTCGGTGGCAGATATAGAGCCCTCTGTTGAAATTGTAACTGTAAACGAAAACCATGTGTATGTGCGCGAAGCTGTGTCTAATGACGTCGGGGCACATAATGTGTTTGTCAGTGATATACTAACTAGGATGGACATTGGTGACCTAACAGGGTCCCAACATCAGCGTCTTCAGAAAGTTATTTCAGATTACCGCACCACTTTTAGCAAGGACGAGGACGATATAGGATTTTGTGACCTGGTAGAGCATCAAATAGTAACTAACGATGAACGCCCAATCAAAATCCCGCATAGACGAGTGCCGCCACAACAGTGGACAGAAGTGAGAGACTATATACAGAAGTCTTTAGAACGTGGTATAATCAGAGAATCATCCAGTCCTTATGCATCACCCATCGTCCTAGTAAGAAAAAAAGATGGTAAGCTTAGGTTATGTGTAGACTACCGCCTTCTCAATGCCAAGACTCACAAAGATGCATATCCTTTGCCTCGCATTGATGAAGCACTAGACGTCCTGAAGGGAGCAAAGTATTTCTGCAGCCTGGACCTTGCACATGGCTTCAACCAGTTACCAGTGAGAGAGTCAGACATTGAAAAAACCGCCTTCAGGACTGGGACAGGTGGACTGTACGAGTACACCCGTATGCCGTTTGGTTTATGCAATGCTCCAAGCACATTTATGCGCCTGATGGACAAAGGCTTTGGAGACCTTAACTTCCAAAGCTTGTTAGTCTACCTCGACGATATCCTAGTGTTTGGAAGCACCTTTGAGGAGACATTGTCAAGACTGGAGATGGTACTGTCTCGCCTGTCTAAACTTAATCTGAAAGTAAAGCCCGAAAAGTGTCAGCTTTTTCGTGAAAAGGTTCGCTATCTGGGTCACATAGTCACAAGTGAGGGGACCAGCCCAGATCCTGAGAAGGTGCGTGCCGTTATGGAATGGTCAAGACCAGAGACACTACGTGAACTTCGAGGCTTCTTGGGATTGTCTGGATATTACAGAAGATTCCTCCCAAAGTATGCAGAGATCGCCAACCCTCTTCAGTGTCTCCTCCGAGGACAAGAAAGTACAGGACGTAAAGGTCGGAAGAAACCAGTTGTTGACGTGGAAGGGAGTGTCAAGGAGAAATGGGATTCTACGTGTGAGGATGCCTTCAATAAGCTGAAGCAAATGCTAACAACGGCACCGGTGTTGGGATTTCCAGACTTCACTCGCAAGTTCATCTTGGAGACAGATGCAAGCTTTCATGGCTTGGGTGCAGTCCTATCGCAGGAACAGGAGCATGGACTTGTTGTGCTAAGTTATGCTAGCAGAGGACTTAGACCTAGTGAGCGCAACATGCAGAACTATTCGAGTATGAAGCTAGAACTTCTCGCACTGTACTGGGCCGTCGCTCAGAAGTACCGAGATTTACTGATAGGGTCAGACTTTGTCGTGTATACTGACAATAATCCTCTTAGTTACTTACAGACCACCACGAAGCTGGGTGCCACAGAGATGAGATGGGCAGCGGATCTCGCACAGTTTAATTTCCGACCATAAAGTACCGCTCTGGCAGAAGTAATGGCAACGCAGATGCTCTCATCAGGAAGACATCCCATGGTGAGGAGCCCATATCAGCTAGGCTAGAGGAAGTCACTAGTGGACGAGGTCAGGTACAGAGTCGAGAAGTCGGAACCTTGGTGCCCCCATGTATCACAGTGTTTGTTGAAGAGTTGACAGCCGAGCCCCTTGTACAGGAATCACGAGTGAGATCACAAAGTGTAGCACCCAAGGCTACGTCAACATTTCCATCTATCCCCAAGGAAGACTTAGCTAATATGCAGCTTGGTGACGAGGCATTGGGCCGACTATGGCATTACTGGAAACTAAAGCACCCTCCTACCCTTAGACAACTGATGAAGGAACCCAAACTCGCACGTAGGCTGTTAAGAGACTGGAAGCGCACTACAGAGGAAGATGGCATTCTGTATCGTGTCATTTGTGTACATGGTGAAGAGGTTAAGCAGCTGTTACTTCCTGGCTCACTGAGGAGTAAAGTGATGGCTTCGGTTCATGATGATTTGGGACATCAGGGAGCCGAGAAGACAATAGCGGTAGCAAGAAACAGATGTTACTGGCCCGGAATGGTGAGAGAAATTACTGACTACTGTCGAAAATGTCAACGGTGCACTCTAGCCAAAGCAGGGAAGACACTTCATCCTACCATGGGTTCCCTTACAGCAAGTACACCTTTAGAGATCTTAGCCATGGATTACACTATACTGGAGAAGAGCAGCAGCGGAGTTGAGAATGTCCTAGTTCTAACTGATGTCTTCACGAAATTCACCCAGGCTATCCCTACTAAGGACCAACGAGCCACCACAGTAGCACGCACATTGGTCAAAGAATGGTTTGTACGCTTTGGAGTTCCTAAAAGGATCCACAGTGACCAGGGACGGAATTTTGAGAGTAGAGTAATACAAGAGCTTTGCACAGTGTATGGTATCACGAAGAGCCGGACAGCCCCATACCATCCGGAGGGGAATGGCCAATGCGAGAGGTTTAACAGAACCATGCATGATCGCTTACGAACTCTTGCACCTAAGAGTAAACGCAAGTGGCCAGAATTCCTTCCCGAACTTATATACGCTTACAATTGCACTCCACATTCGTCCACTGGCTATTCACCATACTACTTATTCTTCGGCAGAGAACCAATCCTCCCTATTGACTATATGCTACAATCTGTGGGTCAAGAAGATGGAAGCGGTTGCATTGAGGAATGGATCAACGAGCACCAGAACCGGTTGGACACTGCATTTAAGATAGCTGCAGAGAAGACAGAAAAGGAAGCTCTTAGGAGACGAGTTAGGAACGATGCCAAGGCAGAAGTTACAAGCCTTGTGGTCGGTACAAGAGTGTTCCTGAGGAATCGTGTCCAAGGTCGTAACAAGATGCAAGATGTATGGGATGCAGCACCCTACAAAGTAGTTAAGCAATTAGACAGTGGTAACACCTATGTCTTAGAGTCGTTGGATGGAGAGGAATCCAGGAAGACAGTATATAGAAAGGACATTCTTCATGCAAAATATCTTGCTAAGGATATAGAGTTCCAGGATTCACCAATGTCATCCAAGGAGGAAGATGTTACATGTACTCCACCAAGAACACCAACGAAGGTCATTGATGAAAAGAAAGACATGGAATTCCTATCCAATACTCCAGACGAGCCTGATAGTGAAGATGATGAGGACAACTTAATTTGAACAACTGCTACCGGATCATGCGCAGGAGAGGAGTGCTCCCAGCGGGCCCCTCGGAACATTTGATTTTGATTCACAGGTGATGTCACAGGATGATCAGCAAGACCCACCGTATGAAGAAACAGCAGTTGAGGAACAAAGGCAGAGAAGCACAGCTGAGCCAACTACTGATGATCCTGTATCAGAGTCAGGAACTTGCTCTTCCCCTGATCACCACAGTACAAACCCACAACCAACAGTTACTGAAACCAGAGATGATGCCGGTCCTCCAGTTAGGCGCTCGACTCGTCAAGGTGCAGGACAGCATCCCAATCCTTATCGGCTACCGATGCCCGTGGTTCAGGAGAACAAGATAACAATGATGTTGGATCCACAGATACTGAACACTGTTGCACAGTCTAATTTACTTATTATGCAAATGTTAAAGGAACAATCAAGTTTAAAGTGAACCGTTAATTATTTTTTTGGACCCATTAGGTCCACACTGAAGTTATTATACATAGTTGTCGAGGTCGCCAACCGCAGCAGGGAAGCATGCGAGGTGTGCAGTCAGTACCCTCAGCGCGGGCTTCCTGTGTTCCTACGCGGGCTTCCTGTGTTTTCAACGCACATGCGCACTGAAACGACCGCCATGTGAATTCCTTTATGTTCTAGTTAAAGCGTTGTTTTGTCATCGAAATCGTTAAAGCAATCACCACCAAACAAACCATCTGTTTGAGCCTGTCAGGGTAAGACTTTCACAATAGTGCAATTATTCAACCAGAGTAGTTTTTTCTTTCATTATTTAAGTATATTTTATGATTTTGGCATACAATCTCTCGACTCCTTCAGTTAGGCAACAAGTCTTTCGGTCTCAGAGTGAGCCGCATTGTAAACTTACACTTCATCTTTGTATTATTTTCCATGATTTGTAGGCCTTTTGTCTGATTAAACGAACTACAGTTACCACGAATCCCTCTCGTTACATATGTATATCGTATGTGTCTCTTTAGCCTAGTACTCAAAGAATACTTCGAAGTATTAATATTTGTTACAACAATTTATCTGCACTTTTCCGCTACACCAGTCTCAGTTTTTGGGTAAACTTCCATACCTTGATTACTGTTCTACTGTATGGGGGACCATCGGTAAGGGCCTATCAGACAAACTCCAAAAACTACAAAACAGAGCTGCTAAAATCATATCCTTTCCAAATATTAATGATAAACATTCTGAGGAGTTATTGGATGACCTTGGCTGGGACAGACTTCATCTTAGGAGAGCTAATCAACTAGCCACTATGATGTACAAAATACAAAATGATCTTACTCCAGTTATCTGAAAAATATATTTAATAATACTTCAAATATACATTCACATAACTTAAGAAACTCAAAAAACAGTCTTCACATTCCCAGACCTATTACTGAAGCTGGGAAGTGTACATTAAACTATAGAGGATCTGTTACCTGGATTCCTACAGAGGTGAAAGATAAATCAAGTTTGAAAGCTTTCAATTAATATTTTTACTAGCTATTCTGATATTTTCTATTTATATATATACTATTTATTATACAAATTATTATTATTTTTAGATGTCACGGCTCTCTGGAAGAGCATTTTCCCTTGTAATGAAGAGATTCCGTGTTTAAATAAAGTTTATGTATGTATGTATGTATGTATATACCATGTGGAGATCATGTGAGCCGTTGGTCACCATGTGAACCATTGGTCAGCGGTTTTTTGTGACCGAAAAAAAACAAAAAGGTGGAGGCTAAAAGGGTACCCTACTAGCAGAGTTTCCTCTTTGGTCAATGGTTTTGTATTTATCTTTTGCTGTATAGGCTTTTGCTTCTGTTTCTTGATCGTCCGAGAGGAAACTCTGCCAGGATTCGCCACATTTCTCGTTGAGCATGCGCGACGGTTTCTTCCAAATTCTTGGATGATAGAAACTGGTTTAAACCGGTTTACAGGCGCACGCATAAAATAAACATGTTTCATCTGGCTATAAATGAGCCCACGGTATGCGTACGCAGAGTCTAATGAATTGCCGCTGGTTAGAATATTGAGCCTTCGTTACCAAACAAATATGGCGTACGTCCACTGATTCGAAATGCTATTTTCGATGGAGCTGTTGTTTCACGTAGAGGAATATTAGAGAGGCTGTCAATACATCAAGAACTGGCAATCAAGGTGGGAATGTGTTTGGATGTTTACCAGTTTATACGGCGGTTCGAATAAAACATCGCAGTCACGGTGGACAACGGCGTTTCCCAACTGGCAATAATATCCTATATCAATAATATCCTCTAGCTATCGTTATAACTCCTCTGAACTTATTAATTGCTGACCAAATAGAAGAATGTACAAATCTAGGAATAAAGTATTGTAAAAAAAGACTTTATTGATTACCGTTAGTCAACTATGCATTGTCGTCGCTACGCAACCCATGACGTAACCGTCGCGCATGCTCAACGAGAAATGTGGCGAATCCTGGCAGAGTTTCCTCTCGGACGATCAAGAAACAGAAGCAAAAGCCTATACAGCAAAAGATAAATACAAAACCATTGACCAAAGAGGAAACTCTGCTAGCAGGGTACTAAAAGGGATGCCTCAAAAGGACCTTATTAAATATTCATTTCCATGACGTCAGTCGACGTTCTCCGAAAGAGTTCTCGGGTTTCGTTTTTTTATCGACTGATCGACGGGAATTTCGAGAACTGCATGATATTGAGCCAGGGACGTTAATGTTTTGGTAATAATAATGCGGGAAAGAGCGGGAATATTTTAAATTTTAAAATAACTAAATCCCTGTACTCATGGATTCGCTATGGACTACTTGTAATGAAAAATTGAACAATTTTGTTGCAATATGACGACTCACTAGTTTGGCTATGCTAAAGATATAGAAGAAACATATCAGGCTCTAATGCAGTTCGAAACCATCACAACGACTCGATTTTCTCAGTTTTATAGCAAATATTTTGGTAAACAAAAGAGATATTACAGGCGCGTTCGGGCGGCATTTTCAGCTTTAAGAGAGCAACCGCCGAAAAGTGTTGAAGAACATCATTAAGAGCGCAGATACTGAATGAGCTCGTCCCGGCCTGTATCCCTGGTGAGGTATACTTGAATCGGCTGTCAGTGTTCTGCAGGTGACTTGCAAGATCGGTTTTGGCGTAATTGCAGTAAAGACGTAAAAGTTACTTTTAGCTTCAGCCTTCAGTGTGCCACGACGTACTGAGTGCCACATTTATTTGTTTCTCTCAGGATGTCGTGGCATGTTTTATTTACTACCGAGAAAAATCGAAATGAAATGCTCTTTGTAATTGCCAAGTTGAGAAATTGACACAAAAACAATACCGCTCAAGGTACTTAAGGCCTGGTTCAAGCCTTAAATAGCAGAAAAACGAAAAAAATTATAATGTCTAATCGTTTTGACTAAACATCACAAAACTTGGCACAGCTTGAGAGTTTTATATCCTCTACTCATTTAAGTGAATGAAATCCAAAACAGCGTATCACGTGGTTAACCACGTGACAAAGAATTTTGAAAACAAAATATAAAATGCGGTCGCCAGTTTAAGAGGAAAATGAAAGCAAATAGTTGTGTATAATCACGTTTATGATTATCTATTAACCCTCGTTTAGAAAACCTGTCTCCCGCTTTTTGCAAGGAGAATATTTCGGAAAAGAGGTCACGTGACCATTTCATAAGATTATATTTCTGTAGTTTTCTCTTAAACTATATATAATTCCGAGGTTTTCTAAACGCTATCTTGTTTAACTGGTTATCCTTAACGCTATTACGTAAAAAGCATTTCATTGTGAATTGAATTCGCGACCGCATTTAAGAAAAACTATATTTTCCTCCATAAGGTCACGTGACCACATGACGTCACAATTGTTAGAACCAAATTGTCTCAAATCTTGTATATAACCTTATGCCTAAATATGAGTGCCTAAGTAAATTAGAGCAGCAAGTTATTACAAGAAATGTGATTTTCCAAGTTGCCTTTTTGAACCAGGCCTTAAGTACCTTGAGCGCGCGCTGTCTAGACACGGTGTACCAGCAGGGTCTTTGAAGAGTTTCCGTTTAAAAAAATCCCTTTTGGAGGCAATTGTTTGGGAACTGACACAAGGGCGAACGTTTTTCAGTTGAGGAAACGTTTTTTTTTCTTGTGTAGACATGGATAGTATAGAGTTTACTGGAGAGGAATCAATACGATTGAAATGAGGCCAGCGTTAGGTTGTGACACTATACGTGATTCTGAACATTGATAACAAATATTCTCCGATAAAAATTATCATACAATGATAATCGATGATACTCATCACCCCATCATAATAAATAAAACCAACTTTCAGTACACTCAGAGCCAGCGATTGTGCATTTTAATTTCACCATGTGTTCCGCCATATTGAATTTGATTCTTCGGGAAATGAGCTCGGGGGATTGTCGTACATTATCCGTGACGTCGTGGAATTGAATATTTAATGAGGTCCTTTTGAGGCATCCCTTTTAGCCTCCACCGTGTGTTTGGTCAAGCGGCGGCATCCATAGAAGGAACTTCACTCACAAAAGACAACTTCAAAAACGCCGTGGAAATCCTACAAGACAAATTCGCTCAACCACAGGTGCTTATTTCAAGTTATATGGACAAGCTACTACATTTATCCGCAGTTAAAAACGCTAAGGATACCACTCAACTAAGAGAGCTATATAATCAGCTTGAAGTCAACACTGATACGAAGTCTGAGCACGGCAGGTGTTCAAAGTGAAACCTACGGAACATTACTGATACCGATAATCCTGAACAACACATTGGAAATAAATCGCAAACTTGACAAAAAAGACACTTGGAATGTCGACAAGATCTTATCATTTATCAAGTCTGAGTTGGAAACAAGGGAACTATGTTCGAAAATGAAATCCGCAAGTGGAATGGAAACGCCCACCAACAAGATTGTGTCCAATCGAAGTTCAAGTACAGCATCCTGAAGAGAAAGCTGACCAAGAAACAGATACAGTTTCATCTGCGATTACTATCGTAGATGAAAGAAACATTAACGTTATACATGTTAATAATTAGTTCGTTTTTTGACCTTCGTCAAGATGGGGAGTGTGTCCGAGATTGTGACGTCACGAGAAGAGTGATTAGCATAATTGCACGTGGCGCAGAGTTAGACAGAACGGAGAGAGCGTGAGAGAGTGTGGAGTGTAAAGTTATCAAACGGAAACAAGAATCATATGCACGGAACTAAGAAACAAGAAATTATGCTTTACCAAAAGGGACAAAATATCAAGTTGTCGATATATACATTAAGTTGTAAATATATACATTGTATCAAGTTATCGATATTTATACATCAAACTGTAAATATATACATCAAGATTCAAATATACATCAAGATTCAAATATATACATCAAGTTGTCGATATGTACATATCAAGCTGTAAATATATACACTCAATTGCAGAAAGGTTGTAGTATACATTTATACAAATATCTAATGAGATACAAGATATCTAATGAGATACAAAGTGCGAAACATCGCCAGGAGCCCATAAGTAGGAGCCTCCATCTGGGATGTATTCGTGACACGACCTGTGACCGGATCAGGCTATTTTTAGAACACCAGTTTTGCCGCGAAATGTTAACACCAGGGATTTTTGATTTCGGCTTTGTTACGGAGTTTCTAGCTTTTGGCTTGGTAGGTTTACTATTTGATGTTTTTTTAGTTCCTTGAGAAACAGAACACGAACTTGAAGACTCTTGGTCACTTTCCGATGAAGTACTAAACTCTGCAAAAGAGTCACTGTAATTATCACTATCATTTTCGCTCTCTTCACTTTCAGTTTCTTCAATTTCGCCAATTTCTTCGTCCGCCACTTTGTTAATATATCACAAATAAACACAAATCATCTACCTCATTGATGCTGATTGGCTCTGTTTAATTCCCATGGGGGATTCCTATTGATTGATGATTAGTTCGCGGGAAAAGGTGTTCTAAAAATAGCCTGATCCGGTCACAGGTCGTCTCACAAACCCAGTATGGTAGATGGAGGCTCCTACTTATGGGCTCCTGACATCGCTTATTTTCTTCTAATATATCAGAACCATCAATTTTAGATTAGTATCGCATCCAACAAAGACAACACAATAATTTTCAGCACTATTTTGTGCTTAAACAGTTGTAGTTTAGCATGTTTAACATTTTGCATCTCATTAAATATTTGATATTTGTATACTTTGTATAAATGTATACTACAACGTTTCTGCAATTGAGTGTACATCAAGATGATCTGATCAAGAATATACATCAAGATTCAAATATACATCAAGATTCAAATATACATCAAGATTCATAAATATGACATCAAGATTCAAAAAATATACATCAAGATTCATTAAATATACATCAAAAAGTTTCAAAAACCTCGAAACAATACATCAAGTTTCTCGGTGTTTTGAACCCCTGATAAAACACTTGCACTCGTTGTTATCAAGATCAAATATACATCAAGATTCAAATATACATCAAGATTCAAATATACATCAAGATTCAAATATACATCAAGATTCAAATATACACAAGATTCAAATATACAGATTCAAATATACATCAAGATTCAAATATACATCAAGATTCAAATATACATCAAGATTCAAATATACATCAAGTTTCAAATATACATCAAGTTGTAAATATCACAGGTAGCCCAAAGCCAAGCTCAAGCCGCTGTACTGTACGTACTTTTGGCTCCGATTCACCGCTGAATTGGTTATACTGTAGGCTCGGATAACGTGGAGAGAACGTGGTCAATCGACTATGGCGGACACTCCAACTGGGTCAACTAGAAGGACTGGAAGTTCTTCCAGCGTAAATCTGAACGAAGAAGATCTAGCGTCTGTATTTCGACGAGTCTATGAAGCGATGAATCGACAGCCAAACACCAGTGCTTCACGGTCATCAAATGCCTCGGAAACGGTTGAGAATGAGCTTAGTCGCCGCTTTCAAACGCCGCGTAGTCGGCAAAGCGGCACTTTGCACGTCGGGCACAAAAGGCCCGAAATCAGCAAGCATCATTCAACTTCTACAGTTTTAATCCAATCAAAATGAAACTTGGCAACTGAACTTGACAGTACGTGGCAAGGCAACAAATCGTATCTTTTTTGTTTTCCAATTTTAATGATTTTTGGCGGGAAAATGACGTCATGAACAAACCCACAAATTTTGAAATTCACAAATATACTAATTTGATCATCGCATTCGAAAGAACATGTAAAATGAGAGATATAACTGAAATAATATATCAGTTATCGTTATTCTATCCAAAGATATGGCATTTAATGACCGTGAAGCACTGGTGTTTGGCTGTCGATTCGTCGCTTCATACTCGTCGAAATACAGACGCTAGATCTTCTTCGTTCAGATTTACGCTGGAAGAACTTCCAGTCCTTCTAGTTGACCCAGTTGGAGTGTCCGCCATAGTCGATTGACCACGTTCTCTCCACGTTATCCGAGCCTACAGTATAACCAATTCAGCGGTGAATCGGAGCCAACAGTACGTACAGTACAGCGGCTTGAGCTTGGCTTTGGGCTACCTATGATATTTGAATCTTGATGTATATTTGAATCTTGATGTATATTTGAAACTTGATGTATATATTTACAACTTGATGTATATTTGAAACTTGATGTATATTTGAATCTTGATGTATATTTGAATCTTGATGTATATATTTACAACTTGATGTATATTTGAAACTTGATGTATATTTGAATCTTGATGTATATTTGAATCTTGATGTATATATTTACAACTTGATGTATATATTTACAACTTGATGTATATTTGAATCTTGATGTATATTTGAATCTTGATGTATATTTGAAACTTGATGTATATATTTACAACTTGATGTATATTTGAAACTTGATGTATATTTGAATCTTGATGTATATTTGAATCTTGATGTATATATTTACAACTTGATGTATATTTGAAACTTGATGTATATTTGAATCTTGATGTATATTTGAATCTTGATGTATATATTTACAACTTGATGTATATTTGAAACTTGATGTATATTTGAATCTTGATGTATATTTGAATCTTGATGTATATTTGAATCTTGATGTATATTTGAATCTTGATGTATATTTGAATCTTGATGTATATTTGAATCTTGATGTATATTTGAATCTTGATGTATATATTTACAACTTGATGTATATTTGAAACTTGATGTATATTTGAATCTTGATGTATATTTGAATCTTGATGTATATATTTACAACTTGATGTATATTTGAAACTTGATGTATATTTGAAACTTGATGTATATTTGAATCTTGATGTATATTTGAATCTTGATGTATATATTTACAACTTGATGTATATTTGAAACTTGATGTATATTTGAATCTTGATGTATATTTGAATCTTGATGTATATTTGAATCTTGATGTATATTTGAATCTTGATGTATATTTGAATCTTGATGTATATTTGAATCTTGATGTATATTTGAATCTTGATGTATATTTGAATCTTGATGTATATTTGAATCTTGATGTATATTTGAATCTTGATGTATATTTGAATCTTGATGTATATTTGAATCTTGATGTATATTTGAATCTTGATGTATATTTGAATCTTGATGTATATTTGAATCTTGATGTATATTTGAATCTTGATGTATATTTGAATCTTGATGTATATTTGAATCTTGATGTATATTTGAATCTTGATGTATATTTGAATCTTGATGTATATTTGAATCTTGATGTATATTTGAATCTTGATGTATATTTGAATCTTGATGTATATTTGAATCTTGATGTATATTTGAATCTTGATGTACACTCAATTGCAGAAACGTTGTAGTATACATTTATACAAATATACAAATATCTAATGAGATGCAAAATGCTAAACATGCTAAAATACAACTATTTAAGCACAAAAAGTGCTGAAAATTATTGTGTTGTCCTTGTTGGATGCTATGCTAATCTAAAATTGATGATTCTGATCTATTAGAAGAAAATAAGCGATGTTTCGCACTTTGTATCGCATTAGATATCTTGTATCTCATTAGATATTTGTATAAATGTATACTACAACCTTTCTGCAATTGAGTGTATATATTTACAGCTTGATATAGATGTATTATTATCCAACCATTACGTCATTTTACCTTAAATGGGCACAAAATCCTCCAAATATCCGAGCGTATTACCCACTAGATTGTCGTATTACCCACCCTGTATACTAGTAAAACCGGTTTTCAACACGACATATTTTTGTCGTGTTGAAAATTTTAGCGTTCATGAAAATGGACGAAAACAACCCAACACAGCTGATATCCCGAACTTTGACCTGATGTTATTCTGTGAGGAAATAGATGACGACCTTCTGAGGAATATCGTGGACAATTACGAGAGCACCGAGATGGCAGAAAAAAAGGAGAAAACTCCAGTTGACGACGCGGACGCGGACGACGAAGTTACGAAATTCATTGAAGACAACAGAAACAAAAACACAACTAAAAAGACCCGAAGCGACCTAAACATATTTTACAAATGGGCGAAGACAGTAAACGAAACCAGAACCATCGACAACATTCCCCCTGACGAGCTCGACAAAATTATCTCGCATTTTGTGGTAAAAGTGTGTAAACAAAATGGCGAACAATGTGAACCAGATACACTTACCTCGTACTTCCGGAGTTTTGACCGCTTCCTGCGAGAACAAGGAAAGTCATACAGCATTTTGCTTGACAAGCAATTTTGTAGATCCAGAGAGGCCTTATCTGCTAAAAGGAAACAACTCCGTCGCTTTGGAAAAGGTCAGAGGCCAAATAAAGCTCTTGGTCTGAGTGAAGCACAAATCCAGCAGTTATGGCAACAAAACCAGCTTGGAAACTGTTCTTCGCAAGTTCTTTTACGTACAGTTTGGTTCAACAACACCATCTACTTTGGATGGAGAGCTCGCGATGAGCATCACCGGGTCAGATTTGGCGACTTCCAGATTAGAGAAGGAGACGGAGTAGGAGGAGTAAGATATGTCGAGTGGGTAACAGAGCGTGGTAGTAAAACCCGTACAGGTGAAAACGAGTTCGTGCCTGATCGACCATTTAACCCGAAGATGTTTGCTACCGATGGTCCCCGATGCCCAGTTAAGATGTTTACTGACTACATGTCCAGAAGACCGCCAGACATGAATTATTCAGATGCTCCATTTTACCTTGCATCGATACCAAGGCCAGCATCACCAATTTGGTATAAAAAACAGCCACTTGGCAAGCACTCACTTGGCTCGTTTATGAAAGAAATGACTCAAGCTGCTGGAATCGACGGCCGATTCACAAACCATTCAGCTCGTAGAACCATGATTTCCACCTTGAGAAAAGAAAACGTCGAACCACTCAACATCATTGCTTTGGCAGGACAAAGAAACCTGAAATCTTTGGACAGCTATTCTGAAGCGTCAGAAGAACAACAACATCTGATGTCCAACAAAATCAGTGAGATGATCGAAGGCGAGCAGAGGAAAGAGACAAAGAACAGTCTCAAAACCACCTCACCTTTGGCCAGTCAAAGCAACGAACAAGAATCCAAACAAGGAATGTTCCATGGAGCCGTTTTCAACAACTGTGCATTGAGCTTTGGTAGGAGCATTGGTGAATCTGATTGTGCAAGCTCGTCTGACACCGTGCAGTCATCTTGCAGAAGATTCAAGAGAGTTTTGCCACTTTTTGACAGTGATGATGAAGACTAAAGAAACACTTTGCTATTTAGAACGTTTAGCCTAATGTTAAAGGCATTATAAAGTCGATTTCTTGACATTACAAGGTTGTAATCACCTCTTTCGATCGAACACACATTTCTTCTAGTACATGGTGAAAACTAGTTTAACGAGCTTCTTATCATACGTCAAAAATGTCATCGATTGTCCAATGAGATTAAAGACACTTGATTGGGTTTTCCAGTGTTTACGTCATTGTCTTGAAAGCGCGCGCTCATTTGTCACAAATTTATGCTTTGCTTCTGCATTGCTTCAATATTTTTTGCCCATTTCTGAATTGTTGGATAATAAATACCTCATTAGATGTTTTTCCCGGTAATACGGGCGGATATTTTACTCGTAGCTCGCATTTTTCCTCGCCCCTACGGGGCTCGGAAAAATACATTCGCAACTCGTAAAATATCCGCCCGTATTACCGGGAAAAACATCTAATAAGATGTAGTATATATTTGAATCTTGATGTATATTTGAATCTTGATGTATATTTGAATCTTGATGTATATTTGAATCTTGATGTATATTTGAATCTTGATGTATAATTGAATCTTGATGTATAATTGAATCTTGATGTATATTTGAATCTTGATGTATATTTGAATCTTGATGTATATTTGAATCTTGATGTATATTTGAATCTTGATGTATAATTGAATCTTGATGTATAATTGAATCTTGATGTATATTTGAATCTTGATGTATATTTGAATCTTGATGTATAATTGAATCTTGATGTATATTTGAATCTTGTTTGTATATTTGAATCTTGATGTATATTTGAATCTTGATGTATATTTGAATCTTGATGTATATTTGAATCTTGATGTATATTTGAATCTTGATGTATATTTGAATCTTGATGTATAATTGAATCTTGATGTATAATTGAATCTTGATGTATATTTGAATCTTAATGTATATTTGAATCTTGATGTATATTTGAATCTTGATGTATATTTGAATCTTGATGTATATTTGAATCTTGATGTATATTTGAATCTTGATGTATAATTGAATCTTGATGTATAATTGAATCTTGATGTATAATTGAATCTTGATGTATATTTGAATCTTGATGTATAATTGAATCTTGATGTATAATTGAATCTTGATGTATATTTGAATCTTGATGTATATTTGAATATTGATGTATATATTTACAGTTTGATGTATAAATATCGATAACTTGATGTATATATTTACAACTTAATGTATATATCGACAACTTGATATTTTGTCCCTTTTGGTAAAGCATAAGAAATTGTATACCAGGAACTGAGAATAAAGAATCGTTTACTAGTAATTACAAGTCTACAAGAGTTTAAGCTTATAAATTACAACAAGGACTAGCAGTGAGAACCAAGCTAATGAATATTCCAAACCGCCGGTGTGTTTTGCTAATTAGCCAATTGTTTTTATCTGAAATGCAGCAAAATGAATCACGAACTTTAAAGCTAATTGAAGTAGGATTTTGTCGAAAATTCTCGACATTGACACAAAGTTCCTTCTAAACAGCGAAGTGAGGTACAGAGGAGCTTCTTTTTCTGTGGCCTGGATGAAGATTTTATCGCATTTTTATTCATCGGCTGATCTTGGAGTGCCGGCTTTCTTACCTTCTTTGAACTGAAGACGCCTTTGGCGAATGAACTTCGCATACACTCAGTGATAACTCTTTAAGGCACGGTTCGTCGGTTGAAAGTTTCAGTTGTTTTTCGACTATCTTTCGGCGAAGAAGTTCTTTAGCAAAGTGCACATTTGTGTGGTTTAATTGTTATGATGGCGCCGCTATCCAACTTTTGCTTCATCAGAGTCGAAATCATTGGAGAACGCTTCATTCTTACGAAGACTAAATCATGAATCAAAAACCAACAAAAGAAAGTTGGCTCTTTCTCAGTATATCACTATCCTGAAAAACCTTTGTTATTCAAATCAAGAACTCTTTGTAGAACGAGGCATACAACAATATGAACTATTGTTATTCAAATTTTCAGGGATTCAGGACGGTGATATACTGAGAAAGCCCAGAAAGTTGATAAAACAAGAATAAACATATGAAGCGATCAGTATAAGAACGTAGAAGAACTTTCTCGACAACGTACGTGAGTCGCCAAACTAAAAGTCTCCACTAAATCATTGTACACAGTTGTCTCGTTCTTGTGCAAGGGAATTCGAAAAATTGACTTGGACTTCCATGGATTAAGAATATCAATATTTTGGATCAAGTCCTCGCGTCTTCCGTTTGGCGGTCATTTTATTTTTCAATTTGAAATTCTTCGGAAATTTGCATATCTAAAAATAGCCCAATTTGTGCATTTTATGTCACATGAACCTATTACTAGAGGAAGGCTCCTAGTGAATGGGCTCCTGACCAAGTCAAGTCATCACGGAGGCAATGGTACCAAGATGCGACTCATCTCAAAGACTATTCTATTCGTAATTGGAATCATCCTTTTCTTTGAAATCTTGCTTCTTTCGATCTTTTCGAAAGACAACATTCTTTCTGTGCCCCACGGCCGTCACGGAAAGTTTTCGCAACGAAATCATGGGACTAAACTGGACCAATCTTTGCACCAAAGTGTTGTTTCGTCTTTAGAAACCGCTAGTTCTTTTGTTAAAAGGTAAGATTGATTTTGCAGGTCACCCGTATCCGATAATACTGTAAATGACCTGGTAAATGTCAATATAAAGTTAAACTTGATCATTCAAATCATAGTTAGTAGAGGGAATGGTTAGGAAGCCTTTTGTTTATTTCTTTGTTCTAGTACTAATGTCATTATGATGTTGAACTGGTCCTGACCGTGCACAATGTTTGTTCAAATTCATTAGAAAATGGCTAAAGAACTGAACCCAAATGTTCTCTATTGGATTACTTATTTAAATATTCTAATATATTTAATTTTGAATTGGAATATCGATCGAACAAGCAGCCAAAAGAAACGTTTGGGTTCAGTTGCTCAACCATGGCAAATTAAGGCAAAACAATGACAAAACAAAACTGAGATTTGTGCACGGTCATGGTTGAAAAAAACCGAACAAAAACATATAACAAAAGGTTTCCCAACCAGTCCCCTCTATTAACTATGTTCAAATATCAATCAACAAGCATAAATTTGGTTGCAAGTCTGTGGCTTTTTGTGAAAACGGGGATATGCTCTCGTTTCATTCCTTTTTCACCCATCTTTTCATCTATTAGACTCGGTTCCTCAAATGTTTGAAGAACATTTCTAGATGTTAAACAATATTTACAAGTTGAACACCATCTATGTGTTGATATAAACTTTGAAGAGATATATCTTATCTAAAACCAGCTCGTCCGCTGTAAAACCACACACTTTTGCTTATGTGGTTATTTACTCTGAGGTGTGAAGACTAATGACATTATGTATACACCTATTTCAAAAATCGTTGTCGCAGCCGAAGCAACGGTCAACACTCCAAGACTGCAAAGGATTTCGGTAATTTTTCTCGTAATTAATTTACTTTAAATTTAATTTAATGTCAAAAGTAAATGAAGCCATGTGTACAACAGTGTACTCGTATTACATTGTACAACTAAAGATTGTCGTATCAAATCCAAGAAGCATTGAACTGTGGTTATGTAAAATAGCCTGCGAACTGCATGCATGTCTGAGCCTGTTTGCATGCTATAAAATAAATTGTAGAACTGGTCAATTATGGGCAACCTCGTCCCCAGGGCCCTCTCTTCTCGCTATTTTCAAAATGGCGGACGCTCGAGAGAAGACCCTGGTGTAGGCTGGTCACGTGTCTCCAAGAATCTTGGAGGTTCGTACCCAGGCTGCCATTTTCTAGCCTCCGCATGCAGCGCCACAGGAAACCTATCTGATAGAGTTTTAGTAGTAGCCGTTGCCTGCGGAGGCTAGTCGGGCCTTGTGAAGAGTTACTGAAGAAAATACGTTCGTTGATGTTGCGATTGTTTTGCCTCAAATAATAAATAAAATCACCTCGAGCAATTCTGGCCATTTGAAAAATAGGGGTTCGGAAGTGTAATTAATGAGACACATTACAACTGAACAGGTCAGATCGACAGTTTATTTGCTATTTGTATACACACACCTTTCATCTCTAACGGCTAAAGTACAAAACATGTTGACGTGGATTGACGTGTCACATACTGCAAATCTCAAGAGCACTAGCAAACAACGACAATAATATATCAGTTTGCCGTGTCGCCGTCAGTAGTCTTGCTCGTATAAATTGATACCTTGCTTGACGGTAAACGATCTCGATCGGTGGACTTTTTCATGTTCCTAAAGACATTTCAATGCTTCGATAACACTCACACATCACTTGCAGCGGCTTCGATCTTCCTAATTCGATACATTTAGGACCAGAAAAGAACTATCCGTTGAAACTATAAATTCGCTCGATGCGATTCGAATTTTAATTTATGCTATATTTAGCAACCTTCGATATGGACCAATTAGAAGGCTTGTTGTGTTATCCAATCAAAATACGTTTTAGTTCAGCCTACACCAGGGTCTTCTCTCGAGCGTCCGCCATTTTGAAAGCGAGAAGAGAGGGCCCTGGGGACGAGGTTGAATTATGGGTTGATTGAAAATCAACGGTATTTAATCGATCTTTCATATAAAACTGCGCTCATTATTTCTTAGAATACAGGACTACCAATAAACACCCCACCCCCTACCTCTCGTTGTATTTATTTCGTTTCATTTGCATATCAACACTCAATACCTTCGTGTGCAAGTGACGTCACATACCACAAAAATTAATACTAAAATTTAGTTATGAATCCTAGCAACTTGATTCTTTGCAGTGTTTTAGAGAATTGTGATATGAATTATTGTAGAAATGTTCAGATCGGCTCGATGTTTTGTGTCCGAGTTTTCGAAGTTTGAATTGTGTCACGTAACTCTTACCAAACGCTAGTCGGCTGCTAGTCACGTCTCTGAAAAGTCGTGGAAAACAACAAAATTGTACCAAATTAAATGTTTTTAGTTTTCTACATGTTTAGAAGTTCTATTTACCGTGAAATTAAGTGACGTATATCAACTCTAAGCTTGAATTTATCATCCAACATGGTGCAGCTATACAAACACACAGGAATATTTGGAAACTTCGTTCGCCCATAGCTCGGTAAAGAAATGCTCTAGTGCTCCAAAATTTGGCCCAGAGTTGTTATTTTGATAGCTCTACGATCTCATAAGCATTTTATTTTATTTGGCAAAGGAAATAATATTTCGAAATTTGGTTGCACACGAATAATAGCGAGTCACCCAAGTGATTCTGTTGCAAGCACTTAGGAGATACATATTATAAATATTAATTAATTTATTATTATCAGCTAAGTAAATAATGTTAAATATCTCACAAAATCACAGGCGAGTCACCCAAGCGATTCTGTTGCAAGCACTTTGGGCATTTGTGACTCGTGATCTCGTGTTCAGAGTGCACGTGGATTCGAAACTTTTTTGATCGTACTTTATATCCGATTCTTCGATGGAATTATCGGTAAAGATCTTCATTTATTGTTGACGATCGCTTCAGTTAGCAACATATCGAGGGGAAGGCAATGTTATTTTATTAGTCTTTCAGCTCTGTTGTGTGCTAATGTACCGGTCAAATCGAAGCTTCAACATCCCCCCCCCCCCCCCCCCCCTCGGGCAAACCCCGGCCATTTGACCGTTTGCCATGCCCGGGGAGGAGGGAATTTGACAATCAAGGTCTTCCCGGGATGGGGAATTTGACCACACCGCATGGGAGGGGGTGGGGAATTTGAACAAGTTGCACATAATTTCGTGTTATGTGTTCTCGAGAGCTTTCAGTTGAAAATAATCGTTCACACTAGCGATGAAAGAGACGATAATCGCAAGAGACTAGCAGCTGTATTCAGTGTGAATCAATACGACGTTAAGCAGAATGGAAACCTCGCTCCTGTGTTGTTTTGTGACATTTTAAAGACTGGTAACGACCTTTGTGAATCTTTGATTTTAAAACGCTCCTTTATACAATTACGATTACGACGCTAGTAGTGTGAACTAGGCTTCCATATTTATATAAGTTTAACTCGTGCACTGGACAAGTAACAAAAGAAGCCATTTTCGCGTATGGGACAACATTGAGCCAAGCTAAAGAGATTTTAATATTGCGAGATCGATTAGTTCATAACTGCTCCCGGGGGTAATACTATATCACTTGATGTTCGTGTCTCGACGTAGTCACATTTTCGCTTCAACGACCTTTCACAGGTCAGTAAGAATTTTTATAATACTTACATTCGTTTAATGCTTCAGAAATGGTATTTCTATTACTATTTAATGAGTTTGGCTTTCTTTTATGATAATGTTTATAAATAAAAACTATATTGTGCTGATTGGACTACTAGCTATGTCCCGGGAGTATAGGGGCATTTGAACGCCTAAAATGACCCTGGGGTGGGGCATTTGAACGACTTTTTGGTCCGGGGGAGGGGAATTTGAACAACCCAAAATCCAAAAGTTCAAATGACCGGAGATTGCCCGGGGGGGGGGTGGGGGGGGGGGGGGGATGTTGAAGCTTCGATTTGACCGGTACATAAGTCGCTGCACTGATTGCCACTGTGGACAACATAAGTAGTCGATCGAATCCTAGTACCGCGGTATAAATGCTAGCTCTTGGAAACCAAGTCATCCCAGATGCAGAGATATTGTCACTGAATTATCTGCCTAACAGCTCGTTCGTTTATCGTGCCGCCAACCCCCGGGGGGGGGGGGGGGGGTACTTGGTTAAAAAATGGTTAGGTATGTGCGGCGAGATGTTCAGACATGGACCCTGTTTTTTGGAATTTGTCACTCGAAAACCTGGATTTACGAATTTCCCAAATAAAAAAACCTGGATTTACGAATTTTTATTAACGATCTGATACGATGCATTCGTCAGGATATTTTGCCAGACTAACTCTCTAACACCTCAGTTTACGTCTGACTGGCGCCATTATTATTGTTCATGCGGAGTTTTACTGAAACGCCGATACCACATTATGCAAATTATTAGAAATTAATAAATGTATTTTAGGCTATAACCTGGATTAATGATTTTTATGCGTTCATTTTACCTGGATTAGAGAATAAAATGGCCCAAAACCTGGACCCTGTACCGCCGCACATATATATCATGTAATTATTGGGAGTACCCACCCCCCCCCCCCCCCCCCCCCCCCCCCCCCCCCCCTCCGGGCGCCAACCGTACCAAACTTTATTTCTAAATTCAAGATATAGGTTCATAAGGGACCGTTCATAAGTGTAGCAAAATGAATATTGAAAAATCGATAAAGTACGTACATTGATAAAGAAAAAAGTGTATGTTGATTTTTATTGATTGATACTAATGTCTTTCTTCATTGATAATAATTTGTCGTCGGAGCGAAGCGTAGATGGCTTATAAACTAGACATTGCTATGGGCAATGTACACTCGTGCCCTGTTGGGAATGAGCTGCATGTACTGACATGCTTCAAGAATTGGGATCCCTGTGGAAGTGTGGATACGAGTTTGATTTTTGCTTGAAAGCTTCCCTTTTCTACCTGGAACCAGCACATGTCGCAGTTATCTTTCGTGATCAATGCCGTATGTTTTATATTTCGCTCTTAGAGTGAAAATATTTGAACATGTATTCAACGAGATTACAAAAAGTTCAATGATTGATAGTTGTTGTCGGTCGATTTTTCATTTAGACTTCGAAATATAAAATACCATAAATATAAGCTTGTGGTTTCCTTTCTAGTAGAACACATAGACGTCCAGCTATTCGTGTGCTTATCTTCTTGGACGATAAGGATTTTCACTGAATGTTCGTGTGTGTCAGTTGTATAATTGGGCTTCCTGTGGTCACAGGTAGCCCAAACGTAGAAATCAGTGGATCGTGACGTCTTTGGATTTTCGTTCCGTTGGGTCAGGAATGAGCTCTGATAAAGCCTTCAAAGGGTATGAGATTCTCAAAAATGTCTTCACAACAGTAGTCTGAAAATTAAAGAACAAATTGGTGTAGAAATTTGAGCAAGAAATTGTGGTTTTGAGTGGTTTTGAGCTATTCGAAAATTTTGGTTCAACCGGTCATTTTATAGTTTTGTGTATGAGTTTGTTTATTGTTTCTCAAAAGCATTATTTTTCTATATCGTTCCCTAAAAAAATACTAGAAATAAAGAATAATAGTTGTTGAAGTCCCCTGTGTAGTTTTCTTGAGGTTTTGAGTTTTATTTATTCGATGATGGGTTAGTTGTCTTGTGAATTTTGATGTGTTGACGAGCGCTGAACGGCGACCGATGAAGGAGATGCCTGGGCTCTGACTTGTTGCTTTATACCTCGTCTTTTTATCCTTCATTGGGCCAATTCAATATTCTTAGATCTAATGGGGAGCTAACCTTGTAAAAACCTGTAAGGGTTTCTTTAGCTCTCCACCCACATAGCTTGTAATTAATACATTGTAAATAACTCAGCAAAAAAGGGAAAAATAAACTATCTATCTATAACACATTTAATTTCGCCACTTTTTAACATTGCGCTTGTGCGAGACAATTCAATAATACAAAACCACATGCTTTCGACACACCAGCCTACACACCAGCTTTGACAATATCATGTGCGTAGTGTTTTGGATTTGACAAAGTCCCACATCGATTGGGAGAAAGATAAAGTTTTGTCAAGAGACCATGAGGGACAGAGAGGGAGTCTCGCGCTATTCTTGGGATATCTTTATTTCAATAAATCTATTTTTAGAATGCGGACGTCTGAGGAAATTAACTTCCGGTTCTAAGTAGATGGCGGCTAAGATCTATCTTACTCTATCCCGGCGATAGAGTTTTTTGAATTTGATTACTTTTTATAAATGGCTCGGATAATTTATAGATTATTAGACTTTTGAGACGGCAGTAATGAGTCAGATGATAACAAAGAAAATGTAATGTCCCGCGGAAAGAAACTAGTGAATGCTTTTTGTCAACAAAACTGCTTCTTTCATCTGCACCAAAATGTCTAATTCTTCTTCCATTTGAGACCTGCTTTCTGATCAGTGTTATTTTTCGTTTCCCTTTCTTTGCTGAGAGAGTGTCTTTCCCAAGTTTAATTTGGCAAAGTGCTGCACCAGGCAGAAATTCGGTATAAACTAACATAAGCATAAGCTTATTCGTTTCAGCATCAACTGATTTGAGAAATAATATTACTTGATTCTGACTGAGCAAAGTCATAAACAAGGGAATACAATATACCGGTGATGCGGCCTCTATTTTAAATGGTACTCGATGGATAACAAAGTAATTTTGAACGGTTTTGCGCTCAACTTTTTATTTTCACTGAAGCGGCATAAGCCAACTTGTAGACTCAGTGAATCCAGTAAACGTTGAATCAAAACTTGAATGAAGTAGACCGTAGTTTTTACGTAATGTTTCAAAGCCGAGAATGAGGACTAGACGGGGTTTCCAGTCCGAGGCGAAACTTCTCATACTCATTAATTATTACATGCAATGGCCTAAAGGCAATAAAAAAAGAGTTGCAAGATTTTAGCCCGGAAAAGCAAGAATTCCAGTCTGCATATTCTCTGCTCATGCGCAGAGTCGAGTACATCGTATATAAATAATATCCCACATGTGTTGGACTCTTGAGTAGCATGAAGTAGAGCCTGCTTTCAAATTGAATCTCATTCGTCCCGATGATTGTTAGTATGAGGGATTTTGAAATCCATCATTTCAAAGTCCTTGGACTTTGAAATCATTTCAAAGTCCTTGGACTTTGAAATGCATTTCAAAGTAAAGTACAGGACCCGAAATGATCCCTGGCTCCGAAATGATCCCTGGACCCGAAATGATCCCCAAAGTGTCTAGATTGGCTCCGAAATGATACCGGACCCGAAATGATCCCCAGACTGGCTCTGAAATGATCCCCAGTGAAATT
The DNA here is from genome assembly GCA_033675265.1 of Actinostola sp. cb2023. Classification (NCBI taxonomy): domain Eukaryota; kingdom Metazoa; phylum Cnidaria; class Anthozoa; order Actiniaria; family Actinostolidae; genus Actinostola; species Actinostola sp. cb2023. The sequence continues at coordinate 291,721 of JAUJYZ010000128.1, forward strand.
CAGGAATGGTTGATCAGTCCCGTGGATTCATTCCTTGGTCAACAAATTCACAATAAAAAATATTATAGCGTTTATTATTATTTTTAAACAACTCAACGAGATTAATACATGTATATTGCTTTTTATCAACTGTATTTAACTGAATTATAATGATACTCAAATTAAGGAGCTTTGTCATGATCTTTTTGTGACATACAAAGTTAAATTTAGTAGCGAACCGGGAGTAAACAAAGTGACAGAGCTCCTTTAACTACTACTAATAATAATCCATCAGTCGGGGGAAATGCCTAATGCCTGCCGCATCTACTTTATTGCTACTTGACATAATTCAACAGTCAAAAATTAAACTGTAAGATGAATGCATGCGCATACAATAACAACTGGTAGGTCTTAGATCTCTAAACACTATAAAGACAAGCATGCGTCATTCTTCAATATTTGGGAATATTAATGATAAGATCAAATATAAACGTAACATTTTATCGTTCTGATCTTCATCATGATATTTCGCAAGAGACCATTTTCTCTTCTTTAACTTCATCAGGCTATATGTCTTTGAACTCATCATAAATGTAATTTGAAATCAGCCAACGCTAACCAATTTATTTTGGTTTCAAACATTGTTTTCATATTATTATTATTATTATGATGATGATGATTATTATTATTATTATTATTGTTATCGTTATTATTATTATGATGATGATGATTATTGTTATCGTTATTTTTATGACGATGATGATGATGATGATTATTATTGTTATCGTTATCATTATGATGATGATGACGATGATTATTATTATTATTGTTATCGTTATTATTATTATTATTATGATGATGATGATTGTTATCGTTATTATTATTATGATGATGATGATGATGATGATGATTATTGTTATCGTTATTATTATTATTATGATGATGATGATGATGATGATGATTGTTATCGTTATTATTATTATTATGATGATTATTATGATTATTATTATCGTTATTATTATGATGATGATGATGATGATTACTGTTATCGTTATTATTATTATTATGATGATGATTATTATTATTACTGTTATCGTTATTATGATGATGATGATGATGATTATTGTTATATCGTTATTATTATTATTATTATTATTATTATTATTATTATTATTATTATTGAGGAAGAAAGAAAAAGAGGGACTGATTAGGACCATTCCCGAATTTCACTGGGGATCATTTCAGAGCCAGTCTGGGGATCATTTCGGGTCCGGTATCATTTCGGAGCCAATCTAGACACTTTGGGGATCATTTCGGGTCCAGGGATCATTTCGGAGCCAGGGATCATTTCGGGTCCTGTACAGTACTCTTGAGCGGACTTTCCGGGGTTTCCATGTCCATCATGTGACCGGATTTGATGCACCGGATTGGCTGGTTACCTCATGAATAATTAATGAGTTTGAGAAAGAGATTTCAAGTCATTCAGATGCCGTTATACACACAAAAAATATTCACAATCCATTTTTAAATCATTTTAGGTAAAGAAAATACACAAGCACACAACAAACACGCTTACTTTCACTGCTTGTTTGATTCACTCGTGACTCGTCTTGTCGCTCATCATCATGTTTCACGGCAAATTTGTTTTTGAATAGCCTGCTTGTGAAAACTCTTCAAACGCTACAACGATAATTACAAGATACGTACACTAAACCACATCCAAGAATAAATTGAAGTCACTTTCTGACGAAATAGTTTGACGAAAGAGACGAAAATACGTCTTTGAAAGTCTTCGGCTAAGCCGGCAGCTTTGCATCCACCGCTACAACAATCAACAGCCTTTTTGGAAAACCAGCAATTTTCACGACTTTATCCTTAGATTTTCCATCGGATTTAGTCTTTAATGCACTTTCAAATCGATTACATCTATTCTTGGGAATGTTTTTCTTAATTGTTCAAGGCAGAACAGCAAGAAGAAAGTACAAACAGCGACCTTCTTCATGCAGCGACCTTCTTCTCGTTCTTGTTGAGTTGGCAGTAGTTTTCGGCGTCCATGTTGTTCATTCAATCCTACAGACCACAACACAAGGCGACTTTTGGACTCTGTTCGAACTTAAAGTGCTAGAACGATGAAATTTGTACATCTTTTAAAGACTTTTCTTGCACATAAAATGCTGATGAGGACTGAAAAAAAACATAAATTCACAAAAATAAGTTTTAAAAAAAATATTTAAGCGTCCAAATTTTGTCTTTGAACATCGCCAAAACACTGTCCGCCATTACGAAATTGCGTTCCGCCGAGTCAGCGATTTGATTGTCAGCGGTATTGCATTTTATTCTCTCTGACGTCATATGCGCAACACATGGTAGTTTGGCGTACTTTAGTTGTAGAATGGCGTCGTTTTTAAATGAAGATTTCATTGACAATCTGAGCCAAAGTGACGAAGAAACTGCATGTAGTTACTCCTCTTCTCATGAATTGTTATATGAAGACGACAGTGAACATTATGAACCGCTTTCAACTGAGGAAGAAGCAGCGGAATATGAAGAGCAAGTCGTTCGCGAAGACCAATCTGGTGCTAATGGGACGTAGTTGGGTTCAATCCCCAGATTCGTCTGTTCTGATAGCGTTTTCTTTTAAAATCTATGGTGAGAAAATAAATTATCATAATCTGGATTTCAAAAAAGCCAAAGTTTTATTAGAAACAAAAAGTTGTTTATGGGCACTGTGATCGGCGGCACTTGATTAACATCAAACGTGTTGCATGTTCATTTCAAGACAGTATGCGACGACGCCAAATTTGTCTCATAATTTTATAGCAATTAAACTCGACTAAATGCTTGTAAAAACAGGAATACACTATAAGTATGATGTTTAAAATATTTTCGATTTTGATAAGCTTATAGAAAAACAAATGCTAGAGTCGTTTGCGGATTCGCGGGCCGTCATTTCCTTTCGGAGGGAAGCGCAACGTGCTTGAAACAAAGAATGCCGGCAAGTAGCAGCGTTTCAATTTATTTTTTATACTGTCTATTAAAATCATTTTTGAATAGGCAACGTACACGTTTCATACTTTGCAAAGTTAAAAATAAGCGAGTGTTAGTGCGCTTACTTTCCCTGAAAATCACCTGCGACTAGCTCATTTGCATGATAGCACTCGTAACGTACACTGGCATGTAAACTGCAACATTTTAGACGTCCAACGTTTTTAAATTCACTACAATTGTTAAAACATTTTGTTTATTATATAATATTGCCGATTGCAATAACGAAACGACTATAAACACAAATATTCCGTTTTATGACTTACTTTTCGACGATCTCTGTCAGAACGCACTTCCGATCCCCTCTTCCAAATCGTCGGGATTGCTCCTGGCACTATTCGCCTGGTAGATCCTTCCCTCTTTGAAACGATTTATCGTCGAAATGTTCAGAGCAGACCCCAAAACGTCCAGTTGGGTTGAAATTTGCTCTATGTGTTCTGACAAATCTGACCCATTGATCTCGCACCTTGCCGGCTTGAGGAGAAAAGTGTAGCGAAATTCCTTTGCTGTTGGCCACATTGCTGCAATTTTGCACTACACACCTTTTGGGAGGCATGTTACGTTGTGGTTTTGATTTCCATCTAAAGAAAAAGTCAAAAAAACTACGCGAAATTCCTAAAGATTGCTCTGACGCTGTGCACAACACAGGCTAAAAGTACCCGCGAGATTTCAAGTGTAGCGCGGGTGACGTCACTTCCTTTAGATCGTCGATCAGCGGCCTGGAACGCATTCGTTTAATGGCGGACATAAAATCCGTAACTTTAGAGACTAAAAAGTACATCTTCCCGTTCTCGTATGAGAATACGGTTTGGACAGATGAAAACATAGCAATTCTACTTTCGAAAAGGGTAATTTTTAAAAAATGTACAAATTTCATCGTTCTAGCACTTTAAACAACTCCTTTCCATATAAAATAAATTCTTGCGATGCTTTTCTGATATGATTTCAGTCAAAATCAGAGTCAAAATACTCGGCTTAAGAAAACAATACATCTGTTTTGAACCGGAAGTTAATTTCCTCAGACGTCCGCATTCTAAAAATATATTTATTGAAATTAAGATATCCCAGACCCTATACTGAAAGACTCCCTCTCTGTCCCTCATGGTCTCTTGGTTTTGTATATAAATAATAATAATAATAATAATAAGTTCTTTATAAAACGCATCATACAATAGTCTCGATGCTTTTTACAATTAATGAGGACGAAACAGTGGCAAAAGCTAAATAGAAGAAAAAAAATGGTTACAATACAAATATACAAACCTTCTCCCCTTGTCCTTCCCCCTTCGCTGATCCCCAACCGTCTCCCCTATTTATATTTGGGTCTCGATAGCATGTGACCGGATATTGCACAAGTTTGCGATTTTCTGACGCCCCAAAAACGACAAAAATACGCGTTGGGTTTTATAACTCGTAAAGCCTACGGCCTGGGCACGAGTAATTATATGTCAATAGATTTCTAAAACTGTTCAAGGTGGCTTGTACTAGTACACGGGCTTGCAATAACTAGCCTCCTATGTGATGACAGCGGAAATCACATCTCTGTAAAAATCAACCAATCAGAATGGACCGTTCCCACGGCTGAAATGGACCAGAAACGATCGCGAAATCAAAACATTTTTACGTGCATGGAGGATTGTCAAACCACTGAGTGAATAAAATTCAGGAATCAGAATCTGTATCACGTGTATATCTCAAAAGCCTGATGAAAAGAAAGCTCAAGAGTGTCCACAGTTTACTGGGAAGAGAAACAATTCACATAAACATTGCAGATGATCGTGACAGGGGACATGCTCGAGAATCCAGCGGTGCTCTTCGGGCGTGGGCTCGGAAATCGCATCGGGCAGAATCCCTATTGTTCTCGACGACATGTACTTACTGACGCTAAGATGCGAGCAGCTGGAATAATTAGTATGCATCATTGACTACAATGAGTTTGATTGGTTGACGATTCTTACTTAAGGTATCAGGGTACCCCTACCGACCGGCACAACATGGCAGGAAAACAAAGTTACTGCTGGCGGGAAAATACGAGCATTTTTTGACCGTGAGTGGTTTGGCATCGTTATTCAAGGATATTTTTTGAGTGAGCAGTTACGATTTTTTGGAACTTTCTTCGCATCTTAATCTTTGGAAAGTCTGTTGCGTGAGTGTTGTTGACAGCTTGCTTGTCAACATCTTTTTGCATCAAATGAAATCCAAAATTCGTTTTTTGATTCTAACTTTGTAGGGAAAAATATTTTTAGATTCTGATTGTTGGAAATGATAGATAATATTCAATTAGATTTGATTGTCAAAAAAAATCGAAACCGGTCTTTTGATAGGTTTTTGGTTGCGGGGGTACCCTGATACCTTAAGGGACTAAGGTATTCCCATACCAAGTTTTGACAGCTGTCTATTATCTGCTTTGGGAGTACGAAATTCCCTGTGGTCGTTAAGCATTACTTGTTTATCATAACAAATGCATCAAAGCAACAAATCTCCTGTTTCAGTCATTATCTATCAGTCATCTTACACGAGACAAGTTTGCTTGTGATTTTAAACTTGGCGATTATAATGAAAGCGCGATTGCTGTGGTTCCCCCTTGTGTGTTATTTACCTCAACGGACAACTCAAGAAAGATTCAAAAACTTTAATAAAGTATTTCTGCGCCTTGCCTATTTCTTTAGCGTTAGCAGAGAATTTAGCGAATCGTTGGTTCAACTCCGGTTTCTCGTTTTCCGGTCCGGGTTCAGTTATTCTTATCTGACTGTCTTGTCTTGTCATGGCGTTTAGCAGGGTGGAGGCTAAAAGGGATGCCTCAAAAGGACCTCATTAAATATTCAATTCCACGACGTCACGGATAATGTACGACAATCCCCCGAGCTCATTTTCCGAAGAATCAAATTCAATATGGCCGAACACATGGTGAAATCAAAACTGATGCACAATCGCTGTCTCTGAGTGTACCGAAAGTTGGTTTTATTGCTGCGAGCGAAGCGAGCAGCGAAACTAATCTGGACATGGGCTTCCTGTGTTGTATGTGGACGCGTTTCACTGGGCTCTTTATTATCCAGCTTGATTCGAGACTTTGAGGAATCGATCGAGATGATTTCTGAGTATGACGTCACTGGTCATGACATCACTATTATCACTAGGGAAATCAGAATACAAAGCCTAAAATCCAGCTTATTACATATTCCTACATTCCAAGCGTGGTCCACGGGATATATTACATCACCCAGTGTGCACCGCTCCCTATAAATACGCCTACTTTCATAGATTTAGTCTAGTTTAGCTCTTTTTCCAAAAAGACGTACAGAAGCGAACGAAAACTTCTTTAGTCACAAAGTTCATCGCTGCGCCTACCGCCTCTGGATTCCGTCGAAGGTCAAAGCTTCTCTTTGCTGCATGTCCATGCAGTATCCACTATGTTGGTCAGTCCTTCTACTGGAAGCGGTTTTTCAGCAGTTAAAATTCTGGCAGTCTAGAACTACAAACGTACCTGAAATGCTGCATTGCACTCGGACAAGCCCAAGCTATTTCCAAGAAGAAAAGTAACTCGTCATGTCCGTTTATCGCTCTTATTAGGTTATGGTAGGTTTTGTTAAAAATTATTAGGTGTGTTTGGCAAAGTATAGCGACTGGGATGACCTCGCTCGAAATTATTAGTTGTGTTTGCAAAGTACAGCGACTGGGACGACCTCGCTCGAAATTATTAGTTGTGTTTGGCAAAGTATAGCGACTGGGATGACCTCGCTCGAAATTATTAGTTGTGTTTGGCAAAGTACAGCGACTGGGATGACCTCGCTCGAAATTATTAGTTGTGTTTGGCAAAGTACAGCGACTGGGATGACCTCGCTCGAAATTATTAGTTGTGTTTGGCAAAGTACAGCGACTGGGATGGCCTCGCTCGAAATTATTAGTTGTGTTTGGCAAAGTACAGCGACTGGGATGACCTCGCTCGAAATTATTAGTTGTGTTTGGCAAAGTACAGCGACTGGGATGACCTCGCTCGAAATTATTAGTTGTGTTTGGCAAAGTACAGCGACTGGGATGACCTCGCTCGAAATTATTAGTTGTGTTTGGCAAAGTACAGCGACTGGGATGACCTCGCTCGAAATTATTAGTTGTGTTTGGCAAAGTACAGCGACTGGGATGACCTCGCTCGAAATTATTAGTTGTGTTTGGCAAAGTACAGCGACTGGGATGACCTCGCTCGAAATTATTAGTTGTGTTTGGCAAAGTATAGCGACTGGGATGACCTCGCTCGAACTTATTAGGTGTGTTTGGCAGAGTACAGCGACTGGGACGACCTCGCTCGAAATTATTAGTTATTGTGTTTTGCGACATACAGCGACTGGGACGACCTCGCTCGAAATTATTAGTTGTGTTTGGCAGAGTACAGCGACTGGGATGACCTCGCTCGAAATTACTAGTTGTGTTTGGCAAAGTACAGCGACTGGGATGACCTCGCTCGAAATTATTAGTTGTGTTTGGCAAAGTACAGCGACTGGGATGACCTCGCTCGAAATTATTAGGTGTGTTTGGCAGAGTACAGCGACTGGGATGACCTCGCTCGAAAATATTAGTTGGGTTTGGCAAAGTACAGCGACTGGGATGACCTCGCTCAAAAATATTAGTTGTGTTTGGCAAATTATAGCGACTCGGATGACCTCGCTCGAACTTATTAGGTGTGTTTGGCAGAGTACAGCGACTGGGATGACCTCGCTCGAAAATATTAGTTGGGTTTGGCAAAGTACAGCGACTGGGATGACCTCGCTCAAAAATATTAGTTGTGTTTGGCAAAGTATAGCGACTCGGATGACCTCGCTCGAACTTATTAGGTGTGTTTGGCAGAGTACAGCGACTGGGATAACCTCGCTCGAAAATATTAGTTGGGTTTGGCAACGTATAGCGACTGGGATGACCTCGCTCAAAAATATTAGTTGTGTTTGGCAAAGTATAGCGACTCGGATGACCTCGCTCGAACTTATTAGGTGTGTTTGGCAGAGTACAGCGACTGGGATGACCTCGCTCGAAAATATTAGTTGGGTTTGGCAAAGTACAGCGACTGGGATGACCTCGCTCAAAAATATTAGTTGTGTTTGGCAAAAGTATAGCGACTCGGATGACCTCGCTCGAACTTATTAGGTGTGTTTGGCAGAGTACAGCGACTGGGATAACCTCGCTCGAAAATATTAGTTGGGTTTGGCAACGTATAGCGACTGGGATGACCTCGCTCAAAAATATTAGTTGTGTTTGGCAAAGTATAGCGACTCGGATGACCTCGCTCGAACTTATTAGGTGTGTTTGGCAGAGTACAGCGACTGGGATGACCTCGCTGGAAAATATTAGTTGGGTTTGGCAACGTATAGCGACTGGGATGACCTCGCTCAAAAATATTAGGTGTGTTTGGCAGAGTACAGCGACTAGGATGACCTCGCTCGAAATTATATTTGAAAAAAAATTATAAGCGACAGGGATGGCCTCGCTTGAATTTGTGAAATTTATAAGCGACAGGGGTGACCTCGCTTGAATTTGTGAGATTTATAAGCGACAGGTGTGACCTCGCTTGAATTTGTAACATTGATAAGCGACAGGGGTGACCTCGCTTGATCATGAATTTGTGAAATTTATAAGCGACAGGGGTGACCTCGCTTGAATTTGTGAGATTTATAAGCGACAGGTGTGACCTCGCTTGAATTTGTAACATTGATAAGCGACAGGGGTGACCTCGCTTGATCATGAATTTGTGAAATTTATAAGCGGCAGGGGTGGCCTCGCTTGAATTTGTGAAATTTATAAGCGACAGGGGTGACCTCGGTGACCTCGCTTGAATTTGTAAAATTGATAAGCGTCAGGGTTGACCTCGCTTGAACTTATTTCTGAAAGTGATAAGCGGCAGGGTTAACCTCGCTTGAAACTATTAGGGTGTTTGGCGAAGTACAGCGACTGGGATGACATCGCTCGGAATTATATATTACTTGTGTTTGGCTTATCTATGTGTGGTGAACGCTAGGAATTGTTTTGGCCCAGGACAATGCACTAGATATTTCAGCAAAGAAGTGCAAATATTTATCGCACGCCGTTCATATAGTATTATCGGCTCGCACAAAACATTTTTGGTCTGTATGTGAGTTTGCTGGATTGTACCTTTTGTTATGCTGTGGTGAGATCCTTTGTTAGTTAACATGCCCGGGGCTATCTAAAGCCCTTTGTGCGCGATCCTAGCGGTTGAGCCGGGACTGTTAACCACCATTGGCCCCTCCCTTAGCATTTCGAAACACGAGTCGTTGAAAAGCTGGCTGACGCGTTACCGAATGCGTGTATAAGGTGTCAAAATATGTCCGATATATATTAAATAAGAACTAAGAGAAAGGAAATCAAAGAAAGGAAGAAAGAGAAGAGAGTAAAAAGATGAGAAGTACACGAAAAAGAAAGACGAGAAAGAAGCCAGCCAGTATGACAGTAAGATTAGATGTCAGTGAAGGGAGGGACCAATGGTGGTCGGAAGTTACGGCAAACAATAGATGACCGCGGATCGGGTGGTAAAACATTCAATTTATCACTGTGAGTGGAAATAAGGACATTAACGTACAGTGTAGTAGCGAATCATATCGTAAAAAAAGCGATTTTTCTACAGTTCCACACCCTGGTAAATAAAGTAAACGCATAACAGATGCGGTGTGTGCAATTTCAATATTGTCTAACTAGAAAACGTTGCGTCCTCTAGAGGTTTACTTTTGGCGTTCTTATTACGTTGATCGACTCTTCGTATTGTCTCATTTCATGCTTAACAACCGACGAAGGCGACTGTATTAGAACTACGATCTAAAGTTTGATTCAAGGATCACAGCCAATCGATGCTGTTTGTGTGTGTATTTGACAACCAATTCGTGAATCATTAATGTTTGTTTGTCCATTGATTCGTCTTGTCAGTACCAAAAGACTGTTCGTAATATATAATTGTAGTCATAATTGGGTTTAAGATATGAGGGGAAATGAAGACAAAAAATTTTCATTATTATACATTATTATTATTGTTATTTATAACTATTGATTAGGGCTCCTATTGATAACAGTGTATTATATACACTGAAGGGACAACCTTGTTTAAATAAAGGTTTATTCATTCATTCATTCATTCAACTGAATGTATTATCTCAAGAAAGTTCGATATGTCTTGTATTAGCATTATTTGAGTATTATTTTTGTAAAACATAATTTACGTTCATAATTATTCTGTATATATTGTTACTGCGGTATTTTGAGACCTGATTAGCATTATGTTTTAATTTTCCGAAAAAGTTGGTTAAAATTAGCGTCTCTGAGACCATAATATTGGGAAATTCGATTTATTTTGAGTGGAAAAATGGCATAGTGTCATACACAATGTAGCAACTAATCATATCGTGAAAAGCGAATTTTCTCCAGTTCCACACCCTCGTAAATAAAGTAGACACGTAATTATAACATATGCTGTGTGTGCAATTTCAAGTATTGTCAAACTAGACAAAGTTGCGTCCCCGAGAGGTTTTCTTTTGGCGTTCTTATAACGCAGATAGGATCTTCATATCGTCTCATGTGCATAAGTTTAAATTTGCCGCCGAAACCGTAGCTCCGCCTCTGGGCATAACCAGGTGATTAGGGCATTGTTTAAAGTGCCTATGCAACGAAAAAAAAAAAAAAAAAAAAACAGACCCCGTTTTTTATTTGCTACTACGAAAGTTTACAAGTGAATTGAACTACAGGAACATTTTTTAGTTCGCGCACGAAGTTGGGCATTTTGGGTTTCAAAGTGCGACAATTCCCGCTCGGTCAAACTATAGAAATGTGACGTCAAGAGTTGTGCAAACAAAGGCATGAACAACCTCGTGACGTCACCGAGCCATTGTCAAGGGCCCAGTCTCTTGTCGCACATTTTGGTTGAAAATGATAATTTTCGAACCGCGAAAAGAAAATGTTTGGCACACTCAAAGTCGATGTTTAAATACAGCAAATGTTCAGAGAAAGACCAAACAACACCAATGTACAATAAAACAAGGATCGACATCTTCGTTTCATAGGCACTTTAAGATCTGTTATGAACCTAAGTAAACACTGATTTGTTTTGAATTGTACCGACGGTGGTCTTAAAAATCGCCGGCGGTCAAAGGGGTACTTTCGCTCGTAGCAAAACATTTCCTCATAATTTCCTGTGTTGAGATGGAGTTCCTGTGGCGGATTTTGATATTGGCTGCAATATTGAGATATGGTGTTGTCTTCGGAGCACGCAGTACCTATGATCAGCGGTGGTAAAAACAATTAACAGCATGGCCGGCACGGACACATTATTTACAGGTATCGTTTCAGTGGTGCCACAACGTTACGTTCTCCTTGGTTGCATTGTACTTACGCTCAGAAAAGAAGGCGAGATTGCCTACCAGCCGTGGTGTACGAAAGTTCGCCTATAAATCGTGCTAGACTTGATAAACAAACGAAACCTAATGGCTGGTCGTCCACACATCTATAATCTATATGTTCAATTCTTATTATTCATCTATATGTTCAAGGTAATTTAATGGAGCAGAAGCCGTCAAACGGTTTGTTTTTCGATGACGGCAAATTCCAGTCTATTTTACTTCACATCGACTGATTCAAGCTGGACTAAAATACTACTATGAGAAAAGACTGGCTTTTGATTACGTGATGACAAAAATTCAACTTGCAGCACTTCACTTTCTATTAGAAAGACTAGAAATAACTGGTTAGGACTATGATTTAAAAGTTTAAATCAAAGATTACTGTAATTATTACTGTTTGTGTGTGTATCTAAAACACCGACGAAAGCGACTTTATTAGGATGCTGTTTGTGTGTATCTCGACAACCGATTTGTGATGTAAACAAAAAACAACTTTAAGATGTATCATTTAAATCATTCTTGGAATCATGAATGTTGTTTGTCCATTGAATTGATTCATTTTTGTCAGTACCAAACGGACTATTCGTAATTTATAAATGAAGTCATAATTTGGTAAAGAACAGCATAGCCACCGCCAGCAACTTGGTCACAAGACCAATACAAACTTCTAGGATTTCGGTATTGTAGCACGCTTTTATGCTATCGTGAAATTTTGGACAATGCTTTCTTTTCGGAGTTCTGAGTTTTGGGAGTAAGAACCATTTTTCCCTATTGAAGGGCGCTTCGGACGTTTGTCCCTTATTATGGTTAGGGTTTGTGTGAGGTTTCACCAGAGAATGAGATAACTGGGAACAAGTGCCGAAGGGCCGATTGTTCCCATATCTTAATAACCACACCCTTGGCTTTGTGTGCGGATTTCCAAAGTGAGAATATATCACTATTATCACTAGGGAAATCAGAATACAAAGCCTAAAATCCAGCTTATTACATATTCCTACATTCCATGCAAGCGTGGTCCACGGGATATATTACATCACCCAGTGTGCACCGCTCCCTATAAATACGCCTACTTGCATAGATTTATTCTAGTTTAGCTCTTTTTCCAAAAGACGGGAGGAAAGAACGAAAACTCCCCACCCTCCTCCCCGCAGCGATGATATCCATACCATATACCATTGATCTTGAGACTACCGCTCTCAAAGCCTCGGGCCGATTGTTCCCATATCTTAATAACCACACCCTTGGCTTTGTGTGCGGATTTCCAAAGTGAGAATATATCACGATGATTTTTGGTGCGGTACTTATGATCAGCGGTGGTAATAACATGGCCGCTGTGATACAATACGTTTAGTTCTCCTTGTAGCTATTGGTTGCATTGTACTATACTTACACTCGGAAAAGAAAGCGAAAGCTTGACATGTTCATAGCCTATACAGTCAGGAATATTTGGCGAGATTGTCTACTATAGCCGTGTACGGGGGATGATGAAAGTTCACCGTGATAATCGTGCTAGAACTGATAAACAAACGAATAGCTGGTCATCTACACATCTATATTAAATCTAGATGTTCTTAAGTTTTATTCATCTACTGGTATATGTTCAAGGTAATTTAATCATGGAGCAGAAGCCGTCAAAGTTCGTTCTACGATGACGGTAAATACATGTACTTTATTTTACCTCACATCGACCGTTTCAAGTTCGACTAAAATACTACTGCATAAATCTTCTCCCTCATAGTCTACAGTGTAATACGTACTAATATTCAAGACTGGCTTGTGATTAAACGTGATGAAAAGGAAGATGTGTGTATTATCAAGCGAAATAAATTCATGTTTTATCACTCGACAGAAGCCACAATATTGTGTCGCCAATTTGAAGCACAGGAAGCCCAAACATAGAAGTGAACTTTAAAATATATCATCATTTGCTGAAATGTAGAATGAAAGTTCACAGTTACATTTTGCAACTAATTCAACTCTCAGCACTTCACTTTCTATTAGAAACGGCTAGTTTATTATTATGGGGTGATGAGTATCATCGATTATCACTGTTTGATAATTTTTATCGGAGAATATTTGTTATCAATGTTCAGAATCACGTATAGTAAGTGTCACAACCTAACTCTGGCGTCATTTCAATCGTATTGATTCCTCTCCAGTAAACTCTATACTATCCATGTCTACACAAGAAAAAAAAAACTTTTCCTCAACTGAAAAAGTTCGCCCTTGTGTCAGTTCCCAAACAATTGCCTCCAAAAGGGATTTTTTTAACGGAAACTCTTCAAAGACCCTGCTCGTACACCGTGTCTAGACAGCGCGCGGTATTGTTTTTGCAGTGTCAATTTCTCAACTTGGCAATTTATACAAAGAGCATTTCATTTCGATTTTTCTCGGTAGTAAATAAAAATCATGCCATGACATCCCGAGAGAAACAAATAAATGTGGCACTCAGTACGTCGTGGCACACTGAAGGCTGAAGCTAAAAGTAACTTTTACGTCTTACTGCAATTTCACGCCAAAACCGATCTTGCAAGTCACCTGCAGAACACTGACAGGCCGGGACGAGCTCATTCAGTATCTGCGCTCTTAATGATGTTCTTCAACACTTTTCGGTTGCTCGCTTAAAGCTGAAAATGCCGCCCAGGAACGCGCCTGTAATATCTCTTTTGTTTACCAAAATATTTGCTATAAAACTGAGAAAATCGAGTCGTTGTGATGGTTTCGAACTGCATTAGAGCCTGATATGTTTTCTTCTATATCTTTAGCATAGCCAAACTAGTGAGTCGTCTATTGCAACAAAATTGTTCAATTTTTCATAGTGATAGCGAATCCATGAGTACAGGGATTTAGTTATTTTAAAATTTAAAATATTCCTGCTCTTTCCCGCATTATTATTACCAAAACATTAACGCCCCTGGCTCAAGTCATGCAGTTCTTGAAATTCCCGTCCATCAGTCGATAAAAAAACGAAACCCGAGAACTCTTTCGGAGAACGTCGACTGACGTCATGGAAATGAATATTTAATAAGGTCCTTTTGAGGCATCCCTTTTAGCCTCCACCGTTTAGCAGATCTTGCCCTCGCATCACGTTTTTCGTCGGATAAGTGGCGGTACTTGACTGCTTGTAATCTGTGCTTAATTAGGGCGTGCTTACAACACAAAGCAAAACGGCGCCCCCTTTGTTGAAATCTGATTAGGTATTGGTTACTAATGCTCGGTTACTGCAATTCTCAGTATTATGCGAACTCAGACATTCAAGCAGTCGGCTGGAACTTGGTTTTTCGCTGCCGTCAATCAACATAAAAAATCAGTAAACTTAAAAATAAAAGTCAGAAGACCCACCAAATGGAAACCAAATATCATTTTGAGCTAAATTATGGATCACTTGGTCGAAGAATGTATTTAGTTTTGAATTTGTTAGAGTTTTGAATTTGATTGACGGCAGCGAAAAACCAAGTTGCAGCAGACTGTTTGAATGTCTGAGTTCGCATAATACTGAGAACTGCAGTAATTTGCTTTGATGAAAACTTCACAAAAGCCTGTTTACAGTCAAAATTATGCTAGTTGTTGACAACCGTCTTGCAGTTAACATGTCGAAGCGATTTAGAGAAGCACTGACCCGGGTTTTATACATCCCACTTAAATGATGATCCTGTTTTCAAGAAAAAGTACAGACCAGAGTCAAAACCAGTTGTGATGGGGTCTTACCAAGTAGAGCGCGTTGTCGCTAGGAGAATTCGCGGTACAAAATGCGAATACTTCATCAAGTGGCTAGATTACAGCTCCAGCGACAACACCTGGGAACCGGAAGACCACCTGCCTGAGGAACTGATTACTGCATTCACGAATCCATCTGTTGATCCAGTTCGCATTGACGTTTGTAGAGAAAGATTGGCTCTTCTTCTTGAAAGAGGTCTCAAATCGCGGTTTCAATCCAAATATGAAGAGACATTGGTCATGAGACATGATGCTATTCGATGCCTACTACCACAGTTGCCTTTAGACCTCCAAGGAAGCTACACAAGCGTCACCGAGAAAGAGCTGTGTGATGCAGGATTAGCTTCTTCCCTACATACTTTATTTATTAGGTTTTCCAACAAGGCTTTTCAAAACCCATTACATTAATAATAATAAATGAACTAAAATACAAAATCTAACTGATAAAATCTGAAATTCGATATCTAATTATAAAGTTTGTCTAATAATTTAGACTTTAAAGTGTTTTTAAACTTTCTTAACGACTTCAATTCTTTTAGTTCTAAATCCAATGAGTTCCAGATCTTCATCTTCCCTGAAGAAGTGCTTGAGTGTTACGGCTGGAGCTGGTTCTTCTGTGATTACCCCACTAAAGATAAAGATGCACATTGGAAAGTCGCCAGCCTTCTTAGATGAAAATAGCGGCAAAAAGATTACTCGCCCTATTGAAAAGATTAAAGTTACTTTTCTGAAAGAATACTACAGCGGAAAGAACACCACATGAGTCAACTCACAAAACAATGGCTTCTCTAGAAGCCACCAACAAAACAACGGCTCTTTTAGGAGCCACTAAATGAACTGAGGGTTCAATGACTTTATGCTGCTTTAATGTTGAATAAAATATTTATAACATAACCCTTTATTTTCAAGAGGGTAAAATTAGTGTCAGTAAATAAAAGATCATAAACTTGTGGACCTCAAACCTCAAACATAATGACAAAAAGAAAATGAGTCAGCAACAGTTTTATTTACAATGCCTAACGTTCATACTGTTGACTCTTTGGCTACTAAATAATTCAAAAAATGATATTTGCGTCTTTTTTTGATGGGTTCCCTGTGGTAAAGCGCGCGCGCGCACAATACATATGTTGGGTTCCCTGTGCTGAGTAATGTCGTATGTTGGGCTTCCTGTGTGCTTCCTGCGGGATGCGCCCGCAGCAAATGTGTATATTGAAACAAGGTATGAAACTAGGTCACGTGACAAATACGTTTTTGACCCTAATTTTGTCAATGTGATGTGAAAATTCAATTTTTCTTCGAATAACTAAACTTTACCGTATTCTCGAAACACTTTGTAAGTGTCAGTCGTCTAACTTCAACGTATGCTGAGAAACTAATTGTTGAAATTTTAAGCGTCGTGGCCCGATGTGCGGCGCAAGTAGATGGTGCACTTTTCCGTGAAGTAGTCGGATTTTACCTTCGAGAAGGCATCGACAAGCGCTCGGCAAATCTGAACGATGCTCTTTTGGCAAGTTTTAACATTGATATGTTCACTAAACATGAGTCAAAACATCTACAATATACTTTATTTGTTTTCTGTTTTGACCTCTGTAAAGTATTTGTTTTGTATTTCGATTTTTATCGATTAAAATCTTCAAAATTGACGCATTGTGTTTTATAAATGCTGAATAGTATTCTATTACATAACACTCTCATTCATGCTCAGCTGAATTAAGGTATGGGATAAAATATTGATCAGCGGTCTAAGCCAAGCTGGAACAGCTTGGCTTAGATGGTCAGGAGAATACGACCCACGCGAATCTATTGGGCGGGTGGGTGGGCCGTTCATCTGACCACTGTTCCGCTGGAACTGAGCAAGAAGGGAGTGTCCTGCCTTTGATGCCGTATATATTGCCACTGTGCACGTGCACACGTGCACGTGGGTGTTAACGAGGCATTATTATACCGTATTTCATCTTTGCATCTCATTAGAGTGTTATGAATAGTACCGAATGCAATAATGGCGGAATAATTTGCATAAACTGAGAAAAAATACGAATTTAATAAATATAATATCATTTTACATTTTTGTAGAATCGCTCTAAAATCTTGTAGGTTTTGTTTTGTTATTATACTCTTTGAAACGATGGCTGTGTCATATCACTAACTACACAATAAATGAGATGTACTGATTCCGCCATTATTGCATTCGGTCTATTAATGAAGCCAACATACTTTATACACCGAATAGAAATATGGCGACCAATTTGAATAACTATTGTTCTGGACTGACCAACCTCGTGTTCAAGTGGAAACACAAAAGCGTTTTCCACATGAATGAGCTAGAGGTTGGTCAGTCCAGAACAATAGTTATTCAAATTGGTCGCCATATTTCGATTCGGGTTGTATGTCATATATAAATTCCTCCAACGATGTCCGCTTTATTTCTTTGTTTCAGCTAAGGATAATTTACATTTTGAACACAGCTGTTCAAATTGTCGAATCTTATTTGACCCTCGAGGCATTTGCGATTCTCAGTATTCTTTCGTTTGCAACCACGTGGTATTTGGCGGATTACGCCGTCGATTTTAATTAATACGGCTGTTCTCAAATTTCAAAATGTCATTTCCTTTGCCAAATAAAATAAAAAAGCTTATGAGCTTGTAGAGCTATCAAAAACAACACCTCTGAGGCCAAATTTTGGAGCACAAGAGCATTTCTTTTACCGATCGAGCTATGGGCGAAACGAATTTTCCAAATATTCCAGTGTGTTTGTATAGCGGCGCCATGTTGGAGACAACTGCATGGGAATTTCATGGATGTCTTCCAACATGGCGGCCAAAATTTCAAAAAATAAATTCAAGCTTAGGAGTTGATATTACAATGTACATCACTTAATTTCACTTAAATAGGAAACCTTCTAAACACATGTAGAAAAAAACTAAAAACAATTTAATTGGTACAAAATTTGTTGTTTTTTTCACGACTTGTCAGAGATGGATAGCGCTAAGTAAGAGTTGCGTGACAAATTCAAACTTCGTAAACTCGGCCACAAAACATCGGAGCCCACTGAAAAATCTCTACATGATTCATATCACAATTCTCTAAAACACTGCCACGAATCAAGTTGATAGGATTCATAACTAAATTTTAGAATTAATTCTCAAGGGGAGTGACGTAAAGTGCAAACGAAGCATGAGGACTTAAAACCCCTCAAAAAAATGTTAGGCTAATCACAGGCAGCCCAACCATTGCTTTTGAGGCTACTAAATAATTCAAAAAATGATTTGCGTCTTTTTTTGATGGGTTCCCTGTGGTAAAGCGCGCGCGCGCGCAATACATATGTTGGGTTCCCTGTGTTGAGTAATGTCCTATGTTGGGCTTCCTGTGTGCATCCCGCGCGTCCCGCAGTACCTGGAGTACATGTGTTGTACATGTGTATATTTATTTTGTCGCTAATGGCGGGGCATGGAAGAGAAGTTCATATCAAGAAAGATTGATTTTGTCGGTGTAAACGTTGGGATTCTTTCCCTATTCATAACACTCTAATGAGATGCAAAGATGAAATACGGTATAATATGCCTCGTTAACACCCACGTGCACGTGTGCACGTGCACAGTG